>JAHSUH010000435.1:0-24623 GCA_025388415.1 Cynanchum wilfordii
TTATGATATTAAAATAAGACAAAATAAAAGTAGAACAAGTTAACGCCCTGTTTAGTATTCTTGAAGCATCAATCAAGTCACGACCACCCAACACTATTAAAGAATAGTCCTAGCAGGGTGCCATTAGTCAGCTCTACGTAGGAGCAACACAATGTGAAAAAGGAAAAAAATGCATTGAATTGAATTGAATTACACCATGACAATGAAAATGAAAGTAACAAAAAAATAAAACCGAGAATTTACATACATCTGCAGCTCATCCTCATTCAGAGGAAGACTTTTATTTTAGCTGCACTTCGTGTTATTTAGCCTTTTATTTGGATGGGAACATTGCTGAACTCGACAATCCTCGAGACCAGCGCGTGTAGTTCACTGCGCCCAAAGTGGTAAGGCAGAAGACATACCAACGCTTATTTTTATTTGGAAAAGACGAGACTCAGAGCTTAGCATCGGCTTCGTGAACTTCCTCCGCTCTAGGCATGTCGACTTCACTGAAGACGCACGGGTTAGACGTATGGCTGCGGGAATGCCGACTATTCGTTCTCGACGAAAGCCACCTCTGCGATTCTTGTTCTTGCGAAGCACTCAACAAATTCTCATCCTTGCCAGGAGAGGTTTTAGATTCAGAGAGGCTATTCAGTTTTGAACTGTGATCATCTTCCGTATTTCGTTTAAACTCTTTGCCAGCCTGACAGTTTGCATCGCCATACTGATTCGCATCCGGCGCCTCGAGCACTAGGGGATTTCTACAGTTAAGCTGGTCAGGGGCCACAGGCAGGTTGTCATTGACTGCATCCCAGTGGTTAAGCGGAAACTGAATGTTCCCGGTTGCCGATACGCTCCCATCGTTTAGGGCAAATGGAAATCCATGGTACTCGCGTACGACCATCGCATTAATTGGCTTTCCAGAGGGGCCCACTCTAGACGTGATACAGCAATATGTCGCAATAATCACAAATGCAAGCAACATGATCATCACAGAAATAATATAGATCACATACCAGTTCTCTTGAGCCCACGTCAAATCGACCCACCCCTTTACAAAGATCGGTTGTGGCTCTTTTGTGACGATGGGTGGATTTACGGGATGAGACTGAACCTCACAGACAACCAGAAAGTTTTCCACCGTGTTAGCGCATTTGTTAGTATAAGCTGCTCCCTCGCAGTCCGCTCGGTAGAGGATACCATCAGAAGAATTTAGACCGTTTATAATATAATATCTTCCGTACGGGTATGGGGATGTGCTGTTCCAGTTGTACTGTTCATAGAAATTCAGCACAGCCTTCTCTGGCTCCCTATCGTACCTGTATAAGCCCTCCCAGTACGCAGTACCCCGCTCACCCCTGAAGCTGTAGTAGTCATAGAAACCAAAAACCCAGCGGAAGAAGCAATTCGAGCCGTTAAAAGACCCCGACTTAGACTGATAACACTTGTTGATATTTCCAGCATCTGGCCATGCGGTGGAGCCTGTATAGAAGCTCGTGCGAGTTTTATTTCGGTAGTTCATGATTAGCAGAGAAATGGTGTTGGTGTAAAGGAAGTTCGGATCACTTGCGGGCACGCCACCGCGCTCGATGCACATATCAACGGCTTCCTGATAACTGGCGTATGAACGACTTGTATAGGCATATTTATAGTCCAATATGAAGTGGCCACGCATCTCCAACAGGAAAAGACCGGGTCTTCCATTCTCAGCCTCTGCGATGCTTCCCAGCAAGACTAATACGATAAACTGTGCCAGCGTAGCGGCCAGCCCATGTCTACGACTTACGGAAAGCATCCTCCAAGTTACCTGCGCCTGAGGCTGCGGGAATATGTAAGGCACGTGCACTAGCAGATGCAAGGTGTACCGTATCAGCCCCTCCGCGCTTAGTTGAGCTCCGACACACAGCTGGCTGTTTGGAATTCCTTTTTGATATTCTTTAGATGTATTTGAAATGGCAGCACGTGATGCTAAAGAAAAATGGGCAAAAAACACACGGATACATTTAAACAGACACGACAAGACATGCTCATGGTAGGACCGCCCCAGCACAATTCTTACTGATAGGGCCAGGCCGGCTGCAAATTAATAACAAGGGTATCCGGGAAAGTAACGTACACACATGTCGCTTCCACCACAAAAGCATATGAAAAACGTAGAGAGACCCTAAGCAGCGTAAAAACGGACAAAGGTAAATACAAAGCCACAACAACCATGTCTCAGTGAGATATCTAGGCACCAACAGTTGTGCAAGTAGGAACGTAGACACCTATGAGGATGGCGGTTGCAACGGCAAACATGGGAGCCCTTGCCCCTCGTTACTAGAACGCGGACAGCATCGATGGTATTCAATTGCTAACGTGAAGAAGAGCCTGGTAGTAACTCCAGACATTTTACGATTTTAGCTGGTTATATAAGTTAGTATCTCTTTAGAAAGGGATCGAATAGTTAGCGTAACTTCATCCATGAATAGTTTTCCTGTACAAGAAAAGAGCAAAGTAAAGCGAAAGATAGAGTGAGAGGGAGAGGGGGGCAAGAAACAACACCACCCGATTCTGCACCTCTCAACCCCCAACTCAAAAAGATATTATGATATTAAAATAAGACAAAATAAAAGTAGAACAAGTTAACGCCCTGTTTAGTATTCTTGAAGCATCAATCAAGTCACGACCACCCAACACTATTAAAGAATAGTCCTAGCAGGGTGCCATTAGTAAGCTCTACGTAGGAGCAACACAATGTGAAAAAGGAAAAAAATGCATTGAATTGAATTGAATTACACCATGACAATGAAAATGAAAGTAACAAAAAATAAAACCGAGAATTTACATACATCTGCAGCTCATCCTCATTCAGAGGAAGACTTTTATTTTAGCTGCACTTCGTGTTATTTAGCCTTTTATTTGGATGGGAACATTGCTGAACTCGACAATCCTCGAGACCAGCGCGTGTAGTTCACTGCGCCCAAAGTGGTAAGGCAGAAGACATACCAACGCTTATTTTTATTTGGAAAAGACGAGACTCAGAGCTTAGCATCGGCTTCGTGAACTTCCTCCGCTCTAGGCATATCGACTTCACTGAAGACGCACGGGTTAGACGTATGGCTGCGGGAATGCCGACTATTCGTTCTCGACGAAAGCCACCTCTGCGATTCTTGTTCTTGCGAAGCACTCAACAAATTCTCATCCTTGCCAGGAGAGGTTTTAGATTCAGAGAGGCTATTCAGTTTTAAACTGTGATCATCTTCCGTATTTCGTTCAAACTCTTTGCTAGGCTGACAGTTTGCATCGCCATACTGATTCGCATCCGGCGCCTCGAGCACTAGGGGATTTCTACAGTTAAGCTGGTCAGGGGCCACAGGCAGGCTGTCATTGACTGCATCCCAGTGGTTAAGCGGAAACTGAATGTTCCCGGTTGCCGATACGCTCCCATCGTTTAGGGCAAATGGAAATCCATGGTACTCGCGTACGACCATCACATTAATTGGCTTTCCAGAGGGGCCCACTCTAGACGTGATACAGCAATATGTCGCAATAATCACAAATGCAAGCAACATGATCATCACAGAAATAATATAGATCACATACCAGTTCTCTTGAGCCCACGTCAAATCGACCCACCCCTTTACAAAGATCGGTTGTGGCTCTTTTGTGACGATGGGTGGATTTACGGGATGAGACTGAACCTCACAGACAACCAGAAAGTTTTCCACCGTGTTAGCGCATTCGTTATGATAAGCTATTTCCTCGCAGTCCGCTCGGTAGAGGATACCATCAGAAGAATTTAGACCGTTTATAATATAATATCTTCCGTACGGGTATGGGGATGTGCTGTTCCAGTTGTACTGTTCATAGAAATTCAGCACAGCCTTCTCTGGCTCCCTATCGTACCTGTATAAGCCCTCCCAGTACGCAGTACCCCGCTCACCCCTGAAGCTGTAGTAGTCATAGAAACCAAAAACCCAGCGGAAGAAGCAATTCGAGCCGTTAAAAGACCCCGACTTACACTGATAACACTTGTTGATATTTCCAGCATCTGGCCATGCGGTGGAGCCTGTATAGAAGCTCGTGCCAGTTGGATGCTTCGGTAGTTCATGATTAGCAGAGAAATGGTGTTGGTGTAAAGGAAGTTCGGATCACTTGCGGGCACGCCACCGCGCTCGATGCACATATCAACGGCTTTCTTATAACTGGCGTATGAATGACTTGTATAGGCATATTGATAGTCCAATATGAAGTGGCCACGCATCTCCAACAGGAAAAGACCGGGTCTTCCATTCTCAGCCTCTGCGATGCTTCCCAGCAAGACTAATACGATAAACTGTGCCAGCGTAGCGGCCAGCCCATGTCTACGACTTACGGAAAGCATCCTCCAAGTTACCTGCGCCTGAGGCTGCGGGAATATGTAAGGCACGTGCACTAGCAGATGCAAGGTGTACCGTATCAGCCCCTCCGCGCTTAGTTGAGCTCCGACACACAGCTGGCTGTTTGGAATTCCTTTTTGATATTCTTTAGATGTATTTGAAATGGCAGCACGTGATGCTAAAGAAAAATGGGCAAAAAACACACGGATACATTTAAACAGACACGACAAGACATGCTCATGGTAGGACCGCCCCAGCACAATTCTTACTGATAGGGCCAGGCCGGCTGCAAATTAATAACAAGGGTATCCGGGAAAGTAACGTACACACATGTCGCTTCCACCACAAAAGCATATGAAAAACGTAGAGAGACCCTAAGCAGCGTAAAAACGGACAAAGGTAAATACAAAGCCACAACAACCATGTCTCAGTGAGATATCTAGGCACCAACAGTTGTGCAAGTAGGAACGTAGACACCTATGAGGATGGCGGTTGCAACGGCAAACATGGGGAGCCCTTGCCCCTCGTTACTAGAACGCGGACAGCATCGATGGTATTCAATTAGGTTTTGTTAGGAAGGAACGAAAGAACAAGGAAACAGAAACTAGATTCAGTCAGTGCGCCTGTCAAGGTCGGGCAGGCACTGCATAAGTACTTGAGAGTTTGCCACGCACCTCGTATAAGCCGTCGAGAAGCAACACATATGAGCTTGTAGAATGATCCAACCTTGCGACTCCATTTCCTGGAATCCGTGGAAAGTTCCACGCATGTCGCCTTGCCATCATCTGGGGTATTCTCATTTGTACTAAGAAACGTCGCTTTCCAAAAGCAGGCTTTTAGGATACATGCCTGTACATTTTTATATTTCTCATTACTGTGGAGAAGTTGGTACAATCGCATGCACAAAGACCACCAGTCAGAGTCTGCGAAGGACTGTGTGATAACCTCTGGAAGCGAGTAAAGTAGCATGCACACAAAATAACCTTTGGGTGTGAACCCCTTCCATACCTTGTCAGCTATAAGATATGAAGAAGAATCTCTACTGTTTTCATTAACGACAGTCTGAGAGCGTGCCCATGCGGTAGCTGCTGGTCGACCAATCCATTCCACGAATAGCAGCAGCCTCCACACGGATGCTAACCATATTGGCAGACAGCAGCGCACTGTAGGCGAATCTGCTGACATCACAAAGACATACAAGTCGAGAAGGCTATCAATCGTCAAAGGGCGACATGAGTTTGGCGCCTCTTTCAGTGCAGACTCCAAGCAAGCATAACCCAAAGAGCCTGTGAAGATGGGATCTAACAGCAACGACGCTGCTAGTTCTCTGATGATGCAGAGGATGCTGAAGGGATGCCGCACTACAACGGCGAATGTGAGGTCCGTAAGCGTCTTCCGAGACACATTTACACCACCGTTTCCAGTGTTGTAAAAATATACAAAAAGGCCCAAGGTACGGCTAATACAAAAAACAGCAACATGTATAATTGTGTCCCGTGCTGCCATGCACCACAGTGAACGCACGGACTGAAACAAGAAGAAAGTTATGGCAGTGCTGGCAACGCTGTGTGCAAAGTCTTCGTCGGAACTACGTTGTTTGGCTAAAACAACTTGAGCAAGGGGCGCCAGCAGTTGGCTGTAATCGCCACATAGCCGCAAGATGAGCTGTTTTCGACGGTAGCAGTAATAGCTATCCGTTGGCAAAGGGCTTTTCACCTGTACATCCCGACGGTGTAAGTATGGACCGCGCCAAATGCTTGAATTTGCAGAAGAATAAGAAACTGAAGCTGATGCAAACGCGCAATTTGATAAAAAATCACCTTGTATGGTGCCTCGGTAAGAACCAATGTGTTTTCTCTTCCCTCTATTGGTATTTGCCATGCCGGTAGATTGCAATGTGCATCCAGCAGGTGGCGCCGCTAATCTATCGTGATCATTCCTATCCAGCTGAGCATGTTTTTTAGATGTTGCACATTCTCGAATGTTACTTTCAGAGCTATGCGTAACAATCTTAGGGAAAGCGGGGAGCATACATTTCACACTGTGGTAAGTGGCTCCCGGTGGTAAAATCACTATCTGACCCCCTTCTTCTTCGAATTTTTCACATCCTAAAATGTCCGTGCTGGTGTTATCCTTGTCATTATCCCTCACAGATGCGTTTGTGTTATTATTCCCCTTGCCACTATTCAACTCTAGCCCATATTGATTACAATTTAACGAGTCAAGTCGACCATATTCAAGTTGCGAAGCTAATTTGATCAGTGCGTCGCGGCGCTTCCTGCTCATAAAGTGCACTGCGCTAAACACTAAAGGGGCTGTTAATGCGACAAAAACACATACAGCTAGATATCGGTGAGCAGTTGATTGCAAAAGACTTTTAAGCAACTGTAGATCGCTGTTAATCGGAAAAGATCTATACACATGAGTTTGAAACATCACTATTTCCTTCTTTTATATCCGATAGAAGAAATTTTAATGGTGAATAAATAAATAAAAGCATAACCATATTTCAAGAAATAGTCGGTTTTAATTTTCTCTCAGCAAATCCAACAACAACGGGAAAAGGACTTTAAATTGGCACTCAATAGGATAGACTATATTTATCGATTTATCATTTTTTTCCTCCGTTTGAAATAGGTACTTGCTAAATATTCTATATCTTTTAGGAGTTAAAAAATCCAGAGTCGGGGAGCGGATGACATGTGCACCCCTGCATATGTAAGAAATACGTGTTGAACGAAGTGTCACACATCCGTGTTTATCTCAACGGCATCCCTTCCTCAATTCCCCCCATCCCATCCCGCCGCCAGCGCGGCAACCCACCGCGAACACCACCGCCCTCCAGTGTCTTCCTTTATGCACAGCAGTAGGCCTACTAAGACGCACTGAGGAGCTCCCTCAACAGTGCCGTCCCCCTGCCTCGTCTTTCACTACCGCTCTTTTACACAAGGCCTCACTCTCTCTCTCTTCCCTCCGGTCCTTATCCAATGTTTTTTCCGGACCTCCTGTGCGTAAAGCTCCCACTTGATCGCCCTTCCATGTGAAGTAAAGAACAATCTTTGCAGTTTCAACTTTTAAAAATGACAGACTCACTCTCAAGTACAAACATGTAAACTTAGCATATTGTAAACGATTCGGTCGTGGGGTGAGATGTGTTGAGCACCATTTGGACCCGATTACAGCTGCATGCAAAAAATTCAGCCTCGTACTCCTTGATACAACTCCAGTAGCACTAAGAATGTCAGTTTTGAGAAAGTTATATATGACAACACGTAGAATGTTAAGCACACAACGTTCCACAAGTTCCTAATTTTTAGCATGTAAATCTGCGTGGCCTCGTGTTGGGCTAAAAGTGGAAAAAGTCAATCTTGCTGTAGAGAAAACTGAGTGAATACATTCCCTAAATATCGTTGGGGCTGCCATCACAGAAGGGATGTCTTGTCACGGAATCACTAGTTACTAACTTCAGTAATAGCATAGATACCAGCAATTTCGCTTCATTACACGTAATCAAAGGGCTAGGCATTGCTAAATTTGGGTTCGTTCTCTGATGTAAGCTAGACCTCGATCCCTCCTGAATGTACTAATCGTCACAGTGGCTCCGGTTACGTTACACGTTTTATACCTGGTATCCCCACTATTGCTATATAAAATAATTTTCTTCGCATCGTGTAGATTTTCAAGACAATGCATATACATAACAAGCAATAAAAGAGAAGGAAACGCAAAATATACACTTTGCCGACATATAAATACTTACAACAACACACCTGCAGTTTTTTGTCGTGAAACTGTACCCTTTTTTTTCTTCTAAGATTCTGAGAATCCTTAAAAATAAAAGAACGTGAGAATATTCGCGTTGAATTTGCTTTTTAGCACCCTTTTCCATCAAACAATATGGTTGGTACAAAAAAAAAGGCGCACAAAGGCAATAAAATTGAATAATTTTCACCGTGCACTTAACAGCAAAAAAATAAATACATAAGCCCTATTTTCCGCTTCCCTTTCCAAAAATGACGATATTCTCGCATTTAAAAAGGAAAACTCAGTCTAGAGTGGTAAAGATGTTTTACATCGGTGTTGCAGGTCGACGTGCGCCCAAACACATACACGTGGGGATAGCGAATATTTTTTCCACCCTTTTTATAAATCAGAGAATATTTCATCATGCGGATTGTGTCGAAGTAGCCATTCGGCTAAATACTCGGTCGGGTTA
The DNA here is from genome assembly GCA_025388415.1 of Cynanchum wilfordii. Classification (NCBI taxonomy): domain Eukaryota; kingdom Viridiplantae; phylum Streptophyta; class Magnoliopsida; order Gentianales; family Apocynaceae; genus Cynanchum; species Cynanchum wilfordii. The sequence goes on from JAHSUH010000435.1 coordinate 8,563, forward strand.
TCGGGACGTTGCCGACAAACCTCAACCAGACCTTTGCTAAGTAGTGGCATTACTTGTCTCATTAAGAATTTTCGAAGGGGAGCTTTCCGATCCTCGAGAGCGGCGCGATCCGCTGCTTGAATAGCAAGCAAATCGTTGTTTGCACTTCTTCGTGAAATAAGCTCTTCCTCATAAGCCTCCTGTTCGCGATTGCGAGCCTCTTGTTCGAGGCGCTTCCTTTCACAGATTCGTTCCTCTTCCAAGCGAACCCGGCGAACCGTCTCCTGGTGCACCTCCAGTGGCGTTTTACCAAAATAATGGGGTGGACCCAGCTTTTGCTGCGCTATGAGTTCCAAAACACCAGTTGGGGGAGTTTCGTATTTCGAGCTTGGGGCTGGTGGAGGAATTAGGGGTTCTTTTTGGACGTTGATCTGGTGAACTCGAACACGGCGACTGCCTGGGGTGATGCTGGTTGAAACCGTCACGGCGCATTCAAGGTAGTTAAGCATACTGTGTGATTGCCCGTTGACTGTCTTCAATGTCATAACACTGCCACTTCGCCTTTGACAGGTAGCACTTGCATCATATGTGGCGCCGAACCTCCTCTTGAACCCTTCAAGCTCCTCATTGAAAGCCTCAATCGTCTTTTTTTTGACTCACCTGTTAACATCGAACAAGAAGGCATGATGTTTTTCTTCCAAGTTGCCGACACATCCATCCCGCCATCATTTTGAGGGAGCACACCTGAATTTCCGTTGATTGGATTGTCAGCCGCACATGTCTCAGTAAAGGGACCAGATGTTTTGAGACCGGACAGGGCATTCCAGCGCTTGAGAAGATACTCATCGTCCGCGCAAAGTATCAGGGCGTCGTCCGGAAGACGACTCTCATCCGAGAGCTCTTGATTTTGTGAGACATATTGGCCACCCTCTGCTTCATCATTCTCATTATTGGTGTCACCACCATGCGCTAGGGCAGTAGGGCGCGGGTTAAGCGCCTCTTCTTCCGTGGCAGGTGCACTGAGAGGCTCACAGCCGAAGCTGTAGCGCGCTTGCTGCAAATTTTGTGGGAACCCAACAAGAATATAGCCTTGATTACGGCAGTCTGGCCAAGCCAGCCGCCACCTCAGCATCAAAGCAAGCCCCTGGTCTTGAAAAGGGGCATCTTGTAGGACCTCCTTGGCTTGTTGCAGTTCCTCCTCTTCCTTCTTTCGTTGTTGTTCCTTCGCAAGTCGCTTTTTCGATAAGTTTGACTTGTTGACTGCACGTTTGCTGGTAGCAGCAACATTGGCGAGATCGTCGGCCATACCTACTGCTGAAAGCCTCACCTTCATAAGCAAGATGCGCTCCATCTCCGTAATTTTATTACGCCATCGCATCACCAAAGGACAGTTTGCTATTTTTTCTTCCATGACTTGCTCCGCCTCCTTCAGCTCCTCAGAAGAAAGGGTACACGGTGGCGCAAGGTCGCTCGCGTCGTCGCCGTCATCGTCTGGGACGCTGGTACTGTACGCGTGCCCACATTGGATATCTTTTCTACCAACGGTGTTTGGTGATTGCTGATTTCCATGCTTTTGCATTGTGTCATTTTCTTCTTCTTCTGCCTCTTGTCTGCCTTCCCCCCTGCTGCGTGTTGCTGTTCTTCCAGGATAGCTCTCCTTTTCTGAAACCGGCCGCGCGTCTTATGCGATTTGTCTTTATTGCTAGCCGGCGTTCCTCTTCGCTCCGGATTAGCTCTGTGCGATAGTCCTCTAACTTTTTCTTGCATTCTCGTACATATTCGCGAAAATCCTCCACAACGTCTTCAATACGAAAGACAGGTATTTTGTAATAACGAGCTAGCATGGCTGCAAGGTAGGACTTGCCGGAAAGCGGGGGGCCAAGAACGAGCACACGTTTTGGGGTTACATTTCGTTCGACGCGGAACTCCAAAGAAATCTTTTCAATATTTCGCTTGAAGCCTCCCTCGGAGACCCAGAGCCTCATTTTCTTTGTCTCATTATTCAGAACCTCATTCAAGTACTGCACATTTGCATCTAGCTTGAGTTGCGTTCCCCCTTCTACGGTCAATGTCTCCTCGTCCATTTCCATGATAGTCTTGATCGCTCCTCGTTCCAGACACAAATCAATCGTAAAATGTTCAATATTGCTATACAAAGGATTGTCAGCTGACTTTACCATCTGCAACACACAAGCCCCAGCAAATGCCTGGTTGATAGCTTTCACGATTGTGCTCCATGAAAGCTGTGTGTCGTTGTCGGTGGCAAAGATGTATCGTTGTGGGGGTAGTATCTGAGACGGGCAGCACAGGAGCTTCCGCGTAAAGGTTGCCAAATCTTTTACGTGAATCATCGGCACGCGCTGCTCACCGGTTCCAAAATTGGCAACGTGTGCTTGTGCTCACCGGTTGGCTTTCCCATTGTGGCATTCCAGGCCTGGCGGAAGAACGGTTCGAGGATATCTTCACCCTCACCATAGGCCAAGCCAGCGAAAATAACAAAAGTATCCAGTGGAAGTCCATGGGCGCGATGGGCCGCAGCTACGGCCTTCTCTGCATCTCGCCAGTTAAAATATTTGATGTGCGGAATGCGACGGTTGTACTGGTCCTCTGTTAGTATTTCTTTCTTGCTGGAGATTTTGTCGAACTCAGACTCTTCAAACTGATCCTCTTCCTCGTTGTCATTCTCCTCACCTTCAGGAAGTAAAGAAGCCCTGGCTGTCTCCGGTGGTGGTGGATACGGCGCATCTATTTGCACATCTTCATCATTATCTTCTAACCTATTGTCTGAATCATCATTATGTTCAGCAAACAGGTGATCTGTTTCTTCCTTGTGTGAGGACGATAATCCATGGAGTGGGGGCGTCGCAAACCAGCTCATAAAGTTGGAAAGCAGCACAAACCTCTTAGGCTTCTGGAAAAAGGAAGAATTTACAATTTTTTCTGAACACAATGCGTCAGAATCCGGCAGGGATACACGCGCGTGTACTTGCTGATTTTGAAGAATGTGGAGTATGTCAAAAACGTCTTGGGCTTCACGCTGCTCCACCACAATCCATTCACACACTTTGAGAGCTTTTTGCACAGCAGCACCGTTGCGTCGCCAAAAAAATTACAAGAAATTATGGTAGCGGGAAGTAAACTCCTTCCCAGCATTAAAGTTTCAAGCTGTTCTATTTCTGGTTTGTGTTTGGTATGATCCAGAGAGCGCCGTTTTGCTATCTCACTAGAAATAGACCCCCCGCCACTTGCAGCCAGCAGGTCATGCTGCTCAGTGAGATTTGCAACGTTGTCATTGTCCCAAACGCAGCCATGCACTGAAAAAAGAGTTGGCTTATGTTCAAATTGTCGAAGCAGTTGTTTTCCTATGTAGGTATCTACATAAGCAAGAAATACGTTTATGGGCATAATTGGTCAAAACGATTCTCTTCCTTAGTTCTAGCCGGCTCGTTATTATGCTAGACTTGTAAGCCCTCATTCATAAGAACAAATTTTGTTTTGTTTGCCATTCAAGGATGAAGAGAGGCAAGGGAGAGTAGTTAACAAAATCGAGTGTTTTTTAAAAGTAAAAGATATCAATGCAATGACAAGTTCTGTTGAATGCATATACATAAATGTATAAATGCACATATTTTTTTCTTCTCCTTTTTCTTTTCACTGCCATGGACACTGAATAACAATCAAAGTCTGCGTAATCCTATAACAGAAGTGTTAACAAGAGACAGCTAAAAGAAATTATTTATTAGCTTCGAAATTTAAGCTCAAACGCTTTTCCCAACATCACAGGTCACTCCAGTAGACACAGATGTTTATAGAGAGAGAAAAAAGGCGAGGAATTAGTTCTATCATGAGGGCATATGCAAAAAAAGATGCTTATTTTTAATCTAACCTCGTGACAGGTGTTTTTTTCAGAAAAAATGCTCTAAGTTACGCATATCCTCCTCTTTTGCACTAATTTATTTTACAGAATGTTATTAGTTCCTTTTTAAACACATTCAAAATCGAAGCTTCCTACCGCACCACTTCAATTAATTTAAAATATATATACATATATATATATATATGTATATATTCCACTAAAAATTCTAAAATACTCAACACTTGAATCGCAGTAAGTTCGTTCCATATTTTAACGCAACTTCCTTTCCCAGTCACCCTTTACTAACTTTCTAAAATGTCGTCAATTAGTTTCTTTACTAAGCGGCATTTGTTTTTACTTTTACGATCGAGTGACATGATGTCAATTCCTACCAAGTAGCCTTGCACTGCTTTTAGTTCACGTTTAGTCAGCTCAAATGTTTTAGCGTGTCGCAAATCCTTGGTGGCCTGCTCCTTCAGATTCTTTAAGCTGTCGTCCCAGTTCACATAAAAATGATGTAGCATATTTATACGCAATAGAATAGCACCTGGGTCATTATTCAGTTCAAATGCCAGCTGCAGACACAGACTCAGGAAAAGTGGGAGAGTAAGGGTGTTAGGTGATGTCAAAACAGAGATGTTTTCTTGGCAAATATTGCTTCCAAAAAACTTCAACAGCGCAAGTAGATCACTAGACTCCAATACCGTTGTAAGGGCACCTGCCCAGTCGCCGGCCTCAGCTTGTGCCACAGCGCGCGCGACAAGCGCGTCAGGGTCCATCAGCACTGTCTTTACCGGACTCTTCAGCGTTGCCAGGGACACCAAATCCACAAAATCATGCTTGAGCTCGGCTAGACCTTTTGCTGATGGACGCTGAAAAGCTTTGTGCCTGCTGAACCACCGACTGTGTCTCACTAGATGAGGCCTCAAGCATGATCTTCATCTGTGCATAAAGCCCGCGCACGGTGGTCAACATTTGTAGTAAAGCAGCTTCGACATCGGCTCGAAATTGCCTGGCCACGCTTGTGAAGGAAATGTTTGTGACCGATGTCCCTGCCACGTCTGAGTGATCCAAATTGAGCAGCACTTTATCAACGGAGCCTTCGAGATGCTTCTGTAGCAATGCTTTGAGAGCCGCTGAAGTCGCGGCGGCGCTACCTCCTTCGATCTCTTTGACGAAGTTAGTGATACTCTGGAGAAGCTCCTGTTGCTGCTCGGTCAGTGTGCCAGACTCCACACTCTGGTCAGGGCTTCCCGACGCGTGACTAGAGGGAGTCCACTGCAGCCGACCCTGATTTCGAGTAGCGAATCGACGGCCTATGGACTGCGCCTCCTCACGAAAACTGGAATCCTGAAACATGCGAAGATTGTCTGAGGCACTTTTCTGTGCGTTGGCAAATTCAGCATCGAACTGAAGAAGTTGTTCACAGAATTTCGCCGCTTGTTGGCGCACCACCTTTGCGGCACTTGCTTCAGAAATGGTGTTGGCGATTTTGCTGTCGCCTAAGAGCGACGACGAAACTGCTGTGAGCTGAGTGTTGTTTCCAGCTCGGGTGTTCACTTCGTTAAATCTATCAGTTAAACCGACAGGGGCTGACTTTCCAAACCAGTTAGAAATCGAATCAACTGCAGAGGGTTTATCAGTTGCCACAGAACTCGATTGTTCGATGCTCCCATAAGCTTGTCGCTGTCTAGCATCGCCTGGAAAAACCCCTCCTGAGTGCGAATGGTAACGAATAGCTCATAGCTACCGGACTTACTTCGCGCACTCTCCGCAATCTTTCCGATACTCGTCGCACAACACAGCGCAGGACCCTGTGTCTTCCAGGTAGTCACGCGGTGCACCTTAAATAGAGTGCGATGCATTTCAATGACAACTGCAAAGGCGTGCTGCCGTGAGGCGAGGACAATGTATTCCTCACCTGGCGTAGTGCAGATCTCGAATTCTCCCGCTGGAGGCATCGATTTGTCATCCCTATCGACAATAGTTATCTCTTGCTTAAGATTGAACCGCTGGGTCTCAGTGTTGAAGAACCAGAACCTCAGCTCCGAGTTGTTACGCGCAGCAGTTACCATGTAAACAGATCCGTTGTCTTTTTCTTCTTCGAATGCGTGGACATGAAAAAAGCGCGCGAAGATTGGAACGACATCCGCGTGAGGTTCCCATGCTTTACTGAGCACGCTCTTCTGGGTGCGAGAGGAAATAAGATCTAAATGAGTATTCTTAGCAGGAACAACAATTAATTTTGCCTCGTGATGATAATCGAAGGCAGGATACTTTACTACGGTCTTGGGTGGTAGGTTTATCGACCTTAACGGTTCCCCTGTAGACTCGTTAGCCTCAAGGAGGTGATTTTGTCCAAGCACAAAAACCTTTCCGGCATCACCTGTTGCGGCAGCGTATAACTCTTCATCAAACAAAGTTTCCTTTACAGAAACTGATAATTCCCGAGTCGCAAGGATCTGAGGCGATAAAATAGAAAAATCTTTGCCACCTACCACAAAAAATAGCAAAGGGTGGCTGGGATGAGATTCTGTGGAGCTAAGGTGGCGAATGGATTCCACCTTTAGCACGGTATCAGTGTACTTTCCCTGACGACTGAGGAGACGGATGGCATTGGGCTGCTTGACATTCATGCACAACAACTTACGACATTCGGTAACAACGGGTCGAATATCTTTCGAATACTGAGTCGCCGGTGTTTTACTCAAAGGGTATAATGATTTACATGGGATACCTCCCAATTCCCCAGTGCAGTATGTCAGAGTATCCATGGTATTGAAAAAATGGAAAGAAAGCATTTAAGATGGTATATATTTTTGCTAGTAAAAATAATTAGCTTTAAAGCTAAAGTTCAAATTGTGTGTTACAACTGAACGAACCCCTCACACACCAAAAAAAGGAATGTCCAAATGAACGTTTTCTAAAAGAAAGCCACTAATTTCACTTTCAACCCTTTTTTTTTGATGTCGTATTGCATCTATTCAGTTCCCCTCCCCCCCTATTATGCTATTTTTTTCTAGTCGGCCTTTAGAAGACGACTTAGTTTAGCCTTTGCACACATATTTTCATTCTTCTACTCCAAGGAGTGCGACTTCAGTCTGCCATAATATTTCCAACTTTTGAGTGCCATAATCTTTCACCTACTTGGAATTCAGCAACCTCTGCAATTACACGATGTACAACCTGCGCGGATATGCCCTGTTGTTCTGACTGTAGTTATGAGAAGACATGCTTCCTACATGTCCTTTCTCTATCCCATTTAGCTGACTGAGGACGGCTCGAGTTTCAAATATTCTGAGTCCTAATAGTACGGCCAGGATCAGTGGACGATGTCGATCAACAGAAGGTTCACCTAACGTCTTCTGGACCCATGTTGAAGGAGTAAAAGGCTGCACCTGAGATTGTAATGCGGCGCTAAGCATTTGATTTGTGGCTGTAGGGTAATGTGACTCCCTAGCTTTCAGCACCAACTCCTTTGCACGCAACTTGTTGATTACTCCATATTCTGCAAAAAGAATTCGAATGTATCGTTGAATGGGTACAAGATCCTGCTCAGTAAAGGCATCCACACCGTTTTTGTGGTCAGGTGAAAAAGCACTATTCGATATCGTACCACTATAAGTTGTACCCCTGCTCACATTGTTGAGATTATTATTAGCGTCGATCCGGCTTATGTGAAGTAAAGTGGGTGGTGCTTGCCCTGAATTAATATATTGAATGTGATTAAGAATTTGTGATGTGCGTTTGGTCCACAATTCCCGTTGAACGGCTATTTCACACTGAAAACGTGTTTCAATAGAAGAGACATTTTTTTGATAGTCGACAGGATCTTCGTGGACATAGCGTAGCCTCCAGCGTCGCTTTTCCGGGTCAAGCTCTTTAGAATTAAGCACCGCAATTGTTTCAAGAATTTTTTTTATAGAACGGCGCAGACTAGAGGTGTGTATCATGCTGTTTAACTGAGATCGTCCAATTGAACCATCAGGTGAACGTTGAAACTGAAGGAGTATAACTTCTCTCAAGGCAGCAATAGATCCCCTAAACTTTTCTGAAAAGGAACAGACCCATACCCCATGCATATACACCGCAGTTGACTTCAAAGACTCCATAATACTAGCTTCAGATACACGGCTGTCTAGGTCTGTGGAATTTGGCTCTGACAAATTTTCTATAAGAATTTCGAGTGTTAACACCTGACATCTTTGGAGTAAGTTACTAACCTGCTCCAAAACGGTATAAGAAGATGCAAAACGCCGAATAATTAACGGTAAAGCGTTCTCAACCTCAGAGATACCACCAGAGGCACAAAGCTCAGGCGGAAAAAAGCTGTTTTCAATCTGAGCCTCCTTACCCTTTAAAATAGCTATACTTGAAGCGATCTCCTTTGTAGAACAAATAAGTTTTTTCCTGACTTTACAACTTTCTGCAGACCTTGAAAAGTAGAACTCAAACTCCACAGCGGTATCTGCATCTGAATTAATCATGACACTTCTTTGACGCAGCAGCTCCTTTTGCAATCGAATGGAGGCGAAAAGACCTGAAACAGTAGCTGCTGTTTGCGTGCTGCAGTGCTCTTGGCTTACGCGAATCGACCCTCCACACGGCTTTATGGCACCATCAGCGTCGTTTGATTTCGATTCAAGAGCAGGCAAAAATTGTTGAATAGTAGAAACTGGTGTCAAGTGAAGACCACCACCGTAGAAGTAACCAATTACATAGTCTGAATGAAAAACAAATGGCTTCGACTGCAAGGAAAACGAATAAATGTGATCTCTGATACCTGAATTTCTCTTATTCCTGTCAATCTCATCTGATCTGAATGATTTTGAGTTGAAGGTATCAAATGAACATCTCATTGTGAGGCGTGAATTGCTATTTATTAAGGCCTTGCTCCGACTGTTTTCATATGATGAAGAATCGTTAGCGCAAGTGCCTTCAGTAGAAAAAATTTTTATAACATCTACTTCATAAGGTCTTTTGCTTTGCCTAAGTGGGTATTGAAAAATATGTGTCTGATGCAAAAGCGACGGTGTAAAATATACACTGAAAGACGCTATTACCTCGTCATCTTCTCTTTTTCTTGAACAGCAGCCAAAGTGCATAAGCTAAATTTAGCTGTTTTGCTGGTGGAAAGTGTACGGTAAAAGAACTATTTGTTTTTGAGAGTAACGGTTGAAGAGAAATGACTTCGAATGTACTTCCTATTCGACTATTATTACTATTATTTTGCTTTTTTATATTCGCCTTGAACTTTTAATGAATATCGAGTCTACATATATATATATATATATAAAGATAAAGTTTATGTGGGCAGCAGACGATAATTATTCCACTACTCAGATATTGAAAGAAATTTAGAGTTGCCTTAATCACATTTATGTGTATATGAATAGGATTTTTTCAGAACAGCAATAATAATAATAAATAAATCAATAATTTTACATTGAAGCAAAACAAAACTACAGTCATTTAGTTCTAGTTTCATGATTAAATATTAAAATCTAGCAAAAGATTATTTTATAGGACAAATAGATGAAGGAAATGCATTTACATCTATTCCATTAAAATTAAATACAAAGATATGAAGAAGCGTTCATCATAAACGAAATCCAAGACGATTCGTCGCAAATTTATAAAGTGCGATGCGTGTTCATAAACGAGGGACAACAGCGTTTCTTTGTCTATTTAAGAAAGAAATTAAATCGACATCGTAGAACAACAGTATCTTTTGCGGTAGAACCAGCATATGTTTATGATTGCATGGAAGAGCTGGGGAAAAAAAATATAATAAGATGAGGACAAATTAGATCTTTTCTTTGTCAAACTGAAATTATTAAATTAGAAGTTGCCACAATTGAATAAAATTAAACAGTAGTTTTTTTAAAAAAATACTTTATACACATTTTTTCAACAAATTTGGAACTTAATAGTTATTGGCAACTTTCCGCTTAGAGGATACAGGCGCCAAAATCACCAGAGTATAGTATAAAAGCTAAGCTGCAGAATAGTACTCTCAGGTGCTACTGGATATATTGATAGCAAATGGTATAATTTTCATAGGAAAATATGTTGAGAAAACGCTACGAATAGCTTGACAGAAGAGGCTTAACATATAATTGAACATAATGACACCCAGGGAAACATCAATGAAAAGCATTCGCAGGCGCAAATGTCACGAAAATTTGATCCTATTTTTGGAGAGTTGCACTATCCACAATTATTACACTATAGGCGGAATGCGTGGCGGGCCTCATTTTCCATTTGGTTACCCACGGGGTGGCTGAAAATCACAAACCCCAAGAGGCATTTCCTAGGTAAAGAAGCCGGGGTCCGGGGGGGATCCCCCGAGGCAATAGTTACGCCCCAACCTTTAGGGGTTGTCCCTCATATTCCTGTGCAAATAGCATTTTTTTTGAATACCACTCTCAAGTAAATTATCCCTGCGCTCCCACACCTTGGTTCTCGAAGAAAGGTAAAGGATACTGAACTGGATGCAGAATTTTTGCCAAAATGTCTCATTTTTTTCCCACTTTGACACGCGATCGGAGCTGGTGGTGCCGACCCCCCTTTGCCTAGTGAGAAATGGCTGCGTTTCAGCGCTTTTACTTTTTGCTAATGTTCACCTTCGGGGGGCGGTCCAACTCGGAAAAGATATATCTGACGTCCAACAACGCAACACCATCATGGGGCGCAAGGAGGGGGGGAGGGTAGGCTTTTCGCACGCTCATTGTTTTATTAAAAAGTGACACTGACCTCTTCACTTAAGGTTTTAACGTATAAAAGTTGCTGTTCCCTCTGATTGCGCAGGGGTGCGTGGTTAAGGGGGGGCGGCGTTAATGGGGTCTTTGCGGTGCCAATGCCTTTTTTTAATATCCCCGTTGTTAATCTTTGGAAGATTGCATTGCTTTTTTTTCACTGGACTATATTTCGCATTCTCGCGGCAAATATTTCGGCGAAGATCTTTTAATTTGAAGACCGAACGTTATCAACGCATTTTTTTTTCTAATAAATGTAGGAGGGGGCTTGAAATGGTGTATTTTGCACCAGTTTCCTATCTGAGGAACAGTCAGTGTTTTAAGTTTAGTATTATTTTTGGATCACTCCCATCATTCTGAAACCGGGAAAGTTAATATTTTCTCTTCATCAGCTTAATTTTCTGTGATTACTTTGCGCTTAATCCTTTTTTTTGTAAAATTGTTAACAATTTATCAGATCAAAGGGAAAGTGGCTATATTAGCTTTGTTTAAGTATTAATTGTATTTTCAATGAATTATTTCCTTTCTTACTAACGTATCTTTTTTTTTTTCCTTGATGCTCTTCCGATGAATGTATTATATATACGTATGTTTTCCAGTTTTAGATAAAAATTCTGCACTTTTTCTACTTGCAAATAGTCTTTTTTATTTTATAATCTTCATTTCCTTTTTTTTATCATGATGGACTTGCTTTTTAGTCCATGAGCAAAGGGTGTGTTTAGCACTGCAGCTTATTTGAATACCGTAATATGGAATTCCTTTTCAAGGTTAACATTTATCTACAAGATTGTGTGTTTATTAATATAGTTATTATTTAATATTTATATCTATTTGAGCTTTAATTATATAATATAGAATTTTATTAATCAACACAACTTTTTTCTTTTCCGCTCAAGAGATGTCCTCACTCATCAAGATTTTTTTTCATGTACTCAGATAACATATCAATAAAATTTAGTTACAAAATACTAATCGCATCATTTTGTCTATATTTTTAATTTTTAAAATATTTTACACGTATTTACCCTCTTCATTTTAAATGGTACCAAGGTTACACTTTATTCTGCTTGCGTGAAAAAGGCGTACGCGCATTTTTTTTACCCATTTCCTTAATAGTAATAGCTTTTCGGACACTTCTTATTCTAAAATTTTACACCTCGTTTATCAGTTTATAAGTCTTAATAGAGTTGAATAAACATCTTTTAGTGCACTAGTTCTTTTTTGTATCCGTAACATTTTTTCTTAAATAAACAAGTTTACTTTTTCTCTATAGAAAAGTGAAGCTGCTGAATTTCTTGTACCTATCAAAGAGGCCTAACTTTTATGGTAAGAAATATATATAATGAACTCTCTCAATATCGGATTTCTTGGATGTGGAAACATAGCGGAATGTATCATGTCTGGCATTTTAAATAGCGGATGCACAACTCCTGATAAAATTTATGTTTGCAACCGCACTGAAGCCAGTATGAATCGGATCTGTGAAAAATACAATGTTCAAAGGGCTTGTGCTACCAACCTTGTGGAGTTATGCGACATTGTCTTGATCGGTGTAAAACCATACGATGTGGCCGGTGTTCTTGATTCTATTTATGAGCAGGTGACCAGCAACAAGATTATTGTCTCTATGGCTGCTGGAATAACAATCGAGTTTATTGAGAAGAGATTACCACCCCTCTCCAAGGTTATACGGTCGATGCCAAACGTTTGCTCCTCTGTTTGTTGTGGCGCAACATGCGTCGCACCGGGTAAAGGGGCCACTCCAAATGATACATTTTTGGTTCTTGAGCTTTTTAAAGCAGTGGGAAAGACTTTAGTGCTGCCTGAGTCATCTATACATGGATTCATTGCACTTTGTGGTTCATCGCCAGCATTCGTTTTCATGTTCATCGAGGCACTTAGTGATGGAGCTGTTCGCTTGGGAATACCACGCCAGTTGGCTTATGAAATGGCATCTCAGACTGTTTTGGGTGCTTCAAAAATGCAGCAAGAAGGCGGCAAACTTCCAGCTCAGTTGAAGGATATGGTTTGTTCTCCCGGAGGAACCACTATCGAAGGACTGAGTACTCTCGAGAGAGGCTCTTTCAGATCATTGGTTATTGAAGCAATGAACGATTGTGCAAACAAATCAAAGAAAATGGAAGTTCGTCAAGAGTAAAAATCATTTTTTTTCTTAATGGTTTATTATAGTTATTCAAAGAAGCTAATGGGGATAAATTAGTGAATATAACCTATTCTACATATCTTACTGTAAGGAAAGCGCATTTTGAAATATTTTTATTTCAGCATCTGAATTCTTGTCTTAAAGGATAACATATATTCAGACTTCATTTTAATTATATCGACAGAATTATGAAATTTGAGATTTCCGCTTCCAATTTTGTTCTCACTTTTTTTCCTTCTTTGAGCATAGTCTCAATTTTTCAAAATGGTTAACTTCCCCAAGAAAAAGGTTCTGCACTGCCCTGACAAGCGCTGCAATGCGCACAAAACCTTTAAAGTGGTCCAGTACAAGGCTGGTAAGGCTCGCCTGTACGCCCGTGGTAAGCGCCGTTACGATCGCAAGCAGTCTGGTTATGGTGGTCAGACGAAGCCTATTTTCCACAAGAAGGCCAAGACTACGAAGAAAATTGTCCTTAAGCTTCAGTGCTCCAGCTGCAAGTCCGTCATCCAGAGCGTTCTCAAGCGCACTAAGCACTTCGAGCTGAACGACAAGAAGAAGACCGGGAACAAGGACCCCACCTGGTAAAGGAAGTTGTGGCTTGGAATAGTTCGTTGAGATGCTTATTTTTATTTATTATTAATGTTTTGAAAATGAAAAAAATAAGCATATTGACATATTATATATATATTTCCTCTACCTTTTCATGATGATATTTTCTTAATCTACTCTTTTCTCTTTTTTTTCTCATTCCGTTTCTTAGTTAATTTCAAGTTATATACATATATCTATATCTATATTTGCAATAGTAAACACATCACTTTTTGCACATTTTCCATCGCTTACCATGAATTCGAACTTGGCGTACATCAACCCTGGCGGGAGCCAAGCGCGAAAGGTTAATGCATTGGATATCAACATGATAGCTGCGCGGGGTCTGCAAGAGGTCCTCAAGACAAACTTGGGCCCGCGTGGCACAATGAAGATGCTTGTCTCAGGTGCTGGGCTCATCAAAATTACAAAGGACGGCAATACACTGCTTGGGGAGATGCAAATTCAGCACCCAACGGCCGCTCTAATTGCTCGCGCAGCAACCGCGATTGACGACATTACGGGTGATGGCACCACCAGCACGGTGCTCATCATTGGAGAGATGATGCGGCAGTGCGAGCGCTACATCAGTGAGGGCATTCACCCCCGCGTCCTGACTGAGGGCCTCCACCTCGCCCACAATGAGGCTCTCCAATTCCTGCAGCGCCACACCATTCCCATCCCCGACAAGGAGCGTCGGGAGTACCTGACCAACGCCGCCCGTACGGCGCTTAGCACTAAGGTAAACCCCGCCCTCGCCGAGCTCATCGCGGAGGCTGTCGTTGACGCCGTCTACGCGGTCGCGGATGCAGAAAACGGCGTGGACCTCCACATGGTCGAGGTGATGCACATGAAGCACCGCCTCAGCTCTGACACTCGCTTTATTAACGGCCTCGTTCTCGACCACGGCGGGCGAAATCCTGATATGCCGAAACAGCTCGAAAATGCCTATATCCTTACGTGCAACGTTTCCCTTGAGTATGAGCGCTCAGAGCTCGCTGCGGGGTTCTACTACAGGAACCCGACTGAAAAGGCCCGTATGGTGGAGGCGGAGCGCAAGATAACCGACGACCGAACCCGACAGATTATTGAGCTGAAGAGGCGGGTCTGCACGAAAGAAAATGGTCGAAGCTTTGTGGTGATCAACCAAAAAGGAATTGATCCGATCGCGTTGGAGATGTTTGCCAAGGAGGGAATATTGGCGCTACGCCGGGCAAAGCGGCGTAATATGGAGCGCTTGGTGCTCGCCTGTGGTGGGGAGGCGGTGAACACGACGGATAACTTGACGCCCGAGATTCTAGGCGAGGCTGGCCTTATTCAAGTCCACACACTCGGCGACGAGATGTACACGTTCGTGGAAAACTCCAAAAAGGCGAAGAGCTGTACATTGCTGGTAAAGGGCCCGAATGACCACACCATCGCTCAAATCAAGGATGCTGTTCGGGATGGTCTCCGCGCGGTCAAGAACACGTATGAGTCCTCCGCCGTTATTGCGGGTGCAGGGGCCTTCGAGGTCTCCCTACACGAGCACTTGTTCAATTTTGCGAATTCCGTGAGTGGGAAGCAAAAGATGGGCATTGCAGCGTACGCGGATGCTCTTCTCGTTATTCCAAAGGTGCTCGCGGAGAACTCCGGCTTGGACGTCCAGCAATGCCTGATTACACTGCAAGAAAAAAGCAAGGCCTCCAGAAAAGAGGGTAAATGGGCTGGGCTCTGCTTGGATACTGGAGACACTTTGGATCCAATCGCGGCGGGTGTTTTGGATAGCATCATTGTCAAGAAGAACTTGTTAGAAGCCAGTGGTGAGATCGTTGCTCAGCTTATTCTTGTGGATGAGATTATGAAGGCAGGCCGTCGTGGCGCTGGTGGTTCACCGCAAGCATAGGGGAGACCATTTCTTCCCCTTTTTATGGGTGTGTGGGGATGTGCATGTATGTAAATATATATATATATATATATTATTGTGAATAACACCATTTTTGTTTGATTACCTAAGGCTGAGGGGGGGAGGTTGAAAAGATGAAAATATTATAACATTTCACAATCGTAGCATGGTGAAAAAGAAAAAGAAGGAACTTATGATATTTTGCATCACGTGTTAAACTATCTATTTAGCGTAAAGTATGGCTTTAAACTAAGAAGCTAAATATTTAAAAAGAAAAAAGTATATAGTGAAAATAAAATAGAGTAAATAGCCACATTAAAGGGAGCATGCCTTTTTCTTCCTCATGTGCTAAGAAAATATCCAAAGCTAATAGTTAAGCTTCGGTGATTGTTGCACTAATTCGGAAAGACAAGGAATTTTTTTAATGAGCGGTTTCTTTTTGTCATAACTTTCCCCATTTTTTTTGCATTTATAAAGGCTGAGTCTTTTTTTCTTCTAAGTATTCTTTTATTCTTCTGCAGCTACTTTCCATTACATTTTTCTTTAGATCTAACCTAACGTTTCAACCTTGTTCGAGCAAAAGCCTCTGTTGTGCAGGGTAACATTATAATCATCACAATTTTATAAAAGCGAGGGGATATGGTCAAAAACGATAAGGAGGAAGCTCCTACGGATAAACGCGTCATTTGGCTTGAGCAACGCATCAACACCGCATTTCGGCTAAAGGCAATCGACTCTAAAAAGTTCTTAGACAATGAAGAAAATCGCGCACAAATAGCTGAGTTCCTTGACGTTGCGGATGCACAACATCTCTATGTATATCAAGTATCC
>JAHSUH010000438.1:0-22465 GCA_025388415.1 Cynanchum wilfordii
AAGACATGGTGACGCCATCACTACGGCGAGAAGTGAGCGACGCCATCACGTAGTAGCACACCTCTAAGGGGAGTAGTGAACTCTTAAAAATTGTAAGGTACTTCAAACCCTTACTTCATTCTTTCTAACCTGTTCTTACCTCTAAAGAATAATTTGTAATTAATCCCAAAAATTAATCAATGATTCAATTATATACTAATAAAGTCATCAATTATGCACAAATAACGCCCCAAAACATGATCATATTTGATGTCATCAATTACCTTCCGAGAACCCGAGTAAACCATTTGTCTATAAGTTCACATATCAGGTAAAGCTTTAGCTGCCTAAGTCCGGATCAACCTTATGTTAACCTTATTCCCCTACACCAGTGATAAGGAAAAAAGATGGTTGCTCCAACTTGAACGGTTCAATTACAACATGGGACCAAATGAGTAAGGCATTTTTAGCTGAATATTACCCTGCTACTAATATTTTAGAGATGAGAAAAGCTATTTCAAGCTTCTTTCAACTAAATGATGAAACCGTGTTTGAAGGCTTGGGAGAGAATGAAAGATCCATAAGAGCAAGCCCTAATCATGGCCTACCTGATGTGTAATTGAGTTATATATAAATAATAAAAATAATAGAATAAATAATACTAAAAATAATAGGAATCTCTATGATTAAAATAGATTTGTCACTAATAAAATAACTCAATTAAACAGAGCACCTATCGAAATAGTTTAGTAAATAAGGTGATATTCAGATTTTAAATTTATAAAAATCGTTTTCCCTAAGACTTCTATTAAATTCTAGTGTGGAAAATATAATCAAACTAATTATGAATATGATTTGTGAATAAGGATCATTCAACAAGTAAATCAACCAATATCAAGAATGATAAGATTGAATTCTATATCCTAGAAAGCAAATTAAAGAACAATGTAAGGAACAAAGCAAGTAAAAAGGTTGGGAGGAATTCTTAGTAAAATATAGGTGAGATAAGAGGATAGAAAATACCAAGTATAGGATAATCTTGGATCTAGTATCATAGCTCCACCAAAATCAAGTCTAAAGTAGAATCTCTTCCATACGGATCGTGGCAAGAAATTCCTAGATTAAGAACACTTGAATGTTGACAAGATCAAATCTCCCATCAATCATCTTGGTTCCGGTCCATCAATAGGAAACTAATCACATCAACTTGGCACTAATCGTATATCCTGGTTTCGGCCTAACAATTAGTGTTAATCCGAAACCACAATCTCAAATCAAAGCTTGTACTAAAGATAAAATTCAGATCTAAAGTCATCAATGAAATTGCAATTCGAATTAATAAAACCACAATCATTCAATCCAAGAACATCACAATATCTCAAGTAATTTGTAAAATAAAACCAACCAAATCTACCTATAAGAAATGTAGAAATGAGAATTTTTAAGGTTGGTTAACTAATTACAAAGAATAACAAGGAATAATAGAAGAAAAGGGGAAAGTGAAACATAGACATTAAACCTTCTTCCTCTTCAACTCCATCTCTTGATTCTTCTGTGCTTCTTCAACTTGGATCTTCAATTTGTGTAGCCCAAATACCCTAGAATATATTTAGTAGATTTCCTTACGGATCTAGGCAAACCTACCAAATTAATCCCAAGATACTCAATACTACAACAAGTAGAGAGTAATCTCTAAGAAAATTGGAAAATCAAAGTATAGATCTCTCTCTAAGTTCTACCAAACCTTTACAATTACTTAGCTATTCAGCCTAATCTAACCTCTATCCAACCTCAAATAATGGTAAAAATCCCAATATTTATAGGTAACCAAAACAGGGGTAAAATAGTAATTTTACACAAAATTCTCTAAAATCTCGGAACAGAGCACCAACACGGGCTCGGTGTTATACGCAACACGGGCTCGGTGACAGGTTTATCACCGAGCGAGTGTTCTTCTGGCCGCGTTCTTTCTTGATGCGGGCGTGTTCATTAACCGAGCGCGTGTTAAGCGGCTTGGCGGGCGTGTTCATCCTTCTTGTGTCGCCGTGTTCTTGGATTGAGCGCGTGTTCCCGGGGTGTTGTGTAAATCTTTCCGGGAAATTGTATATTTAGTCCATGAACTCCGCTCTTTTGATCAATTGACTCCACAAACTTCCCGAAAATAGAATTATCACAATTAAGTACATATTTGGCAAATTCATCTTAATTTACTCTATTAAACCTCAACAATTATGCACAATTATCCTTCAAAAACATTATCAAATTTAGCGTTATCACCTACATGAGCCATTGATTTTACAGCAATTCTACGGAGGAATAAACGAGCTGGGAAAACAAGTCTTAGATAGCTTAAATCCCCAAGGAGGTTTTAACAGGCTTAATGAGATTGATGCGAAGAATGCACTTGAAAGGTTGAGTAGAACTAATAAGACTTGGAGAGTCGGTGCAAGGGCTAAAAAGCAAAAACAACCCGTTAATGTGGGAAATTCATCTATGGACTAGCAAATTGAGAATATAAGGAATCGGCTGAATGCTCTTCAAGGAAGAAATGTTCAAATGGTATATCAAGTTTGTGAATTTTGCCAAGGACCGCATTTTAGTGGAGACTGTTTTAGTAATGGAAATTTAACTATACCGGAGGAAGTTGAGTATGTGGACGCTGCTAATACAACACCTACTGGGAACTCTTATAACCTCGGTTGGAGAAATCATCCTGGTTTTAGTTGGAGGAACAATACTAGAGCCCCAAACTATCAAAGGAACTACAAACCACCACAAAATACACCTTATCCTCAACAACAACAATTAGCCTTACAACTATCACGAAACTCTAACCAACCACAAGATCCTATGCAAGAAATTAGAGACATGATGAAGGGATTAATAAGTTTGAATAAGGATATGGTTGAATCGAACAAGAAGATTCAAGAATCAAATGATGAGAGGATGAAACAGACAGATGAAAGGCTAAGGCAAACCGAGACTCTCACACGAAATACGCATCCTTCCCTGTAGACTTTGGAAAGACAAGTAGGGCGGTTGACAAATCAAATTTCAGGAAGAGTTCATGGGCATTTCCTAGCAACACGAAACAAATCCAATAAGAGAATGCAAGACTATAACTTTGAGATTTGGTAAAATTCTCGACCCTCCTATTCCTAAAAATTCTGACCCTACTATTTCTATGCGGGAAAAAGGAGAGAGTTCCACGAACTCTACGCCGACGGAAGTCGAAAAGGAAGAAGTAGCCGAGGAACAAAAAGACCCCACCAAAGTTTATCAACCCAAAATACCATACCCTTCAAGATGAAAGTAAAATAAAGAGAAGGAAGCAGTTTGAGAAGTTTTATAAAACTTTCGGTCAAATTCGATTAATTTACCTTTATTAGACATTATTTCCGAAATGCGTAAGTATGCTAAGTTTTTGAAAGAAATTATTAGTAATAAAAGGAAACTCGGTATGGACAAAGTTGTTCTTAAGGAGGGTTGCTCTGCTATTTTATTGAATAAATTATCTTTGAAACAAATAGTCCATAGATGCTTTACTTTGCCATGTACTATAGGAAATATTGCTAATATGCATGCTTTAGCTAATCTAGGAGCTAGTATAATTTGAAGCGATCTAGTTTATTTAATAAATTAGGATTGCATAATCCAAAGGAAACTAGAATGTGTGTACAACTTGCTGATAGGACAGTCAAAATTCCTAGGGGGATAGTTGAGGATATACTTGTAAAAGTTGATAAATTTGTATTCCCTGCTGATTTTGTTGTCATGGACATGAGTGGTGAGAGTAATGTACCATTATTTCTAGGAAGACCATTTCTAGCTACCTCTAAAGCATCGATAGATGTAAGTAGTGGTCGGATAAAGCTAAGGGTGAATAATGAGGATATTACTTTTGTCCTGAATTCTACCCTTAGGCACCTTACAAATCTAGAGGACTTATGCTTTTCCGTTGACTTTATTGATCATTTTGTGGAAGTTAGCATGACTGAACTCTTGACTGATGATCCTTTCTTGGTTGCTATGTGTGAAAATGAAGATTTTGTGGTTGAAATTGATAAATTGAGCAAAAATGAATTTCACAATCCTAATCAAATTTCCGAAATAGGTGAACAAGAGTATCAACAAGAGAAGACTTCTTTCGAGGAACCACCTGAACTGGAATAGAAGACTTCGCAAAATCATTATGCTATGGATTTCTTGATGAAGGCAAGAAGCTCCCTGTCATTATATCATTTAAATTGGTGATGATGAAGAAAGAATGGCATTGGAAGAACTCAAGAGGTATAACAAAGCTTTTTCATATAAAATTTCCGATATTTCGGGTATTAGCCCTAGCTTTTGCTCTCATAAAATTTTAATGGAAAATGAATATAAGCCTTGTGTGCAACCTCAAAGGAGGCTAAATCCTATCATGTGTGAAGTTGTGAAAAATGAAGTAATTAAGTTGTTAGATGCTGGACTTATTTTATCCTATATCCGATAGTGAATGAGTTAGTCCCGTACAGATAGTGCCTAAAAATGGAGGAATTACGGTAGTTAAAAATGAGAACAATGAATTGATTCTCACTAGGATCTGAACTGGTCATAGAGTTTGTATCGATTATAGAAGATTGAATAGTGAAACTCGTAAGGACCATTTTCCTCTTCCCTTTATTGATCAAATGTTGGAAAGACTATATGGGCATGTGTTTTTCTTGTTTTCTAGATGGATTTTCTGGATATTTCCAAATTCCCATTTCACCTAAGGATCAACATAAAACAACATTCACTTGTCCTTTTGGTACTTTTACATATAGGGGAATGCCCTTTTGTTTATGTAATGCACCTGCTACATTTCAAAGATGTATGGCTGCTATGATGAAATGTTAGGTGAATCTATGGAAGTATTTATGGATGACTTTTTTGTGTTTGGTGATTCCTTTTTTACTTGTTTACAAAACTTGGAATGTATGCTTGAAAAGTATGTTAAAGCGAATCTTGTACTTAATCTGGGAGAAATGTCATTTCATGGTAAAAGAAGGAATTGTACTTGGTCACAAAATTTCCCATTTAAGTATGGAAGTAGATAAGGCTAAAATTGAAGTGATTTCTAAGCTACCTCCACCTAATTATTGAAAATCTATTAGAAGTTTCTTAGGTCACGATGGTTTTTATAGAAGATTCATAAAAGATTTTTCTCCGATTGCTAGACTTATGAATAATCTCTTAGGGAAAGATGTTCCTTTTGTGTTTGATGAGAAATGTATGCAAGCTTTTAATAAATTGAAGGAACCGTTAACTACTACACCTATTATGACTTCACCTGATTGGAACTTGCCTTTTGAATTGATATGTGATGCTAGTGATTATACAAGTAGGTGTTGTATTGGGATAAAGGCATGATAAAAAATTCCGAGTAATATATTATGTTAGTAAAAATTTGACTTATGCTCAAGAAAATTATACGACTACTAAAAAAGAATTATTAGCCTTTAGTATATGCATTTGATAAGTTTAGATCATACCTTTTTTTTTCCAAAACAATAGTCTATACAGGATCATTCGGCATTGAAATATCCGTTTAATAAATCGATGCCAAACCGAGGTTGATTAGTGGGTCTTGTTATTACAAGAGTTTGACATCGAGATTAGGGATAAGAAAGGTGCCGAGAACCTAGCACCCGATCATTTATCTAGGTTGGAAAACCCTTGAGCTTGAATCGATTGATGAATCTGTGATATTTGATAAATTTCCTGATGAGAATCTTTACTTATTAGAATTCTTGAATTATGTTGATAGTTCTCATCCTTGGTTTGCAGATATTGCTAACTATCTTGCGGCTCAAATAGTCCTGAGAGTTATATGACTTATCGCCAAAAGAAGAAATTCTTTCTTGATTTGAAATATTACTATTGGGAAGATCATTTCTTGTTTCGAATTTGTGCAGATCAAATCATTAGAAGATGCGTGTTTGGTGAAGAATGCACCAAAATTCTGGACCACTGTCACAAGGGACCCACTGGAGGTCATTTAGCCGTAAACAACACTGCAACTAAGGTGCTTGGAAGTTTGATTTTATTGGCCTATACTATGCCATATCGCATGTACAAGTTTGTGATGCATGTCAATCAATGAGTAAAATATCTTCTAGAGATGACTTACACCAAAGAGGAATTCAAACTATAGAAATATTTGATGTTTGGGGTATAGACTTCATGGGACCATTTCCTTCTTATGATAATAAATACATATTAGTAGCAGTTAAATATTTTTCCAAATGGCCTAAAGCTCGGGCATTACCTACTAATGATGTTAAAGTGGTTTGCCGGGTTTTTGAAAAAGTTATTCGATAGATTTGGATGCCCAAGGGCATTTATAAGTGATAGATGTACACATTTTTGTAATTCTCAATTGGAAAAGGTGTTAAAGAGGTATGGAGTACATAAAAAATTTTCCATAGCCTACCATCTACAAACGAGTGGGGAAGTTGAGGTAACAAATAGGGGTTTAAAAAGAATTCTAGAAAAGACTAGAGGAGTTAATCGAAAAGATTGGTCTTTAAAGTTAGACGATGCATTATGGGAATTTAGAACCGCATATAGGAGTTCTACAGGATTTTCTCCCTATCGATTGATTTATGAAAAAGCATGCCATTTACCTATTAAACTAGAACATAGAGCATTCAGGGTATTGAAAAGATGTAATCCAGATGAGGAATTGATGAAGAAAGATAGAATCTTACAAATGAACGAATTGGACGAATGGAGGTATTATGCCTATGAAAACTCATCAAATTTTAAATTGCAAAGTAAGATTTTGCACGATAAAAAGATTAGGGCAGTGAAAAACTTTCAACCTGGAGATAAAGTTTTATTATTCAATTCACGTTTGAGATTATTCCCGGGAAAATTGAGAAGTTTTTGGACAGGACCATTCATAATTCATCAAGTTTCTACTTATGGAGTGTGTGAATTATTGAATGATGATGGCACCACTTACAAAGTGAATGGGAAAAGACTTAGATTTTATAGAGAACCCTTTGAAAAGTTGGAAACAGAAGTCCTGTTGATGGATTAAAAGTTAACTCAGTCCAGCTATACAACAGCAAAAGAAGCGCTTGTAGGGAGGAAACCCTATTTCTGGTTTGTTTTCTTATTTTTCATTTTATTTTTATTTATTATGAACTAATTACCGAGTAGTCTAGATGGTTATGGCATATAACATGTCTACTAAGCTTTATTTGATTCTGAATTACCCGGGATAGAACTATCTGTTAATATATTAGAAGCCATAGATTCTAGCATGCTATAATTTTCATATACATTGGAAACTTGAGAAATTTGTTAGTTGATTCACCTTGAGGGTTGTTTTGAATAAGTCGATTTGGAACTTATTTAGTTATTATTTCTTTTAAAATTTAATTTTTTTTATTATAAAAAAAAACCCCCAAAACGACGCCGCACTGGTTAGTACGGCCGTACTACTCTTACTATGGTCGTATTCCAGTACGACTGTACTGGAAACACTACGGCCGTAGTGAGGGGGACCCCCCTATATAAACCCTAAAATTTCATTTTTCTATCTATTCATTTCTCACTTAACAAATTTCTTTAAGTTCTCTCTAGCCATCACTACTCCCACAAATCCTTACTTCATTTTTATTTTATACTCTTTTACTTACACTCATGGCACCAAAGAGAGCCCGATCCTCTACTTCCTAGGGTCTCGTGCAGCCTCATGCACACCCATTTCTTACATTTTCCGAGGAGCAGCACGAGTGCCAAGATCGGTACGAGTAATTCCGCGACCGACAAATTATGTAGGGTCGCAGGATCGACCGGGCAACAGCTGCTACTATCGGAGTTGAGGCGGACGTCCGTTTGATGATTCAGACGCTACCTTTCGAGCGAGTCTTCACTATTGACGAGTCGGTCAACGCTGAGCTTGTCTACGTGTTCTTCAACACATTCTCGTATGACCACGATGAGGTTACATTTTGCCTCGTTGGACGCTTCCACCGCATCACCATGAGGGAGTTCGGAGTAGCCCTCGAGATTTGGACACCGGACGAGCTCGTAATGGAGGTCTACTCATCTGCTATGAGTAGTTTTATGGAGGACATCGGTGTCTACTGGGATCGAATTTGTGTTACCTATCGGGTATAAGACTGCTTGAAGGTGAAGGCGAGTTAGATTCGACCAAGCCTTTGATATTTACACGCTATCTTCTCGCACACCGGACGGTGAGAAAGGGAGAGCGCAGGAGTGGTGACAACACCAGGAGGCTACTATCTTATCTTGCATGCTTGGCTGGAGTACCTGTGGAGCTGAGCTGGATTATTGCGAGGATCGTGAAGAGATATCGCTCTAACAACAAGAAGGGGACGCTCGGCCTTGGACCATTCATCACCCGGATGGCGCGATACTACGAGGTTGATTTAGAGGGAGCCAGAATGACACTGGTGAGTGAGCACACTGTGCCACTTGATTTAGTCATCCTCCGGAACATGGGGATTTATGGACAGCCACAGCTGGAGGCACCACCACTGGTGCAGGCGTAGGGAGCTCTACCGTTCGTACCTCGGAATCCTTTCGAGAGGTTTATGGTTGTGTTTTTCACCGGGTAAGAGGAGTGGCGGTAGAGAGTGGAGGCGCAGATCGAGATGATCGAGGCCCGCCAGAGGAGACAGGAGGATGTATCTACGGACATGTACCAGCTTCTCCAGGAGATAAGAGTAGAACAGACTGTTGATTTGGGAGATGTAGACATCCTATTTGATACAGACCCGGACCAGTCAGCACTACCAGCTGCTCCCGGTTCTTAGTTTCTCTCCCTTTTGCTTTTCTTTTATTTTGTTTTCTTTCATGTTTATTTTGTTTGCTTTATTGTTAGTTGTTTATTTTTATTTTCGCTTTGTATGAAATATGTCCAGGCTGTATTGAAAATCATTGATGATATATGATATAAAAGCATTTTTCTCGAGGTGTGTTCTGGTTTATTTATTTTACTTTACACTTCTTCAAATAAGTGTGGGGTAATCTACACTCCTACTCTAACACTCAGGACAATGTTTAATTTAAGTGTGGGGTAGAGAATGTTAAATTTTTCTTAAAAATAGCACTAAATAGTACCAAATTTTACAAAAAAAAATTCAAAAAATTCTATCTTGACAAATTCTTTTTACGTTTTTGTGGTAGTTGAGTTTTTCAGCCAATGATATATGCTAACTATTAAATGCTTTAGTATTTAGAGATGATGTGTTTTATTTCATAGAAACTTAGTACAAGTCTCTTTATAGGAAATTCCTGAACTTTTGAAGACGAATATTTTGATGAATTGTTTGGCTGATGAATTATTTTTGGACATCCGAGGTTATAGTATAATATCTTTTGGAACCATGATAGCTTTTGTAGTCATTCGAAGGAGTTTTGAGGAACATGCCACTAGTTAGTTTAGTTTTATTTTTCTTTACTTTCCAATGAATAAAAGTTTGTCTTCCTGTATCCTTTGCTACTTGAGTACCATTCCTGAAGGAAATTTCATGCGTGCTGCCCTAAGGTCGTTGAGGTCTGGGAGCCACCGAATTGGGGCTCATTACATGTGTAGTTAAAGTTGATATTGTTAAGTAGACAATACTTGTTCATTTATAAAAGAAAAGAAAAAAATAGTATATATGAGTTAAAAAAAAAAAAAGTTTATATAAAAAAAAAAAACTTAGAATATGGTGTGTGTTTTGAGTGAGTAAAATATAGTATCATATAAAGCAAATAATCTCACAAAACAGTGTCACATAATCAAACACAACTAAGGCAGTGTACCTATCGCATGCAGATAGTAACACGGGAGTACCACGATTTTAAATTTATAAATATCGTATCCTTGGGAACGTTGGTGACGGCTGGTTAGTTTCTACCAATTATGACAAACTTTAAAGTTCGGGGAATTAGTCTTATGTGTCCATTCGATTCAGATCTGTTGTTTAAAGAATATTTAAGACAAGAATGGAAAATAATTGACTAAGATCTCTAATGAAGTGCGTATGATTAATTAAGGTGAACAATGTTCGAAAGTTCAGTTTGCAAACGGATCTAAGGCAATTATGAATTCGAATCGTCTTACTATCATACCAGAGTTATCTAAAGTGATTACCTCAATACGGGTCGTTGTAAGTAATCCTAAACCTTTGTAGATTAATTATTAAGTCGTGAATTTAATAAGTTAATCTTAAGATTTGCATTGATTACTAACTCGAGACTATTAGGCTTCCTAACTTCATTATGGTCGATGCAAGCTATTAGGCCTAATCTGGCAATTTTTTAAATTCTCCTATAGTCGGGTCATCTAAACAAACCGTTAATTTAATTAACTATTGTAGTATCATGCATTAACCTAAGTTTCATAGCATAAACTCAATACGAGAATCAAATCGAAAGCGTAAAACAATAAGCAATTCATAATGTATATTAAAACGTATCCTTTCCGGAAATGTATAAATCATTAATTAATCAATCTAAATGAAGAGAATCCTAGGACACAAAATCATAACATATAAAGGAAAAGTAATACAAGAACGAAAACAAAAGGAAAGAGAAAGTTGTCGTGTTGCTCTCACTGCCTCCAGACCTCGCCGAGACTTGTACTCCGGATCCTTATCTCACTCTAAAGATCTTCAGAGATCACTCCCTCTCAACTAAACTATAGGGTATCCCTTATGGTCAAGGCCCAACCCTACACTCAAGAAGAAATAAAAATGAAAACTGAAAACTCGACTAGAGCTTATCAGGAAATTCCTATTGGCTAGAGACTCGGAAATGCTCCTATTCCGAGTGATTCCGGTGTGGTTCAACAACCGAGGGAGTGCATCTATTTATAGGAGTGAAATAGAGCTGAAAAGAAGTAAAATTTCCATGTGGGACATTGAAACGCGCCAAAGCTGCCTTCAACACGTCCGTGTCGTGTGTCTCCAACACGCCCGTGTTGAGAAAAATTGCAATTTAGTTCCTAATTTCTTCCTTTCTTCAATTTTGGTCCCTGAAAATTCTGAAATTGAAAACAGAAAGAATTTGCGTAATTTCCATTCAATTAAGTCCAATTAACTCCATAATTAACTCGAATTGAACACAATTAATGTATAAAAATACGATATAAAATCGAGTTAACAAATACCCCATACTTAGTCTTTTGCTTCTCCTCAAGCAAACTACTAAATACAGTTCTAAGAAACACAAATAACTCAACTAATCATGCTCATCAATTAGGCTCGAAAAGTGTTCACAAAATCTCAACAATTAAAACTTCTCAAATATATTTCCAAATTAGAAAGCTTATCAAAGAGTGAAATACTCGTAATGCCTCATCAAATGTATCATGCATGAATCGAGAAGAAATAATTCAAAATATTCATATTAACTCAACACATATCCAATCAAAGATTCTCCCTGGGTGTAGTGTGTGTTCTAATCGACTCATCATCCAACTAATAGACTTCCCTTCAAACTAGTAGAAAGATAGTATGTTCATAATTTAGACGTCACAACTAACTAATTACAATTAACCATCTAGGGATCAAGTCACAATGCCACACTTATTACTCTCTCTTTTTTTTTCATATATACTCTTTTTTTTTTAAACATATATTTTTTTTTTCTTTTCAATGCAGTAGGTATAAGCGTTTACTTAACCATGATAACTTTAACTACCCTTGTAGCAAGTCTCACTTCGGTGGCTCCCAGACCTCAAAGACCTTAGGGCACCGGGCATTCAATTCCCTTCAGGAGTGATTCCTATGTAGCAAAGAACACTTGCAAACTACCCTTATTAAAATAAATGACAGAAAAATAAACTAGTGGCATGCTTCTCAAACCCCTATCAAGTCACCATAACATCTATCACAACATCCAGATGGTCTAACACTATTTAACTAAAAGTCCAAAAGTGATCCATCATCAAACAATTTTGCCAAAATAGATGTGCTCAAGATAACAGGGATTTCCTACAACTAGACTAGCATCAAATATTTACGAATAAATCAAACTCAATCCTCAAGACTCTAGAAATCAATCAAGTGGTTTTTATCATAGGCGGATTAAATCATACTTCAAAAGCTTAAAAATTTTTCTTAAGTAGCACAAAAGTTTGAAATTGCTAGGAAATTCGAGAAAATTTTGAAAAATTTGGCCCTGAAGCTCACCCTACCCCACACTTAAAATGAACACTGTCCTCGGTGTTGAAGGTAGGTGAAAAATGAGTACCCCACACTTATCTGAAACATATATTAACACAATAAAACAAAGCAGATACTATAGATGCCCAAGACTAAGTAATATCCTAAAATAGAAAACACCAACAAGAAAACAAAGCAAAAAGAACAAAAACGAAAAACGAAAAAGAAAACAAGAAAAAGGGAAAGAAGAAAAACTAGGTATCTAGTGGTTGCAGCGGCTGCTGAAATCGAATTCATATGGTGGTGGAACCTCATCCTCAGCAGATATCCATATACCCTCAACTTGTATGTATGTCCATGTTCCGGAGGGTAGTGATGGTTACATGTGCAGGAAATGTGCTTTCCATAATGAGAGCTGCAATATCTATACAAAGAAAACTCGCAACTCTAGCAATGAAATGTCTCAAAGCACGTTCACAAGTGTTAGTAGCATATTCCTTAGCAGTTCAAAGTGAATATTCTAATCATGTCCACAGGAATACGTCTAAAAACATTTGATAACTCATTTATATCTATGGCATGAAACACTTTAATATCTCCTTTCTATTAATAGCATGCAAGCATAACATGCAAACAAGTGAAATACGGAATGAGAAATAGAAGTTTTTGACCCTCTAAGTTGATAAACGGAATGATCCCACAGGATGTGGTCCCAAATAGATTTTAAGGACAATTCTACTCTCTTCATACTTAAATCATGATCATACTCACCAAGCCTTAAAGAAATAGACTTTTCATGATGCTAAAAAAGTATAGAAGATTCACATACTAGTAGCTCATCTGCATTAAAGATGCGGCTATAAAGTATGCATCAATTAATTCATTTGTGCATTCAACTCAAGAATTGCAAGGGTCTCCAAATCAATTCTTCTGCCACGATCTACTTGAAATGTCTAAAACGAATAAATCGAGATATCGATCGGTGGAGGATGAACTCTCTAAGTGTCATAGCTGCAAGGTAGCAACTATATGTATACAGAGATAGAAAAAGAGAGTTGAGTGAATTTAGAGATAAATAGGGGATAGAGTAATGAATAGCTATGAGTAGCAAAGTTTGCACAGTTCCTCATGAACACGGTAGTGCAGTGCACATGCACAATTGAATTTTACCATTTTTGAAGCTAATGTGTTCCAAACAATATATATGCAGTAAAATTTGTACTGGAACAATCATTATCCACTCAATAAATCAATTGACACAACAATGTACTCCGGACTGCTTCCACGGACTAGCTTAATCCTCCGGACCTCGCCGAAACTTGTACTCCGGATCCTTATCTCACACTAAAGATCTTCAGAGATCACTCCCTCTCAACTAAACTATAGGGTATCCCTTATGGTCGAGGCTCAACCCTACACTCGAGAAGAAATAAAAATGAAAACTGAAAACTCGACTGGAGCTTATCACGAAATTCTTATTGGCTAGAAACTCCGAAATGCTCCTGTTCTGAGTGATTCCGGTGTGGTTCAACAACTAAGGGAGAGAAATAGAGTTAAAAAGAAGAGAAATTTCCATGTGGGACATTGAAACACGCCAAAGTTGCCTTCAACACGCCCGTGTCGCTTGTCTCAAACACGCCCGTGTTGAGAAAAATTGTAATTTAGTCCCCGATTTCTTCCTTTCTTCAATTTTGGTCCCTGAAACTTTTGAAATCGAAAACAGAAAGAATTTACGTAATTTCCATTCAATTAAGTCCAATTAACTCCATAATTAACTCGAATTGAACACAATTAATGTATAAAAATACGATATAAAATCGAGTTATCGGAATAAGTAGCATTTGACTTAAAACTCTGGATGGTGGCTATGATTACTGTTGTAATTTCTTATTGATTGAAGTACTATAATTTTTTTATGTTTGGGAAGAAGTTTGTTGATTGAATGGGTAAGTGGAAATAAGCACACACTACACTTCAAGGAAATTCTATGATTAGACATGTACATAGATATATATGAGTTTCTCATGTTGTTTTTATTTAACTTTCGCATGCAATGGTTTATGAGGCACTTGAATAATTATTCTTTCTTCACATTACATATGTTGTGTTTTGAGGTATTGATAGAATTGATTGAGCAATCTCGGGATATGTGATTGATTGGCTACATGATATTTGTTAGACATGTTTTTCTTGAGTATGCATTTAGAGGTTTGCTTGAGGACAAGCAAAAGGCTAAGTGTGGGGTATTCTGATATGTCTAAATTCTATCATATTTTATGTGAACTTATGTGCTCAATTTGAGGAGTAATTGAAATTAATTGACGGTAAAATACGCAAATTCTTTTTGTTTTCAAATTTAGAAGTTTTAGGGACCAAAATTGAAGAAAAGAAGAATTCAGGGACTAGAATGCAAATTTTGAAGACTTGTAGTATGATGTGTTATTTAAGTTATATAAAAATAATATAAATAATTGAATAAATAATACTAAAAATAATAAGAATCTCTATGATTAAAATAGGTTTGTCACTTAATAAAATAACTCAATTAGGCAGAGCACCTATCGAAATAGTTTAGTAAATAAGGTGATATTCGGATTTTAAATTTATAAAAATCGTTTTTCCCTAAGACTTCTATTAAATTCTAGTGTGGAAAATATAATCAAACTAATTATGAATATGATTTGTGATTAAGGATCATTCAACAAGTAAACCAACCAATATCAAGAATGATAAGATTGATTTCTAAATCCTAGAAAGCAAAGAAAAATAAAGCAAAGTAGAAGATCAAGCAAGTAATGGAAGGTAGAAACTCATAAGAAATAATAGGAGAAATGAAGGATACAAACTACTAGGGGCAAGATTAATCATGAAATAACTATCATAATCTCACCAATATTCAAGTCTAGAGTAGAATTTCTTCCATACGGTTTGTGGCAAGAAACTCATTGATTTAAGAACACTTGAATGTTGACAAGATCAAATCTCCCATCAATCATCCTAGTTCGGTCCATCAAAAGGAAATCTAATCGAATCAACTTGGCACCAATTGTTGTCCTAGCCCGGCCTAACAATTAGTGTTAATCCGGAACTACAACCTCAAATCAAAGCTCAATACTCAAGAAAAAATTCAGATCCAAAACTATGAATGAAATTGCAATTCAAATTAATAACACTACAACAATTATCCATGAAAACCATAATTTGCCCAAAGTAATTTGTAGAATAATACCAACCACTTCTACCTAAATGAAATGTAGAGAGAAGAGTTCCTAGGGTTGGTGTCTAATTACAAGATTGAAATTCAAACAAATCAAAGAAAGAAGAGTAACCTCTTCAACCTTGTTTTTGATCAAACTTCTCTTCTTCAAATCTTTAAGTTGATGAAGTTGATTCTTCTCTTGCAAGACTCTAAAGAAATTCCTTATGGTTGAGGCAAGTTCTCACAAGATCTCACAAGGTAATCTCTCAACTCACAACATAAGAACAAGATCTCAAAAATATGAAAGTAGGAAAGTATAGATCTTATTCAAAAACTCTAAAAAGTATTACAATTTAATAGCATAACCCCTTCCAAAATACAAGCCAATCCCATCCTTATGCTCCTCTTCCAACCTCAAAATAATGGTAAAAATCCCAATATTTATAGATAACTAAAACAGGGGTAAAATAGTAATTTTTACAAAAAAGATTCTGGACAAAGCATCATTACGGGCGTAGAACAAAAAGGGTAACGGGCGTAAAATAAAAATTTGCAAAATCATCAACACGGGAGTGTTCATGGTCGTGTTGATGGCCGTGTTCACAGCTGAGCCCGTGTTGCTGGGCGTGTTCAGCCTCCTGGATGGGCGTGTTCAGAGCCGAGCGCGTGTTCATGGGCTGTTTTTGTATATCTTTCCGGAAATTGCATATGTAGTCCCCGAACTTCACTATTTTGATTAATTAGCTCCACAAACTTCCTAAAAACAGAAATATCACAATTAAGTGCACAATTAACATATTTATCTCAATTTACTCTAATAATCCTCAACAATTATGCACAAGTACCCTTCCAAAACATTACCAAATTTAGCGTTATCATTTGGGATCTCCCCGAGCAATTCAAGAATTAAAGGTTCTTCTCGGATCCCAAAAACCCGATGTTCTTTTTCTTATGGAAACTAGATTACTCAACAAGCATTTTTCTTTTTAAAGTCTCAGTTAGGGTTTCGTAATGGTGTAATGGTGGAGAGGGTAGGCTTTGGCGGGGGTTTGATAATGTTGTGAAAAGAGGATTTGGATATCACTTTGGTGAATTTTTCGCCTGGACATATTGATATCTGAATTAACGATTGGTTGCCTAGTGGAGGATGTTTCCTCACGAGTTTCTACGGTCACCGAAATACTACTCTTCGATAACAATCATGGACTTTGTTGCGACGCATTGTGGAAAATCGAAATCAGCCATGTGTCATTGGAGATTTCAATGAGATCCTCTACTCTCTTGAAAGCTCTAGTGATTTAGGACGTCCAACACATCAAATGCAACTTTTTAGAAACACTGTGGAGGATATGGATTTGAAGGAAATATACATGGAGGACGCTCGATTTACCTGGTGGAACAAGAGGAAAGGAGATGTCGTTGTCCGTGTGAAACTCGATCGATGCTTTGGTAATTCTATACTAAGGAATATACAATGGCAAGGGATTATCGGGGTTATACCAATAGAAACTTCTGATCATCATGTCATATGCCTTCGGTTTGAAAACTAATGATGGTGGCGGCTCACGGACGTGTAAGACCGACACACATGGAGTCATGGTGGTTGGATCATGCAGAGGGAAATGAGATGATTGACAGTATGTGGTCTGAATTGACTCTCGTCACCCCACAAGATTTTTTTGATGCTCAGGAGCACTTGAAGTCTAAAATGCACATTTGGAGCTTCAAAACGTTCGGTACCATTTCCAAAGAAATAAAGAAAGTCCGGAAAAAGTTGTTGGTGTGTGTTTTGAGTGAGTAGAAATGAATATCAAATAAGGCAAATAATCTAACAAAACAATGTCACAAAATCAAACACAACTAAAGCAAAGTACCTATCGCATGCAGATAGTAACACGGGAGTACCACGATTTTAAATTTATAAATATCGTATCCTCGGGAACGTTGGTGACGGCTGGTTAGTTTCTACCAATTATGACAAACTTTAAAGTTCAGGGAATTAGTCCTAGGTGTCCATTCAAGTATGTTGGTTTAAAGAATAATAAGAATAAGAATGGAAAACTATTAACTAAGATCTCTAATGAAGTGTGTATGATTAATTAAGGTGAACAGTGTTCGAAAGTTCAGTTTGCAAACGGATCTAAGGTAATTATGAATTGGAATCGTCTTACTACCATACCCGAGTTATCTAGAGTGATTATCTCAATACGAGTCGTTGCAAGTAATCCTAAACCTTCGTAGATTAATTATTAAGTCGTCAATTTTAATAAGTTAATCTTAAGATTTGCATTAATTACTATCTCGATATTATTAGGCTTCCTAACTTCATTATGGTCGATGCAAGCTATTAGACCTAATCTGGCAATTTGTAAATTCTCCTATGGTCGGGTCTCCTAAACAAACCGTCAATTTAATTAACTATTGTAGTATCATGCATCAACCTAAGTTTCATAGCATAAACTCAATACGAGAATCAAATTGAAAGGGTAAAACAATAAGCATTCCACAATGTATATTAAAACGTATCCTTTCCGGAAATGTATAAATCATTAATTAATCAAT
Source organism: Cynanchum wilfordii (assembly GCA_025388415.1). Lineage (NCBI taxonomy): Eukaryota > Viridiplantae > Streptophyta > Magnoliopsida > Gentianales > Apocynaceae > Cynanchum > Cynanchum wilfordii. The sequence continues at coordinate 17,893 of JAHSUH010000438.1, forward strand.
CTAAATAAAAAGTATCTTAGGAGATAGAATCATAACATATAAAGGAAAATTAACACAAAAATGTTAAGACAAGGAGAGAGAAAGTTGTCGTTTTGCTCTCACCGCTTCCACGGGCTGGCTTAATTCTCCGGATCTCGCCGAGACTTGTATTCCGGATCCTTATCTCACCCTCAAGCTCTTTGGATTTGAATCTTCTCAACTAAACTATAGAGTATCCCTTATGGTCGAGGCTCAACCCTATACTCAAGAAGAAAGAAAAATAAAAACCGAAGAACTACGAAAACTCTATTCAGATCTGTCGATTGCACTCGAGTTCTCGTTGTTCCGAGTGATTCTGGTCTGCCAAAAAGTGTGAAATGTCGCCTCTATTTATAGGGGTTAACATAGGGGCATTTTGGACATTTTTCGGGTGGAAATCACTAGAAAATTGGATCCGAGCTAAGTGTACGGCCGTCCACCAGAGTGTACGGTCATCCGCTGCTGGTGTACACCGGTAGACACTTTGCAAAAATTACCATTTTACCCCTGGTTTTCCCCAATTTTGCAATTTTGCCCCAAAACTTTCCTGAAATCAAAATTTCGTAATTAAATGTTATATTCAACTAATTACAACCAATTAATACCATAATTAACTCAAATTGAACACAATTATCATACCAAAAACACGATATAAAATCGAGTTATCAGTTGCTTCGCTTTTGGAAGTGGTTGAAGGGTATGAGGAACAGATTGTACAACTTGCTTAACAATACATTACAAACCCTTGTGGAAGCTGAAAATGGATATTGGAGACAAAGATCTCGCTCAAACTGGCTTATGCTTAGGGATCGTATCACCGCCTATTTTCATTATCATGCCAACCATAGGCACCGACGAAATAAGATGCATAAGATAAAAAATAAACAAAGGGAGTTAGTTACGAAACAACCGGACATCTCGGTTGTTGCAGTTGAGTTTTATTATGATTTATTCTCAACGGATCATCAAGGGGCAAATCTGGATGAAATCTTCGAAGGAGTACATTTACCGCGACTCAACGACTCCGAGGCTTCGGATCTTGCTGCTCCTTTCACTGCTCAAGATGTTTGGTTGGCTCTTAAATCCAGGCACCCTACCAAAGCCCCAGGTCCGGATGGCTATCATGCTAAATTTTATCGAAACATTGGAGTAAGGTAGGTTCTTCGATATCTCGGTTGTTGCTGAATTGTTTAAACAAAGGGATGTCGATACAGGAGTTTATTGATACTTTCATTACTTTGATTCCAAAAATTAAACAACCGGAATCCATGGTTGATTTTCTCCCTATCAGCTTGTGCAATGTGATATATAAAATTCTATCCAAGGTTTTGGTGAATCTAATAAAACCTTTTTTGAATAGAATTGTGGGGGAGGCGCAGAGTGCTTTTGTAAGCAATCGCTTAATTATGAACAATATTATAGTTGCTTTGAAAGTGTTCCATTGGCTTAACTCGGGTAGGAGACTTCGCGGGAAAGGGGCGTATGCTATCGAAATTGATATGAGTAAAGTCTATGACCGTTGATAACGCTAAATTTGATAATGTTTTGGAAGGGTATTTGTGCATAATTGTTAAGGATTATTAGAGTAAATTGAGATAAAATTGTTAATTGTGCACTTAATTGTGATATTTCTGTTTTCGGGAAGTTTATGGAGCTAATTGATCAAAAGAGCGAAGTTCGGGGACTAAATATTCAATTTCCGGAAAGAAATACAAATCCACCCCAGCAACGCGTCAAGAATACGCGCAGCAAGAAGGCTGAACACGCCCTTCCAAGCTATTGAACACGCCCTTCCAAGCTATTGAACACGCGCCAGATGCCAAGTTTCCAGTTTCGTTTTGTAAAATTACAATTTTACCCCTGTTTTGATTATCTATAAATATTGGGATTTTTACCATTATTTAAGGTTGGATCAAGGTTGAATAGAGGTTTGATTAGGCTGAATAGCTAAGTAATTGTAGAGGTTTGGTAGAACTTAGAGAGAGATCTATGCTTTGATTTTCCAATTTTCTTAGAGATTACTCTCTACTTGTTGTAGTATTGAGTATCTTGGGATTAATTTGGTAGGTTTGCCTCGATCCGTAAGGAAATTTACTAAATATATTCTAGGGTATTTGGGCTACACAAATTGAAGATCCAAGTTGAAGAAGCAAAGAAGAATCAAGAGAAGGAGTTGAAGAGGAAGAAGGTTTAATGTCTATGTTTCACTTTCCCCTTTTCTTCTATTATTCCTTGTTATTCTTTGTAATTAGTTAACCAACCTTAGGAATTCTCATTTCAAGATTTCTTATAGGTAGATTTGGTTGGTTTTATTTTACAAATTACTTGAGATATTGTGATGTTCTTGGATGGAATGATTGTGGTTTTAATAATTCGAATTGCAATTTCATTGATGACTTTAGATCTGAATTTTATCTTTAGTACAAGCTTTGATTTGAGATTGTGGTTTCGGATTAACACTAATTGTTAGGCCGGACCAGGATATACGATTAGTGCCAAGTTGATGTGATTAGTTTCCTTTTGATGGACCGGACTAGGATGATTGATGGGAGATTTGATCTTGTCAACATTCAATTGTTCTTAATCTAGGAATTTCTTGCCACGATCCTTATGGAAGAGATTCTACTTTAGACTTGATTTTGGTGGAGCTATGATACTAGATCCAAGATTATCCTATACTTGGTATTTTGTATCCTCTTATCTCACCTATATTTTACTAAGAATTCCTCCCAACCTTTTTACTTGCTTTATTCCTTACATTGTTCTTTACTTTGCTTTCTAGGGTTTAGAATTCAATCTTATCATTCTTGATATTGGTTGATTTACTTGTTGAATGATCCTTATTCACAAATCATATTCATAATTAGTTTGATTATATTTTCCACACTAGAATTTAATAGAAGTCTTAGGGAAAAAACGATTTTTATAAATTTAAAATCTGAATACCACCTTATTTACTAAACTATTTCGATAGGTGCTCTGCCTAATTGAGTTATTTTATTAGTGACAAATCTATTTTAATCATAGAGATTCTTATTATTTTTAGTATTATTTATTCGTTTATTTTTATTATTTATATATAACTCAAATACACATCAACCGTGTTGAATGGCACTATCTCTCATGGGTTCTCAACCGTATGAATTTTCCTACTTGTCTGTCTACTTTAATCATGCAATGTGTATCCACTGTTCTTTTTCAAATTCTAGTGAATGGAGAACCATCAGTGGCTTTCACACCTTCCGTGGGCTAAGGCAAGGAGATCCACTCTCTCCTTATCTTTTCATTTTATGCGCCAAGGTTTTTCTTGCTTGATACAATAGGCGGTGGCTCGGGGTTATTGGAGAGGTATAAAAATGGGATTTCAAGCACCTATCCTCTCTCACCTTTTCTTTGCATATCGCTTATTGTTCTTACAAGATACCTGATGAAAGTGCTAATATTCTCTCTTCGGTGGTGGGGAAATATGAAGTGGCATCGGACAAAAGATTAATGTGTCTAAGTCCTCTATCTTTTTTTCCCAAAAATATGTCGGCCGGAAGGAGTAGTCCAAGTGGTACAGCTGCTAGGTATGAAAATCAGCAGAGGAGAAGGAAATATCTCGGTTTGCCATACCTCATTGGGTCGTTCGAAGAAGTAGATTTTTGCATACTTACGAGATCGCATTTGGGAAAAAGCATGGATGGAAGGAGAAACCGCTATCCCGTGGAAGTAAGGAAATCCTAATCAAAGCAAGGCTACGGCCATACCCACATATGCCATGTCGGTATTCAAATTACCCATGAAGTTATGTCAAGATATGCGGGGTTTAATCCGTCATTTTTTGTGGAAAATAGAAAGTGATGATCTTTGGAATGCCTTGGCTTGCTTGGGATACTTTATGTAGCCAAGCACCTTGGGGGATTGGGATTCAAAAAATCATCACATTTTTAATCAAGCATTATTGGCCAAGCAAGCATGGAGACCGCTTCAACACCTTGATAAATTACTTGAAAGTATTAAAAGCCAAATATTTCCGAACGATTCGGACTTTTTTGGGTGCGAAAATTCGAAATGTCCATCCTTCATATGGCGATCCATACTTTTTGGTCGGTGATAACTCGATTTTATATCATGTTTTTATACATTAAATGTGCTCATCGAATTAATTATGGAGTTAATTGGACTTAATTGAATGGGAATTACGCAAATTCTTTTCTTTCGATTTGAAGTTTCGGGGACCAAAATTGAAGAAATGAAGAAATTAGGGACTAAATTGCAATTTTTTCTCAACATGGGCGTGTTGAAGAAGCTCATCACGGTCTTGGGGCGTGAAGGCGTAATGACGTTTTTCAATGTCCCACATGGAAATTTTACCTCTTTTCTCCTCTATTTCACTCCTATATATAGATGCACTCCTCGGTTGTTGAAGCACACCGGAATCACTCGAACATGAGCATTTCCGAGTTCCTAGCCAATAGGAATTTCGTGATAAGCTCTAGTCGAGATCAGTTTTCAATATTTTCTTTCTTCTCGAGTGTAGGGGTTGAACCTCGACCGTAAGGAATATCCCTAT
>JAHSUH010000439.1:0-19235 GCA_025388415.1 Cynanchum wilfordii
TGAACAACGGAAAAATAATAATAATCATTAGATAGAGATATCAAAGATGTGGATGCTGAATACGCCCTCTGAAATGGGAAATTAAGCACAGGAGATGATGATTAGCCACCAACTTAAGAAATGACTCATCAGAGAGGGGGAAATGGAGAGGGCGAAAATGGATGGCGCATACTACTCATTGGGGTGTCCTCAACTCAACCCCTATTCATTTTCTTTAGTATGTTTTTTAGCAAAATAAAGAACTAAAGCGACGATTTTTTTTTCCCATATTATTTTTTTTTTTTAATGCTATCTGGGTATTCAAACAGAATCTATAATGAGGTGTTATGCGCGTCTAACAGTTTGCATTAAGGCAAACATGCAGGGGGAGGGGAAGAAATAATGCACATAAATATTTGCATGTGTTTGTATGCGTAACTATATATATAAATGCCCAACTTCACAACTGTAGGGAAAGGATGCTACCGATGAACAAAGGCGTGCTGGATTGTTTCTTAAGCATTTTTTTTCTTTTTTTTCTTTTTTCTAACTATGTGCTTTACTTGTGCAGAGGATTCCTTGTATTCTTCTGTCTCTTATGTTATTGTCGCTCTTCCACTCTTTTAGGTGTGGAAAGTTTTAACTATACCGTTGATTTGCATACATGTGGGAGAGTAAGGATTTTAATTTTTCTTCTTCCATCTCCTTTCTACTGGATGTGTAGTTTACACGGGTAACTTTTTGCATGTTTTACGTAATCTTTCTTATCTTTCCTTTGGTTTTACGAAGTAATTTAAGAAAGGATCACAAATTGACTAAAACACCTTCAGATTTAATATTTTGTTGAGGTTCCTTTATTATTATTATTATTATTATTCGCCTTTCGTTCACTAATTTTCGTACAAGGGCGACCCGCAATTCAGGCCCTGCTTATCGATTTTTTTTTTTGTTTGTTTGGTTACGCATTAGGCCACATTCTAGTTTTGCTTCACCCCCTTCCATTCGAACGCCCGCGCCGGGCAAATAAACGTAAACTTGTAACTATTATTATCGACGGTACTCTAACCCTAAGCGTTTCTTACGCCCTGGCGACGTCTACTAAGCATCCAAACACAAACACTTCCTCCACTCTTTTTCGATATTAGATATATTGATCGAAGGGGGCGGAAGAAGTGTTCGCGCATTCACGTTTTACTCGACACGACTTCGAACGGTGTATCGTCGCCAACACCAACCACCACGACGCATAACGGATCGAACACCATGTTGATTCATCGGGAGGGCTTTTTTATTTTTAGGACCCGGGCAGCCGTTCCCGGTCTCCTCGCAAGGCGCGATGGGGGTCGTGGTTACTGCACCTCCGAAAGCACTTCCCGGCGGCGGCTGAGCTCCGTCGGGCCCCTTCCTCGCCGAGTCGCCCCCCCACTTCCTTCCTGTCTGGACAACGCCCCGCCACGGTGGGCCGCGGGTGGGGTCCTCGACGGGCGCGGCCTCTGCGGGGCCTCGCTGCTGTCGTCGTCGTCCTGCTCGCCGCGGGCGGCCCCGAGGGGCGGCGGCCCGACGGCGCGCCTGGTCCGAAAGCGCGGCTGCTGCTCCAGGGCCGCCACCGCCGCCAGGGACCCGTCCACCGACGACGACGTCCACCAGCACCGCCCTCTGCCACACGACAAAGACGAACCCCAGGCCGAGACGGCGGGCGAGGCTGTGACAGAGGCCCCGTCCCTCGCCGCGATCGCGGAGGCCTGCCTGGTGCTGGGGCTCTGCTGCCCTGTGACAGGACGGCCCTGGCCGGGATGGGACGCGGCTGAGCTCAAGGGACACTACCGCGAGCTCGCGCAGGTGAACCACCCCGACGTCAACGGCGGCGACATCCAGACGATGAAGCGGGTCAATGCCGCGTACGAGCGGCTTGGCGGGTCTCAGCACGGGGGCCCGGGGGGCCTTCGCGCGATGGGTCCTCGACGAGGACGGTTACGATGCCTACGTCGCGGCACAGCGGCGGGCGGCGGCCCACGGCAGATGGCGGTTCTCCGCGGACACGCTGCAGCTCGTCGGCGCGGGGCTTTCCCTTACCGTTGTCTGGGGCATCGCGTGGGGGGCCTTTCTGCTCTGCAGCTCAACTCATGCCGCGGTAGTGGGCCCCAACCAGACCGGACAGCGAGGCGCCGCAAAGGCCGTGGCGGCGGCACCTCGCCTTGCGCTGGTGCTGCGGCCGCTCAAGCGAATCGCGTTGGTCTTCCTGTCGAGGTACCTTCAGGGGGTCGTCGCGTTGCTCGCGGTGGGCTCTGTCCTTCGGAATGTGCTTCTATTGTCGATCTTCTGAAAAGGAGGGGTGGGTGGGACGTTTTCTTTTTTTATCCTGGGAATTGAATGCAAGGGAAGCTGGTGGATATTTTAACGGAGTTCACCTCTTTACGATCATCGCCCACTATTTTCCTCTTCCCCCACGCACATAAATTTTAATATAATGATGAATAATAATAATAATAATAACCAACATATATATATATATATAACAAGAGAGTATCTTAAACAGCAATGAGAGTAGACATTTGAATGATGACACAACAAGCTTTGCTGCTTTTCAGTGATTCTTTTGGCTTTGAATTCTTTGTGCGTGACGTAGCGTATGACTTGGATGGCCTATTCAGACCTACTTCAATTCAGCACGAGCTGTGTGTGCATGTCCGTAAGTTGACCGTGAGGAAGTGTCACACCACCTCTCTTTGTTTCACATGCTTTGGGGTATTATCTTAAAAGAAAATGGCATGGTGATAGCGGTTGGTCTGACGATGCCCCACAGCTTTTACTCCCCTTTGTAGTTTCAAACTGAGGGAAAGGGATATTTTAAAGAAAATGAAGTAAAATACTCTTATTCAAGCATCATTCTTATTACCTCTTCGAATATCTACACGAATGCGCTCAAACGTAGAGATGCAAACTCTACCGACGGGTTATTGTTTAAGTGTGTCAGCAGAAAGCTGAAAGAGGAACGGAACTAGAGTCATTATATAAAAGGTTTTTCTCTATTTTATCCTTCCCTCCAATAATAGAAAAGTGCAAAGTTTTTTATGATGCTTCGGAGGGTGTTGAAGTTTTTATTTTCTTCGGAATTAAAAGCAATAAAGAGGGACCTTCTTTTTGAGAATAATGATAAGTTGTACACTAACAGAGGAGAAATATTTTGAAGCCGAATCGTTTTTCATTATTTTCATTATTCAGTTTCACTATTTTATTACGATTTCGTTTTTTTTTTTGTATAAATACTTTAGTTTCAGCTCTTGAGTATTTTTCCTTTTAAAAGTTGGGATTATCATCGAGGTCTACAATTGAAATCCCGAATGCGGTGCTGAGGGGGTGCATAATTGCTAACTTTCGGAAGAAATACAAGTCGTACCGCATTATTATTTTTAGAAGCTTTATTTTTCTTGTCAGTTTTTAACTAGTGTTGGTGTCCGTTACAAATGAAGATGTAAATTTAATTTTAAATTGATGGTCAGCTCATTTACTCTTTTCACACGAGAGCAATATCCATTATTTGATACAGTTTAAAAAAATCTGAATGAAGATTATCTACCACCCCGAAAAAGGAAGGAAAGCACTCACTAGAGAGGAAGAAAAAATGAAGGAAAAGTATAGAAAACAGAGCGTCTCAGGGAAAAGGGGGCCTCTTTAGTGTACATTAGTAATGTATTGTATATTTTCTCCCCATACGACCTATGTGACTCTTGGTACAACTATTTCTACACGCGTTTTTTAAATTTGATATCGAATTGTTAATATTATAGGTATTATTTTTCTTTCACTTTCACTTATTTACTTCATAATACAAACTTAATGATCTTTATCTTTTTTTTTTAAGGTAGGACTACGGCTTTTTTTTCCAAATTTATTATTATCGTTACTACTGTGTTTCAATTATTGCTGTACACTTCTCCGAAAGGAAATATGCTAACCCCAAAATACAGCTGTTTTTTAAACATCCAGAAAATCATGGTAAAATAAAAAGGATATAACATTACCTACCTCAAGAGCCTTCCCCAAGAAAAGATCGGTGAATAAGGTATTCCAGATGAACTACTTATTAATTATTCGACTACTGTATTTGCTATTGACAAAGCTACACTAGAATCAGCTACACGCTGCTATCCTATCTTTATGACTTCAGGGGAGGAGTCAAGATCTAGATTTTTTTTTGGTGCTTATAATAAACCACGGAGTTATGACAAGAAGTAACGAAAAGCGTAATTATACGGCTCTTTATTGTCTACGATTTACGATATATATATATATATATATATATATATGTACATGCTCTTCTACTTTTACTTCCTCTTTCCCAGAACGTTTTGAACTGTCCAGCTCGTCATAAAAGGTTAGTAACCCACGTCAAACAGAAAAAAGGTTTATTGCACCGTCTCATACTCATAAATTTTTCTTCTTTTATAGATATTTACTTTTGTCTTTTTAAAATATATTCTGATTTTCGTTCTGATTGAAAATTAGACTAATCTTTTATTTTATGCATAGCAGCTCGAATTTATATTTAACCGAAATACAGTCAACTTTATCTTGTCATTCATGTGTAGCTCCCATTTGAGTAGTTCATCTCCTTCGAGGGGTAGTTATCTTAAGAAAGAGGACAGATCCCGCATGAATCCAGGGGAGGGTTCAACACTCCTCGGAAAGGGGTCAACTTCTGTTAGAAGAGGTATAGTGCATTCAGTACGCCGTTCTCTTTGCTCTGGCATGCCGCTTTTTCTTCCCTTTTCTTTTATTTTCCCGAATTTGTATTGTTCTCATCGATTTTTGCCATTTGGTGCTGAAGTCGGTGGATTTGACCCAAAGTGGGCTTTCAAGCGGAGCCCAGGGCTGCCTTCATCACAGGTGCTTCTCAAACACCACGCCTGGAAAATGGAATTCACAAGGATGAGCTTCCACACAACCGCTTCTCCTCCTTTTTTCCCATATTTTTCATTATTTAAACTCGCCAAGAGGGCCTCGGGGTTTGCATTAGCCTGGAAGAGATCCACTCCAGGGCTTTTTTTCTCGGCTGGAGGCCGGGATATTGCCTGGCGGGGTCGTCGGCATGCCGTGCGGGGCTTATCGCTATTATCATTATTTTCTACTGGGAAGGGAGGGCCGGTTATTTTAACGGCTTTCCGGTGGGCGAGCGGGGTGGCAGGGCGGCCGACAAACCAGGAAATCGCGGAGGACCTCACTGTTCTCAAGCTGGAGGGGAAAATCGACATTAGCGAGGCCGATCTGAAGAAGAGATATCATGAATTAGTCCGCAGTCATCACCCCGACGCCGGCGGCGACGCGAGCACGATGGTGCGTATTACGTTAGCCTATAATCGCCTGAAAGCGCTTTCTGTGGCGGAAAAGGAGGAATTTGTACGCCATCAAAGGGCCTTTCGTGGGGGGTCCCAGGGGAAGTCGACTTCTTCGTCTTCTTTTTCGCCGTACGCACGGGAGTTCCGCCGGCCAAGGGGCTGGAGCTACGCTGCGGCAGGCCACCAGAACGATCCGTATGAGCGTGCTGGAAATAATAATAATAAGTATGAAAATAATAGTAATAATAGCGAGGCCTATTCGCAGTACAGCACGAGCCCCCCTCACGGGGAGGACTTTTGGAGCCATTACCACCGCCATTACCAGCGCCTCCGGCGGGATTTGTACGAGCAGGCCGGGCAGGGAGCCTCAACCTTTTCCGAGAGCCCTTTCGCCCATCATAACGCGTTTAATATGCTCCCACATTTACGCCGAACCCGGGCACCGCGGTTTCGGACGTTATTTTTGCTAGTTTTGATGACTTATTTTTTTTTTATAGTGCTTTACACGGCCCTTCGGGAGAGGTACGAGGAGCGCGGTTGGCAGATTGCGGAAAGGCTCGCGCGGTATGAGCAGCTCCAGGGCCTCCACCAGCTCTGCCCCGACGAGGGCTTTTCTTCCGAGGACAAAAGGCAAGGAAGTCAAAGCGAAGATGGAAATCACAAAGATGCTTTTTCCTATTTGCGGGATCCTCAGGAGCGGGAGCTGCGGGCGTTGGCCTACGCACGGCGTCGGCAGACTGAGTTAGCCGCGGCCGGTAATGGCTGGCCGCTGATTGCGGAGGAGGAAGGTAGGATTCTACACCATCCGTGGGATCCGGCGGGGGTTTTCTCCTACGAACCCCCTCTTTCATCTTCTTCTGCTCTACCGAAGGAAAAGAAAAATAATAATAGTAATTTACCTTCACAACAAGACATTTATCGTGACTGGAGTGGTGATGCTCAGGTGTCGGCAAAAATGGAGGCGCGGAATGCCATAAAGGAGATCTTTGGAGCAGCGAAGGCGGTTTCAAAGTCCAACGACGCGTAATACCTTCTCTGCTGAGCATAGGAGAGAAATGAGGAGAGACGTGAATGTGGAAAATGATGCTTATTTAAGGATTTCCTTTGGTTGATATCATTATATATATATACATATATATATATACATATGGCTTATCCACATCGAAAGTTCAAAAAGTGAGAGACGTTGTTGCGCCATTACTCCTGAATGAGAGATTAGGCACATGCCGATAGTATATTCCTATAATCATCTAATGGTGTTGATAGTGTTACGCCTAGTATAGAGTGACACACACTCATATATATATATACATATGCATATTCATTTTCACACCCAATATTGTTACTTTTTTAACCGTAAAAGATAGGATAGACATAATCATAGACACCTTTTCTATTCAACTATACACATAGACACGCACACACACATATATTACTTAATAGTGCAATACCACAGACACCGTAATCCGGATATTTTAATCGAACTTTTATTATTTTTATTATTATTATTATTTTCATCTACTTCTCGATCGATTATGGAGGTAAAGGTTAACTGTGGAATGGCACCGCAGTGCAAGGAGGAGGAGGAGTTGTGCGAGATGTTCAGGGCCCTGCTCTCTGGTGGACTCACCACCGCCGAGGACCTCGAGTATATGGGCTTCACCCGCCGCGAGATCCGCAAATTTCTGTCGGGCAACCCCAAGCAGTCTTTCCCACCGGCTGATTATAATTCTTATTCGGATCCTTCCACGTCAAGCCGGTCCTGTTTTACGACCTCGCGGTCCCCTCCGCAGCCCGCGGGATGCTCCCGGAGGACCTCGGAAAGTGGCGTGGAAAAGGCCGACCGTTGTAACTGCTCAACGCGTAAACGAACAGCGCGTAACGCCCACTCGGACGAAAAGTGCAAGGGGATCTCCCCCACAACGGACTCTTTATATCATTTGACAGAGCAGGGGTTTCTCCCCCCGAAGCCACTTCAGGGTCCTTTTAGGGACGTGGACTCGACAAGTGGGCTTTCTTCCACAGAAACGTCACCTCTTCCTGTGAATAATGAATATAATAAAAAAGAATATAATGACGATCTAACTCTTCCGCAGTTCACGCGACCGGTGAGCGAGGAAAGCCGCTTCGCCTTTTGCCGGGGTGCCCCTCGCGCCGAAATCACCCGCGTGGAGTTCCAGCGCTCCTTGGAAAGGCTCCAACGCGCCTCCCTCGCTTGCCTTGCAGAAAAAGAAGAGGAAGAAAAAAAGCGAAAAATGAAGGAAGAAAGGGAAAAAGAAGGGGAAGAAAAACGCCAAATGTGGAGTTCGCGAGCAGCTCAAAGGCAGCCACGACTCCTGATATAGAGAGGACGGATTTGAGCTCTCCACATTCCCAGAGCCCGGAGGTCAACTTTGACGAGCTCCGTATTCTTTTAGAACGGAATGCGAGTGAGGGCTATCGGAGTTCCTTTGACGAGGAATTGCCACAGACAGAAGGGGGTATGCTGAACTCAGTCGAGGCCTCACGTAAGCTTCTTGATTGTGAACTAAACACCGCCTTGCGTTTTACGGGGAGCGATATCATGGTTGGGCTCGAGATCGCGAAGCTTCTTCGAGAAGGGGCTGCTGTGGATGACGGCGATGAATGCCTGGACTTTGACTTTTACGCGAGAAGGGAGCAGATGTGTGGGTGGGAGCTCAGCGATGGCTGTTAAGAGGGCTTCCTACGTAAGTCCGCGTATTTTAAAGTATCCCCCTGCCTTTATTAATTATTGCATGCTGGGCAGTTGTCCAGTAGATGGATCGTTTAGTTAATATAAATTTTTTTTGATGCGGCGGCCGTGGTGGCGGCGGGCCCGTCAAACGCCCCGCCACTCCCGCCGCGTGGCGGAAGCCACCGTCGAGCTGGCACCGCATCGCCGCCTCTTTTGAGTGCGGGGGAAAAAAGGGTGTTTGAGAGAGTACGGCACTTAGGGTTCCCGAGTCATCACTGACCTCAGTACTAACTAAGCCTGTGGCTGCTTAACTTCACAAATCGGACGGGATGTGGTGCTTTCAGCCAAGTATGGTCGTACCCACTGGGTGGGAGCGGCGGCCGTGGTGGCGGCGGGCCCGTCAAACGCCCCGCCACTCCCGCCGCGTGGCGGAAGCCACCGTCGAGCTGGCACCGCATCGCCGCCTCTTTTGAGTGCGGGGAAAAAAGGGTGTTTGAGAGAGTACGGCACTTAGGGTTCCCGAGTCATCACTGACCTCAGTACTAACTAAGCCTGTGGCTGCTTAACTTCACAAATCGGACGGGATGTGGTGCTTTCAGCCAAGTATGGTCGTACCCACTGGGTGGGGAGCGGCGGCCGTGGTGGCGGCGGGCCCGTCAAACGCCCCGCCACTCCCGCCGCGTGGCGGAAGCCACCGTCGAGCTGGCACCGCATCGCCGCCTCTTTTGAGTGCGGGGGAAAAAAGGGTGTTTGAGAGAGTACGGCACTTAGGGTTCCCGAGTCATCACTGACCTCAGTACTAACTAAGCCTGTGGCTGCTTAACTTCACAAATCGGACGGGATGTGGTGCTTTCAGCCAAGTATGGTCGTACCCACTGGGTGGGGAGCGGCGGCCGTGGTGGCGGCGGGCCCGTCAAACGCCCCGCCACTCCCGCCGCGTGGCGGAAGCCACCGTCGAGCTGGCACCGCATCGCCGCCTCTTTTTGAGTGCGGGGGAAAAAAGGGTGTTTGAGAGAGTACGGCACTTAGGGTTCCCGAGTCATCACTGACCTCAGTACTAACTAAGCCTGTGGCTGCTTAACTTCACAAATCGGACGGGATGTGGTGCTTTCAGCCAAGTATGGTCGTACCCACTGGGTGGGGAGCGGCGGCCGTGGTGGCGGCGGGCCCGTCAAACGCCCCGCCACTCCCGCCGCGTGGCGGAAGCCACCGTCGAGCTGGCACCGCATCGCCGCCTCTTTTGAGTGCGGGGGAAAAAAGGGTGTTTGAGAGAGTACGGCACTTAGGGTTCCCGAGTCATCACTGACCTCAGTACTAACTAAGCCTGTGGCTGCTTAACTTCACAAATCGGACGGGATGTGGTGCTTTCAGCCAAGTATGGTCGTACCCACTGGGTGGGGAGCGGCGGCCGTGGTGGCGGCGGGCCCGTCAAACGCCCCGCCACTCCCGCCGCGTGGCGGAAGCCACCGTCGAGCTGGCACCGCATCGCCGCCTCTTTTGAGTGCGGGGGAAAAAAGGGTGTTTGAGAGAGTACGGCACTTAGGGTTCCCGAGTCATCACTGACCTCAGTACTAACTAAGCCTGTGGCTGCTTAACTTCACAAATCGGACGGGATGTGGTGCTTTCAGCCAAGTATGGTCGTACCCACTGGGGGTGGGAGCGGCGGCCCCGGCGGCCGGCGGCCCCAACCCCCCCCCACTCCGCCGCGGGCGGAGCCACCGTCGAGCTGGCCCCGCCCCCCCCTCCCCTTTGAGTGCGGGGAAAAAAAAGTTTTCCGGGTATCGTCGTATTCCCCGCGTGGTGGCGGCGGGCCCGTCAAACGCCCCGCCACTCCCGCCGCGTGGCGGAAGCCACCGTCGAGCTGGCACCGCATCGCCGCCTCCTTTTGAGTGGGGGAAAAAAGGGTGTTTGAGAGAGTACGGCACTTAGGGTTCCCGAGTCATCACTGACCTCAGTACTAACTAAGCCTGTGGCTGCTTAACTTCACAAATCGGACGGGATGTGGTGCTTTCAGCCAAGTATGGTCGTACCCACTGGGTGGGGAGCGGCGGCCGTGGTGGCGGCGGGCCCGTCAAACGCCCCGCCACTCCCGCCGCGTGGCGGAAGCCACCGTCGAGCTGGCACCGCATCGCCGCCTCTTTTGAGTGCGGGGGAAAAAAGGGTGTTTGAGAGAGTACGGCACTTAGGGTTCCCGAGTCATCACTGACCTCAGTACTAACTAAGCCTGTGGCTGCTTAACTTCACAAATCGGACGGGATGTGGTGCTTTCAGCCAAGTATGGTCGTACCCACTGGGTGGGGAGCGGCGGCCGTGGTGGCGGCGGGCCCGTCAAACGCCCCGCCACTCCCGCCGCGTGGCGGAAGCCACCGTCGAGCTGGCACCGCATCGCCGCCTCTTTTGAGTGCGGGGGAAAAAAGGGTGTTTGAGAGAGTACGGCACTTAGGGTTCCCGAGTCATCACTGACCTCAGTACTAACTAAGCCTGTGGCTGCTTAACTTCACAAATCGGACGGGATGTGGTGCTTTCAGCCAAGTATGGTCGTACCCACTGGGTGGGGAGCGGCGGCCGTGGTGGCGGCGGGCCCGTCAAACGCCCCGCCACTCCCGCCGCGTGGCGGAAGCCACCGTCGAGCTGGCACCGCATCGCCGCCTCTTTTGAGTGCGGGGGAAAAAAGGGTGTTTGAGAGAGTACGGCACTTAGGGTTCCCGAGTCATCACTGACCTCAGTACTAACTAAGCCTGTGGCTGCTTAACTTCACAAATCGGACGGGATGTGGTGCTTTCAGCCAAGTATGGTCGTACCCACTGGGTGGGGAGCGGCGGCCGTGGTGGCGGCGGGCCCGTCAAACGCCCCGCCACTCCCGCCGCGTGGCGGAAGCCACCGTCGAGCTGGCACCGCATCGCCGCCTCTTTTGAGTGCGGGGGAAAAAGGGTGTTTGAGAGAGTACGGCACTTAGGGTTCCCGAGTCATCACTGACCTCAGTACTAACTAAGCCTGTGGCTGCTTAACTTCACAAATCGGACGGGATGTGGTGCTTTCAGCCAAGTATGGTCGTACCCACTGGGTGGGGAGCGGCGGCCGTGGTGGCGGCGGGCCCGTCAAACGCCCCGCCACTCCCGCCGCGTGGCGGAAGCCACCGTCGAGCTGGCACCGCATCGCCGCCTCTTTTGAGTGCGGGGGAAAAAAGGGTGTTTGAGAGAGTACGGCACTTAGGGTTCCCGAGTCATCACTGACCTCAGTACTAACTAAGCCTGTGGCTGCTTAACTTCACAAATCGGACGGGATGTGGTGCTTTCAGCCAAGTATGGTCGTACCCACTGGGTGGGGAGCGGCGGCCGTGGTGGCGGCGGGCCCGTCAAACGCCCCGCCACTCCCGCCGCGTGGCGGAAGCCACCGTCGAGCTGGCACCGCATCGCCGCCTCTTTTGAGTGCGGGGGAAAAAAGGGTGTTTGAGAGAGTACGGCACTTAGGGTTCCCGAGTCATCACTGACCTCAGTACTAACTAAGCCTGTGGCTGCTTAACTTCACAAATCGGACGGGATGTGGTGCTTTCAGCCAAGTATGGTCGTACCCACTGGGTGGGGAGCGGCGGCCGTGGTGGCGGCGGGCCCGTCAAACGCCCCGCCACTCCCGCCGCGTGGCGGAAGCCACCGTCGAGCTGGCACCGCATCGCCGCCTCTTTTGAGTGCGGGGAAAAAAGGGTGTTTGAGAGAGTACGGCACTTAGGGTTCCCGAGTCATCACTGACCTCAGTACTAACTAAGCCTGTGGCTGCTTAACTTCACAAATCGGACGGGATGTGGTGCTTTCAGCCAAGTATGGTCGTACCCACTGGGTGGGGAGCGGCGGCCGTGGTGGCGGCGGGCCCGTCAAACGCCCCGCCACTCCCGCCGCGTGGCGGAAGCCACCGTCGAGCTGGCACCGCATCGCCGCCTCTTTTGAGTGCGGGGGAAAAAAGGGTGTTTGAGAGAGTACGGCACTTAGGGTTCCCGAGTCATCACTGACCTCAGTACTAACTAAGCCTGTGGCTGCTTAACTTCACAAATCGGACGGGATGTGGTGCTTTCAGCCAAGTATGGTCGTACCCACTGGGTGGGGAGCGGCGGCCGTGGTGGCGGCGGGCCCGTCAAACGCCCCGCCACTCCCGCCGCGTGGCGGAAGCCACCGTCGAGCTGGCACCGCATCGCCGCCTCTTTTGAGTGCGGGGGAAAAAAGGGTGTTTGAGAGAGTACGGCACTTAGGGTTCCCGAGTCATCACTGACCTCAGTACTAACTAAGCCTGTGGCTGCTTAACTTCACAAATCGGACGGGATGTGGTGCTTTCAGCCAAGTATGGTCGTACCCACTGGGTGGGGAGCGGCGGCCGTGGTGGCGGCGGGCCCGTCAAACGCCCCGCCACTCCCGCCGCGTGGCGGAAGCCACCGTCGAGCTGGCACCGCATCGCCGCCTCTTTTGAGTGCGGGGGAAAAAAGGGTGTTTGAGAGAGTACGGCACTTAGGGTTCCCGAGTCATCACTGACCTCAGTACTAACTAAGCCTGTGGCTGCTTAACTTCACAAATCGGACGGGATGTGGTGCTTTCAGCCAAGTATGGTCGTACCCACTGGGTGGGGAGCGGCGGCCGTGGTGGCGGCGGGCCCGTCAAACGCCCCGCCACTCCCGCCGCGTGGCGGAAGCCACCGTCGAGCTGGCACCGCATCGCCGCCTCTTTTGAGTGCGGGGGAAAAAAGGGTGTTTGAGAGAGTACGGCACTTAGGGTTCCCGAGTCATCACTGACCTCAGTACTAACTAAGCCTGTGGCTGCTTAACTTCACAAATCGGACGGGATGTGGTGCTTTCAGCCAAGTATGGTCGTACCCACTGGGTGGGGAGCGGCGGCCGTGGTGGCGGCGGGCCCGTCAAACGCCCCGCCACTCCCGCCGCGTGGCGGAAGCCACCGTCGAGCTGGCACCGCATCGCCGCCTCTTTTGAGTGCGGGGGAAAAAAGGGTGTTTGAGAGAGTACGGCACTTAGGGTTCCCGAGTCATCACTGACCTCAGTACTAACTAAGCCTGTGGCTGCTTAACTTCACAAATCGGACGGGATGTGGTGCTTTCAGCCAAGTATGGTCGTACCCACTGGGTGGGAGCGGCGGCCGTGGTGGCGGCGGGCCCGTCAAACGCCCCGCCACTCCCGCCGCGTGGCGGAAGCCACCGTCGAGCTGGCACCGCATCGCCGCCTCTTTTGAGTCGGGGGGAAAAAAGGGTGTTTGAGAGAGTACGGCACTTAGGGTTCCCGAGTCATCACTGACCTCAGTACTAACTAAGCCTGTGGCTGCTTAACTCACAAATCGGACGGGATGTGGTGCTTTCAGCCAAGTATGGTCGTACCCACTGGGTGGGGAGCGGCGGCCGTGGTGGCGGCGGGCCCGTCAAACGCCCCGCCACTCCCGCCGCGTGGCGGAAGCCACCGTCGAGCTGGCACCGCATCGCCGCCTCTTTAGTGCGGGGGAAAAAGGGTGTTTGAGAGAGTACGGCACTTAGGGTTCCCGGCCCTGACCTTAACTAACCTTCCCCTTCCAAAACACCTTCAGCCAAACCGGTTCCCCCCCGAAGAGCCGCCGCCCCGGCGGGCCCCGCCGCCCCCCCCCCCCCCCCCCCCCCCGTCGAGCTGGCACCGCTCGCCGCCTCTTTTGAGTGCGGGGGAAAAAAGGGTGTTTGAGAGAGTACGGCACTTAGGGTTCCCGAGTCATCACTGACCTCAGTACTAACTAAGCCTGTGGCTGCTTAACTTCACAAATCGGACGGGATGTGGTGCTTTCAGCCAAGTATGGTCGTACCCACTGGGTGGGGAGCGGCGGCCGTGGTGGCGGCGGGCCCGTCAAACGCCCCGCCACTCCCGCCGCGTGGCGGAAGCCACCGTCGAGCTGGCACCGCATCGCCGCCTCTTTTGAGTGCGGGGGAAAAAAGGGTGTTTGAGAGAGTACGGCACTTAGGGTTCCCGAGTCATCACTGACCTCAGTACTAACTAAGCCTGTGGCTGCTTAACTTCACAAATCGGACGGGATGTGGTGCTTTCAGCCAAGTATGGTCGTACCCACTGGGTGGGGAGCGGCGGCCGTGGTGGCGGCGGGCCCGTCAAACGCCCCGCCACTCCCGCCGCGTGGCGGAAGCCACCGTCGAGCTGGCACCGCATCGCCGCCTCTTTTGAGTGCGGGGAAAAAAGGGTGTTTGAGAGAGTACGGCACTTAGGGTTCCCGAGTCATCACTGACCTCAGTACTAACTAAGCCTGTGGCTGCTTAACTTCACAAATCGGACGGGATGTGGTGCTTTCAGCCAAGTATGGTCGTACCCACTGGGTGGGGAGCGGCGGCCGTGGTGGCGGCGGGCCCGTCAAACGCCCCGCCACTCCCGCCGCGTGGCGGAAGCCACCGTCGAGCTGGCACCGCATCGCCGCCTCTTTTGAGTGCGGGGGAAAAAAGGGTGTTTGAGAGAGTACGGCACTTAGGGTTCCCGAGTCATCACTGACCTCAGTACTAACTAAGCCTGTGGCTGCTTAACTTCACAAATCGGACGGGATGTGGTGCTTTCAGCCAAGTATGGTCGTACCCACTGGGTGGGGAGCGGCGGCCGTGGTGGCGGCGGGCCCGTCAAACGCCCCGCCACCCGCCTTCCCCCCCCCCCCCCCGCCGCGTGGCGGAAGCCACCGTCGAGCTGGCACCGCATCGCCGCGTCTTTGCCGGTCTCAGGTGGGCTGGCGGGGATAATGCGATTTACAAATTTTGGCCGTCCGAGCCCATCCAAAGTAATGTGGTTTGCGCGTGTGTCGGGTGTTTAAGTACCTCAACTCCATTGTGGCAAAATTTGAGCTTGTGGTTTCGCCCCATGGTACTGTATGTGATTTGGCTCGTTGTTATTATTGTATAGTGTGGTTTTGGGTATTTCCGTGTGGGGGGGTTGGCGGCGCACGGGGCTCCGGAAAATGGTCTGAATGAATAGTGAAAGGCATTTTTTTGTTTCAGTTTGTAAGGGTCGGGTGGGGTAATGATTCCTTTCTTCGCGCACAGCAGGTTGATTTCTAAAGGTGTTTTTTTGGGGGCTTCCCTGCCCCCCCATATCGGTGGGGCGCGATTCCGGAGTTTTTCTTATCATGATTATGGGCCTGTGCTCGGACTCCGCTGGGGATGTTGCGCTTGAGAAAAGGGCAGCTGCCTGAATAATATAATTGTGACACCAGGGGAATGTTGGTATTGCGGATTAATATAGATTTTCATGGTCCGGGGAAACATGTGCTGCCATTGGTGGGGTATTTGTGTAGGCCATCGGGAAAAGCAATTTTAGCTTCACTATCTTTATAGAGGGCCAAAACAGAGCCATATAAAGTTTTTTTTTGTAGAAGAAAATTAATGAAATCACCATTTATTTTTGCATCGATAGGAATATTTAAATGCATGTTACTTTTTTCCTTCTTAACCAAGTGGCTTTACCCCAATGCCCTCAATGAGGTGCAAAGTGCAGAAAATGGTTTTACTTCTTTTTATCTTTATTTTTAGTAGCGTTTTTAGCTACAAAAAAAATCATAATGATTCACACTAGCCGCAATACTGACAAAAAAACTTTACTCAAGCAAGGAACCTTATTTTTTGTTGATGGAATTCAGAGAACCTTACCAGCGGAGGATATTGAAAAATACTTTTCTAAATTTGGTGAACTTGACTATTTTTCACTGTGCCGTAATAAAGAAGGCAAACCGTTTGGATACGGTTGGCTTCATTTTCACTTTCCTGTTAAGGATTTGGGAGTAGAGCATGTTGTGCGCAATGTAACTCCTAAGAATTCAAGGTGCTGCGGGGCCCCAACAAACAGATATTCTGTTAAATAAAAATAAAAGAATCTAGGGAAATTTCCAATAGTTTACAGCCTATTTCTAAGCAGGAACGCTCGTTAACATCGTGCTCCACACGATCACTTTCTAGTGACAGAGCTTACACTAGGCGTCGTTATGAGACACCATCCAAGGAAAGTAGTGTGGAGTCTTCTGATCATCATAATTTTAACGAAAGTAAAACTCCAATAGCTTTATCGACACACCCTGAGGCGCAGTTTTCACCATCGCCTGCTTCTTTCGATACTAGCTTTTACGTGTGTATTCCCATAGCTCTTTGCCCTAGAATTTTTCTCGCTGATCCACGAGTATTTCTTGCTAGTATGAACTCCCGTTCTCCGGGGTTATTGACCGCTTTAAATTTTGAAAGTCAGCCTTTACAAACAAATATGTTTGATCTTTCTTTGTATCAAAAATATTATCCTCTCTATGATGGAGGGGTAAATTCACATTATTATGCAAGTAGGACTCTCAATGGTGTTCAGCCTCAGATGTATGCAGAGGGATACACTGGCATGCAGCTTCAAAATCCTCCACCTCCTGGACCACCACCTAATAGAGGACCTATTTCGCAATAATTTTTTCTCGTGGAAAAGTAATAGTTATTGTGTAAAAAATAGAGCCTTGTATAAAATGAAGAACTTTAATTCGGAATAAATAAGCAATAGATTAATGAAGCTTGTATGTTATTTAAGCATATCACTATTTAATTTACATTGAGATATTAAAGCTTCTTTTTTTTTCCTTTATTGAGTTCAGTACGAATTAAATAACGCTCATTTAAATTTAATAGTTACAGAAAATACCTTATTGCCTAAAGAATTTTTTAATTATTAAATGTAGTTTTTTAATTTTACGATTCCCATTTTTCAAAAATCAACGCTTTAAAATGAAGCAAGATTAATTGATTCAAGGCAAGAATTTCATCAAAAAAGAGTATATTTCAAAGTTATACATATTCTACATATTATAATGGAAATATTTTCAAGTTCCACCATAAAGGCAATCGTTTCACGTATTGACACACACTACCCCCTTGTTCATACGAAAGAGTTAGAGTATGGAACATCTGGGATTCGAACAAAGGGTGTTGTTCTACCACCAGTTTCTGCACGTCTCGTATTCATAGCAGTGCTTCGTGCCTGGTCATGTGGATTGAATTCTACTAATGAATTTATTAAACAAAGGGGAAGTGGTATTGGCTTTATTATCACTGCTTCACATAATCCATCAGATGATAATGGCTTTAAATTTATCGATTCAGACGGTGGTATGCTGGAATCCGCATGGGAGATATGGTGCAGAAAAGCCGCGAATACAAAATCCGGGGACGATTTAATAAAAGTACTTGAAGAATGTATAAGTCAAGAGAATATTTTTTTTTCTCCAGAGTTTTCGAGCTCCTATGGATCTATTCTGTTTGGTCGAGATACGAGGGGAAGCGGATTATCTATTCTGGATGCAGCAAGAGATATGCTTGATAACTTCTTAAAGGTACCCTATACAGATCACGGTGTAATAACAACACCCGAGCTACATTTTATTGTTTCAAAGGTTAATGTGGAGCTTGGAAAAGCAATACCAGCAAGTATTAGTGTTAGCTCTTACCACCAGAGTATTTTAAATGCTTTTGATCGTCTTATGAGCCTGAGTTCAGATGACGCACCTATAAACCGACGCGACCTCGTTATTGACACATCCAATGGAGTGGGTTATCATGGCATGAGGCGGCTTATTTCCTTTTCTGAGAGTCTTGGTGATCGTGACATTCTAAAAAAATATTTTAATATCGTTTTGCTAAATACAAATGTTGCGGATACTGAAAAACTAAATTATTTATGTGGTGCTGAATATGTACACCAAAAAAAAACGTCCATCTTATGAGATGAATCAATGGGCTCTTGAAAATCATAAGGAAGGCAATTGCATTCATTATTATTGTCTAGACGGGGATGCGGATCGCCTAATTGCACTTAGCTACAATCCTGCGTCAGATGATGGAGATAAAAAGTGGGATAATATCGATGGAGATCGCATGTCTGTTCTTTACGCTTCGGTCTTGCATAAATGGTTGGGTAGTGATGTTATGGAGTTATTAGATGCTGGTATTGTTCAAACAGGATATTCTAACGGAGCGGCAACCAGGTTCATCGAGGAAAAGCTCAAAATGAAGACATTCATAACGGCCACGGGTGTGAAGAACTTACATCCTGTTGCTCATAAGCTTGATATTGGCATTTATTTTGAAGCAAATGGGCACGGAACTATTCTAATCCGCGACGGCCTCGAGAAGAAATTAGCAGGAAAAATATTATGCCCCAAGGCCGGATTTATTCACCTTGTACTCCAAGCCGTTTCGTCACTGGTTTCTCAGGTATGCGGAGATTCCATTGCAGACATGCTAATGTGCGAGGTCGCTTTGAACGTTCTGCAGCTGTCTCCTCTCCAATGGACTCGAATATACGACGCTAGGCCATCCATGCAATCCACAATTTCCATACCGGATCCTTCTGTTATTACTAACAACAAGGAGCAAACTCGAGCTCTGACTCCTAAAGGGTTACAAGAGGAAATCGATTCTATTATTAGCTCTGTCGACCGGGAATTTTATGGTAAGAGTGGGGAGCAAGAGATGGCGCGTGCTTTTGTGCGTCCGAGTGGAACAGAGTCGATTGTCCGGATTTATGTGGAAGCAAGTACCAAATCCGCCTGCGAAACATTGGAAAAAAAGGTGAGGGATGCAGTTATCAAATACTGCTCATGAATATATCGTCATGCAAGTATTATAGGCTTGATACCTACAATGTTTTTATATATATACGAGGCAAGTTTTATTCGGAAGAAGTCGTAGTGTTTTACTCTTATATCCATTGCATCCTTTGATTGAACAAAAATTATCTAAAAGTAAAAGATTATTTTTTTCCCCTATTTATATTATTGAGAGCGGGGAAAAAAAGATGTAAATTTGGATACGATCACAGTAATCTCTGAGATTAAATATCTTGGTCAATTTTAACTGCCTTTCCTTTTATAATGGACTCCTTACCAGCAATTTATTAGTAGTAATCACACACCATGACCTTATGGACAAATTTTAAGTCTAGTGGGAACTGACAAAAGGGGCTGAAACCATTTTAAGCTTGAATCAAGACGTTGAAGACTTATGGTATGCAAGCGGTACATTGTATGTTGTTACGAAGACAGCCCACTACATTGATCAGCATTCTTTTGACTCAAAATTTTTAAGATAGTGTGATGGCACTTCAATAGATTCTTTTATTTCAAGGTGAACCGCTTTTTTGAGAATTTTTTTGCAAAGCTTTTCCTTTTGCTCATGAAGAGAGACTTGTTTATATCGACATC
>JAHSUH010000440.1:0-13971 GCA_025388415.1 Cynanchum wilfordii
TAGTATTTTTACTTTGTGGCTTTCTCTCCTATTTAAAAAAAAGTCTGGAATCTTGGGTTACTAATTCGTGGGAATGCCGGGTAATCCAAAATTTCATTAGAATGATATTCAAGAAAGGGGTATTCTAGAAAAATTCATAGAATTAGAGGAACTCCTCGTCTTGGACGAAATGATCAAAGAATACTCGGAGACACGTCTACACAAGCTTCCTATACCTCTCGGAATACAAAAAGAAAGATCCAATTAATCAAGATACACAACGAAGATCATATCCATACGATTTTTCACTTCTCAATAAACATAATCTGTTTTGTTATTCTCAGTGGTTATTCTATTTTGGGTAACGAAGAACTTGTTATTCTTAACTCTTGGGCCCAGGAATTCCCTATATCCTGAGCGCCACACAGTCAGCTTTTGTATTCTTTTTATTAACCGATTTATGTATCGGATTCCATTCACCCCACGGTTGGGAATTACTGATTGGCTCTGTCTACAAAGATTTTGGATTTGTTCAGAATGATCAAATCATATCGGGTCTTGTTTCCACTTTTCCAGTCATTCTTGATACAGTTTTTTAAATATTGGATTTTCCGTTATTTAAATCGCGTATCTCCGTCACTTGTAGTTATTTATCATTCAATGAATGACTGATAACGGATCCACTCATATTAATCTAATCCAATTCGAAGGTTTGCAACTTTGTAGTTGTACATAAACAAAGCATTGAAAATTTATGCTTTCTATTTTTACCCATCGTCAGGATGAATCCTATATTATTCCAGTAACTAACAGAATCGTGGATAGGGAACTATATTAGTGACTTACCCCACCTATTGTATAAATTTTGGTATCAACGGTTGAACCATGGAAACTAGAAATACTTTTTCTTGGATAAAGGAACAGATTACTCGATCTATTTCCGTATCGCTCATGATATATATCATAACTCAGACGGCCATTTCAAATGCATATCCATTTTTGCACAGCAGGGTTATGAAAATCCACGAGAAGCGACGGGGCGTATTGTATGTGCCAATTGTCATTTAGCTAACAAGCCCGTGGATATTGAGGTACCGCAAGCGGTACTTCCTGATACTGTATTTGAAGCGGTTGTTCGAATTCCTTATGATATGCAACTGAAACAAGTTCTTTGCTAATGGTAAAAGGGGGGTTTGAATGTAGGGGCTGTTCTTATTTTACCGGAAGGTTTTGAATTAGCCCCCCCCGATCGTATTTCTCCCGAGATGAAGGGAAAAGATAGGAAATTTGTCTTTTCAGAGCTATCGCCCTAATAAAAAAAATATTCTTGTGATAGGCCCTGTCCCCGGTCAGAAATATAGTGAAATTTCCTTTCCTATTCTTTCCCCTGACCCCGCTACTAAAAAAAGATGTTCACTTCTTAAAATATCCTATATACGTAGGCGGGAACAGGGGAAGGGGGTCAAGATTTATCCTGACGGGAGCAAGAGTAACAATACAGTTTATAATGCTACAGCAGCGGGTATAGTAAGGAAAATCATACGAAAAGAAAAAGAAGGGGGATATGAAAATATCCATAACAGGAGTCCGGATGGACGTCAAGGTTGGGATATTATCCCCCAGGACCAGAACTTCTTATTTCAGAGGGGGAATCCCTGAAATTTGATCAACCATTAACGAGTAATCCTTAATGTGGGCGGATTTGGTCAGGGGGATACGGAAATAGTACTTCAAGATCCATTACGTGTCCAAGGCCTTTTTATTCTTCTTGGCATCAGTTATTTTGGTACAAATCTTTTTGGTTCTAAAAAGAAACAGTTCGAGAAGGTTCAATTGGCTGAAATGAATTTCTAGACTTGCGGATTTATTGACATCAAGTTTGTAAAAAGGGATTGTTTCAGCTTTCGGCACAAGAAAGGAAACCCCTTCTTGTGCCGAAGAGCAATGATTCTTGATGCGCCTTTTTCAAATATTCCTTGTTTTTTTACAGATTTACACACGGAACTTTTTTTTTTACGAAACATTCTAAGTATAAGAAGTAGTGGACAATATAAAAACAAGAGGGCAATTCATTATATAATGCCCTTATTGAACTTCAAAAAATTGCATTTTGTGATGAGATACAAAAAAAAGATGAGATACTAAAAATAAAAAGAGTCAAAATGCAAATAAGGAGTAAAGGTCTATTAGTATAGATCTATTAGTATAGAATATATAGAAAGTATTTACCCGATATCTAATTTACAAAAATATAGATTCTATCATCCCACATCCACGAAATTGAGTGATTCCTTATTCCCTTTTTCCTTCTAATTTTTAAATGAAAGTACGGATAGATCTGTCAGGGAGGCGGTGGTTCTGAATCAATCACTGGAGTTCATTTTTCAAAAGCATCACCAGAAAGTGGAGTTTTTTTGAAACGGAAGAAAAGGGATTTCGTTACACAAAAAAAAAAAAAAGAACTTAAGAACTCAACGGGCCTCCCTTTGAATCAGACAAACAAAGAAGGAAATCCTGTTGAGTTCTTATGCTTTGATGTCTACAACTCAATTCATTCGATTACTAGAGGGACGAGCCCAATCCAGAATATGAACCATAAAAGAAAACACCTAGTAAACCGATCACAAGAATACCTGTTACAGTACCTATTATCCAAAGAGGAATCCTTCCAGTAGTATCGGCCATTTACCCCACTTCCCTCCACATTTCATCAAGTGTTCGTGCTAGAGACATAAACAGTCATGGATAATTATGAAATGAGACCCTTCCAAATGCGCTAAGAGAATGCCTAGAATTCTTATTTCTTCTCTTTCGTTTTATTAATTGAAGAAATAATTGGAAAATAAAACAGCAAGTACAAAAATGAGTAATAACCCCCAGTATAAACTGGTACGATTCAATTCAACATTTTGTTCGTTCGGGTTTGATTGTGTCATAGCTCTATAATTCGGATGTAGGTTTATCGTTGGATGAACTGCATTGCTGATATTGATCCCAAAAAAAAGACGGTAGGTACGGCTAGACCGTGAACAGCCAACCATCGTACTGTAAAAATTGGATAGGTTCGATCTATAGTCATTAGGGCCTCCTAAAAAGATCTACTAAATTCATCAAGTTGTTCCAAAGGATCAAAACGGCCAGTTATTAATGGAATTCCCTGTCGGCTCTCTGTGAAATACTCGTTTGGCCGAGGACTTCCAACGACTTCATAAGCTAAACCGGTGCTGACAAATAGATAAACCCGCAATGAAAAGTGAAAGTGGTCAGCAAGAGGTGGGCCGTAACGTTTACTTCTTTTAGCATCTTTGTCTATTTTTGTTTTGAATTCTAATGTCTATTGTCTCGAGCGAAGATAAGCTTATAAAACTTTGACTCTACTTTCAATTTACACCTCATTAAGTCAGCATAGCAGTCGGGTAATATGTAATATCTTGACTGAATGAGAACAAAAGGTTATTACATGATCACTCAAAAAATTCTTTTTTTTTTTTTTTTTAAAGAATTTTAATTTATTATCGTTTAGAGGTTGCACGGTTTATCTTTCCATATTCCAAAACCTCGCTCACCCCTGTAGCTGGGCCTTTGGTTCTTGGTCGAATACAAGAATGCATCACAACTATTGATTCCAATTATTTTATTCTTTCTTTCTTTGTTTGATAGAATTCGATCTACTACACTTATTTGTTACTGGACGATTCCAATTTTTCAAAAATAAATAAAAAAAAAAGATTCCACAAAAAATTGCTTCTGCAACTCTGAAGGGTAAATTTCTAGATCTCGCATCTGCGGGGAATATGACTTCCTCTTGCATTGCATTGACGAATTTTCTATTGAACGGAGCATCGTTTTACATCAATAAAGAAGATGTAAAGCAAAAAGGGAATTATTTAACCCAACTTTTTTCGATACTGATTAAACGAAAATTTCGTTGCTGTGTCAGAAGAAGGATAGCTATACTGATTCGGTATACTCTAAAGACGCCCTTGGTACCATATTGCGATCCAACCAAGATGTGGTTTCGGTGAATTTGTCGTTTACTGATCGCATCTTTTATGGAATCGATCCCCTTTGACGTGCAAGTATATGTGGAGTTCAGGCATGTCCGGAAGCACAGGAGAACGTTCTTTTTTGCTGATATTATCACCAGTATTCGATACTGGGTCATTCTTAGGATTACTATGAAAAAGCGCATCAAGAATCATTACTCTTCGGCACAAGAAGGGGGTTTCCTTTCTTGTGCCGAAGGCTGGGAAAACGAAAAATCCCTTTTACAAACTTGATGTCAATAAATCCGCAAGTCTAGAAATTCATTTCAGCCAATTGAACCTTCTCGAACTGTTTCTTTTTTAAGAACCAAAAAGATTTGTGCCAAAATAACAGATGCCAAGAAGAATAAAAGGCCTTGGACACGTAATGGATCTTGAAGTACTATTTCCGTATCCCCCTGACCAAATCCGCCCACATTAGGATTACTCGTTAATGGTTGATCAAATTTCAGGGATTCCCCCTCTGAAATAAGAAGTTCTGGTCCTGGGGGGATAATATCAACCACTTGACGTCCATCCGGATCTGTTATGGATATTTCATATCCCCCCTTCTTTTCTTTTCGTATGATTTTCCTTACTATACCCGCTGCTGTAGCATTATAAACTGTATTGTTACTCTTGCTCCCGTCAGGATAAATCTGACCCCTTCCCCTGTTCCCGCCTACGTATATAGGATATTTTAAGAAGTGAACATCTTTTTTAGTAGCGGGGTCAGGGGAAAGAATAGGAAAGGAAATTTCACTATATTTCTGACCGGGGACAGGGCCTATCACAAGAATATTTTTTTTATTAGGGCGATAGCTCTGAAAAGACAAATTTCCTATCTTTTCCTTCATCTCGGGAGAAATACGATCGGGGGGGGCTAATTCAAAACCTTCCGGTAAAATAAGAACAGCCCCTACATTCAAACCCCCCCTTTTACCATTAGCAAGAACTTGTTTCAGTTGCATATCATAAGGAATTCGAACAACCGCTTCAAATACAGTATCAGGAAGTACCGCTTGCGGTACCTCAATATCCACGGGCTTGTTAGCTAAATGACAATTGGCACATACAATACGCCCCGTCGCTTCTCGTGGATTTTCATAACCCTGCTGTGCAAAAATGGGATATGCATTTGAAATGGCCGTCTGAGTTATGATATATATCATGAGCGATACGGAAATAGATCGAGTAATCTGTTCCTTTATCCAAGAAAAAGTATTTCTAGTTTCCATGGTTCAACCGTTGATACCAAAATTTATACAATAGGTGGGGTAAGTCACTAATATAGTTCCCTATCCACGATTCTGTTAGTTACTGGAATAATATAGGATTCATCCTGACGATGGGTAAAAATAGAAAGCATAAATTTTCAATGCTTTGTTTATGTACAACTACAAAGTTGCAAACCTTCGAATTGGATTAGATTAATATGAGTGGATCCGTTATCAGTCATTCATTGAATGATAAATAACTACAAGTGACGGAGATACGCGATTTAAATAACGGAAAATCCAATATTTAAAAACTGTATCAAGAATGACTGGAAAAGTGGAAACAAGACCCGATATGATTTGATCATTCTGAACAAATCCAAAATCTTTGTAGACAGAGCCAATCAGTAATTCCCAACCGTGGGGTGAATGGAATCCGATACATAAATCGGTTAATAAAAAGAATACAAAAAGCTTTGACTGTGTCGCTTAGGTTATATAGGAATTCCTGGGCCCAAGAGTTAAGAATAACAAGTTCTTCGTTACCCAAAATAGAATAACCACTGAGAATAACAAAACAGATTATGTTTATTGAGAAGTGAAAAATCGTATGGATATGATCTTCGTTGTGTATCTTGATTAATTGGATCGTTTCTTTTTGTATTCCGAGAGGTATAGGAAGCTTGTGTAGACGTGTCTCCGAGTATTCTTCGATCATTTCGTCCAAGACGAGGAGTTCCTCTAATTCTATGAATTTTTCTAGAATACCCCTTTCTTGAATATCATTCAATAAAATTTCGGATTGCCCGGCATTCCACGAATTAGTAACCCAAGATTCCAGACTTTTTTAAATGAGAGAGAAAGCCACCAAGTAAAAAATACTATAGATACAAGAGGAGTGGATGCTTTCTTTTTTTGCCATTTTTTCATCTGTGAATTGTTAATCAACCCACTTCATTCGTCGACTCTATGAGATCGAATCCTTCTTTCACGCATGAGTTCTATACAAGGTACGGGACCTATTAATTTAATCTATTTTATTTGTGCTTTTTTGATTAGTCTTTTAATCTCGAAAGACTGGAGAAATCGACTAAAAATCAATCCATTTCCAACGAAGAAATACTAAAAAAAAAGTTTCCCGATATCTCAATTGCGCAAATTCGAAACAACTGTCTCCTTTCAATGAATGACTGAAAGAAACTTTAAGTTTAAGTAATGAATATTAATCCAATTTTGAGACGAAAGAATCCACAATATCCAAATAAATAAAAAAAAAAAAAATTCCCTGATTGCCTACAGACAGGAATAGTAGAATACTACTAATTGAGGGAAAGATATTGCAATACTCAAAGTAGCAAAACAAGCCAGAAATTTTCTAGTTATCATTATTAATAAATCTAATTGTTATTTTTGTCTTGGTTATTAAGGAAGACAAAAGAAAGGAGAAAATAAAACGCCGAGTGACAAAAAATAAAGAATTTCGTTTTGTAATTGTTCCGCCCCGCTTTGGCTCGAAATGACCCTTCTGATGAAACTTCACTTAGGTTATAGGTTATGTTATAGAAAAAAAGAGGATTCTTGCATTTTTTCCTCAAAACACCCATTTCTTTTTTTTTTTTCAAAATACTTCAATTGGTACACGCAAGAAATAGGCCAATTCAGCAGCTTTTTGTTCAATTTCCCGTGGAGTCAAATTCTCATCAGTACGAGTTAAGGGAATGGGCCCCCTGGCCCCGGATGTCCATATAAAGGACACGACGGGCATAAATACCCTCTTGAACTTCTATTCTAATGGACTGAATATCTTTTATAAGGAATCGGAGGAATATGCGACGATTTTTTCCAGGAAATCCCCACCGAAAAATGCACACTATGCCTTTCTTTCTATCGAATCGATCATAACCGCTGCCTACATTCCAGGAAATTGTGCACCACAAATAGGAACTAATAAAGAGACCCGCGATCCCGTAGAAAGACATCACGATACCTTGGGAAAAAAAATGATTTGCTGAGACGGAAAAAAAGATATTAAATTTCTACCAAGATAACAGGAAGTTCCAACCAATAAGAATCCTAATGAACCTAAAAAAAGGATAAAGGCCCAGCAGAAATTACTTATTTTTCGAGACTCCATTATAAGTTCTATCCATATATGTTCTGATCGCCAATTCATACTTGATCCGGGTTTTTTTTATTGGAATTGAGAGAAACCCTCAAATTAATCTGACTTTACCTTTTTTGTTTTGTTTCCGAAGTAACTCTCATCAACTAGCACTAGTTTGATGTGAACCTTTAGGAGTAATTCATCAAATTACTTAGATCTAATCTAAACTAAAAAACCAAAAAATAACATACCCTTCATATGATCCCACTATACATATAGATCCGAGGACTTTTTTTTTCAGCCATCCAGCGATCCTGGTAGATTTGAAAACGGCTAGAATTCATTTACCCATATATTATTATGTTTCTGCAGGTATAAGAGGCCTTTACTTTATGTCTTTATGTTCGGCAGAAATCACATGTTATATCATATTTCGCTAAATAGATATCTGTGTTAGTTATGATGCAAGTCTAAGTTTTTGAAAAAAAAAATAGAAGAGATGGGGTCCATCAGGTCTAAACAATCTTGTTTTCTTGAACATGAAGAGATAAAGAAGCCATTGCAATTGCCGGAAAAACTAGGCCTACTAAAGGCACCAAAAAAAGCGGGAAGGTTCATGAATAGGTACCTCGATTTATTGTTCGTACCTGTTATTATTATTTATAAATAAAGATATCTTATAATAATTATAATTAAGAATTTTCATTATTATTTAACTATAACTATATTCAATCCTTAGTATAGATCTAAGTATCTATATATCTATATCTAAGTGAGGATATAGAATAAAACGTAGAGCTAAATAAATCAATTTTTTCATCTTTGTATTGTACAATTAGATCTTAGGTCGCCAAACAAAATTCCTATTTCCTTTAATTCCGAATAAACTAACTACTTCTTTGCTACAAATAATTGAACTTAGCCCTCTATTTGGTTTTTATTTTAGTTTTTAGCCAAAGGAAAGAAAGCGTGGAGCTTTAATAACTCAGTCAGAACACTTTTTAAAAAATTACGTGGTACGATTAGGTCGAATGCTCCCTTCTCGAATAAATATTCAGTCTCTTGCACACCTTCGGGTACTATTATCTTCAATGTTTCTTCAATTACTCTTTTACCCGCAAACGCAATGTAAGCATTGGGTTCGGCAATAATGATATCACCCAACATACCAAAACTAGCCGTCACCCCGCCAGTAGTAGGAGATGCAAGGATTGATACATAAAATAACTTTTTATTTGATTGATAATCATATAAAACAGACGATATTTTAGCCATTTGCATCAAGCTCACACTTCCTTCTTGCATGCGCGCCCCCCCGGAAGCACACACTATAATAAGGGGTAGAAATTGGTTGGTAGCGTATTCAATCAAACGGGTGATTTTTTTCCCCGACTACGGACCCCATACTGCCCCCCTATAAACTCAAAATCCATAACCCCAACTGCTACGGGAATGCCATTTAGTTCGCCTATGCCTGTTTGAACAGCCTCGGGCAATCCCGTCGTTGTTTGATAAGAATCAATACGATCTTTATAAGGTGGTTCGTCCTCTGCATGAAATTCAATGGGATCAAGAGACACCATGTCTTCGTCCATAGGATCCCAAGTATCCGGATCGATCGAAAGATCTAGTCTATCTGAACTATTCATTTTCAAATGCCATTCACAGTGTTCACAAATATACAATTTTGTGTTAAAATATTTCTTATAATTTAATCCATAACAATTATCACATTGAACCCACAAATGCCTATATTTGCTAGAGTCGTCAGTTTCACCGTTATCATTAGACCTATCTTCGATATCATTAGAACTATCTTCAATATCATTAGAACTATCTTCGATATCATTAGACCTATCTTCGATATCATTAGAACTATCTTCGATATCATTAGACCTATCTTCAATATCATTAGAACTATCTTCGATAAAACTATCTTCTAGAGTTAAATCACTATCTTGCGCATCGATATCATTAGAACTATCTTCAATATCATTAGAACTATCTTCGATATCATTAGAACTATCTTCAATATCATTAGAACTATCTTCGATATCATTAGACCTATCTTCGATATCATTAGAACTATCTTCGATATCATTAGAACTATCTTCAATATCATTAGAACTATCTTCGATATCATTAGACCTATCTTCGATATCATTAGAACTATCTTCGATATCATTAGAACTATCTTCAATATCATTAGAACTATCTTCGATATCATTAGACCTATCTTCGATATCATTAGAACTATCTTCGATATCATTAAAACTATCTTCTAGAATTAACTCACTATCTTGCGCCTCGATATCATTAAAACTATCTTCGAAATCATTAAAATCATCTTCGCTAAAACTATCTTCGAAATCATTAAAATCATCTTCGCTAAAACTATCTTCGAAATCATTAAAATCATCTTCGCTAAAACTATCTTCGATATCATTAAAATCATCTTCGCTAAAACTATCTTCGATATCATTAAAATCATCTTCGCTAAAACTATCTTCGCTAAAACTATCTTCTCTATCATTAAAACCATCTTCGATATCATTAAAACTATCTTCTAGAGTTAAATCACTATCTTGCGCGTGGGTTCGTATACCCGCCGAACCCTCCGTTTCGCCATTATTTCTACTTTCACCACAAATGTACCTATAAATGTAACTATCACTGCAATTATCGATATCACTTACCATGGAAGTAGCGATAGAGATTTGAGACTGAAGATAACTCTCAATGCACCTATTAATATGATTATTCCAACTAGATTGAGTATCGTTATTAGAGCAGGTATCTTCACTCGTAGATTTATTATGCAGATAACTAGAATCCCAAAAACAACTTTCTAGTTCACTCAGAAACAAATGATTGTTGTCAATCTCAAAAATTTGATTTTCACTATCAAAATATATCAAATAACTGTCTCCATTTCTATCCTTAACCAAAAAAGTTGGAGTGGAGACTAAATTCCGAGTGTCTTTGGCGCCGAATAAACGATCAACATTACTGTAACTAGAACCGTCACGACCCCCACAACTCTGAATATTTTTAGTTGTATCTTTTCTATTCGAATCTTCAATTTCACCGGTATTTTCAATAGGACCAAGACTGTCCATTGATTTATTTAGCCCGCACCAGCGCTCTAACTCCTTCTTAAACAACATCGAATTAAACCACCACCTTTCCATAGAGTTTTCTTGCCCCCTATTTGTATGAAACTATAATAGATGAATAGTCATTCGATCAAAAATTCTTTATTTGAATATCTTCTTTCCTATTAGACTAAACATAGAAACCCAATCGCTAGCATTGTTTATTAACTAATAATAAAAATAAAAAAAAGGTAATAGGTGTGAGTATTGAAAAAAAAATTATTCTTTTTGGAAATCCGGAGTAATACTTCACTATACACTACTATACACTATATATGAATATGATATGAGGGAATCTCTTGTCATTATAAATACAATGATAAAGAGCGCTTTTTCTTATGTCGTATCAAATTCGCATCGAAACAAAAAAAAAATCTTTTAGAAATCATTTTTTTCGTCAAATTTCGCCTAATAACGTAATAATTTCAGGTTCTATTCCACCAATATGGAAAGAAAAGGACAATATACAGGATGGGTATAAAGAATTGTGATACTTGGCTTGATTCAGGAAAACTTCAGGATATAAAAGAATAGACCAATCCCAAAGATCTGTAGATTAATTGTGGATTCAAGACAACAATAGAAAGATTTGAGCCTTAGATTTTTTATTTCAAATCTTCTATATCTAGACTATATCTAGATAAGTATGTATTAATATTAAAATATTAAAATTATTAAAATTTATTATTAAATATAAAATATATTATTAAATTATTAAAATTATTAAAAAAAAAAAAATAAAGAATCTTTGTATTCGGCTCAATCCTTTTAGGAAAAGATTGGGCCGAGTTTAATTGCAATTCAACTAAGATAACAAAAAGTAATTACAAAGTATCCACTGCTTTAAAATTAAATCTGATCTCCTTCCATACCTCACAAGCAGCCGCCAGTTCAGGACTCCATTTGCTAGCCTCACGGATAATTTCATTACCCTCAACAGCAAGATCGCGCCCTTCATTACGAGCTTGTACACATGCTTCTAGAGCTACTCGATTCGCTACGGCACCTGGCGCATTACCCCAAGGGTGTCCTATAGTTCCTCCACCAAACTGCAGTACAGAATCATCCCCAAAGATCTCGGTCAGAGCGGGCATATGCCAAACGTGAATACCCCCTGAAGCCACCGGCAGAACACCTGGTAGAGAGACCCAATCTTGAGTAAAATAAATACCGCGACTTCGATCTTTTTCAATAAAATCATCACGCAGTAAATCAACAAAGCCCAAAGTGATGTCTCTTTCCCCTTCAAGTTTACCTACTACGGTACCCGCGTGAATATGATCTCCACCAGACATACGTAACGCTTTAGCTAGTACGC
Organism: Cynanchum wilfordii; assembly: GCA_025388415.1. Taxonomy (NCBI): domain Eukaryota; kingdom Viridiplantae; phylum Streptophyta; class Magnoliopsida; order Gentianales; family Apocynaceae; genus Cynanchum; species Cynanchum wilfordii. The sequence continues at coordinate 11,799 of JAHSUH010000440.1, forward strand.
GGAAGTGCATGCCATGATTCTTCTGTCTATCAATAACTGCGTGCATTGCACGGTGGATGTGAAGAAGTAGGCCATTATCTCGGCAATAATGAGCCAAGCTCGTATTTGCAGTGAATCCCCCTGTTAAGTAATCATGCATTACGATAGGAACTCCCAATTCTCTAGCAAATATAGCTCTTTTGTACATTTCTTCGCATGTACCTGCAGTAGCATTCAAGTAATGCCCTTTGATTTCGCCGGTTTCAGCCTGTGATTTAAAAATAGCTTCGGCACAAAACAAGAAACGATCTCTCCAACGCATAAACGGTTGGGAGTTCACGTTTTCATCATCTTTGGTAAAATCAAGTCCACCACGAAGACATTCATAAACCGCCCTACCATAGTTTTTAGCTGATAACCCCAATTTTGGTTTAATAGTACATCCCAACAGGGGACGACCATATTTGTTCAATTTATCTCTCTCAACCTGGATGCCATGCGGCGGGCCTTGGAAGGTTTTAATATAAGCCGGAGGGATTCGCAAATCTTCCAGACGTAGAGCGCGCAAGGCTTTGAACCCAAATACATTACCTACAATGGAAGTAAGCATGTTAGTAACAGAACCTTCTTCAAAAAGGTCTAAAGGGTAAGCTACATAAGCAATATATTGATCTTCTTCTCCAGGAACGGCCTCGATGTGGTAGCATCGCCCTTTGTAACGATCAAGGCTGGTAAGTCCATCGGTCCAAACAGTTGTCCATGTACCAGTAGAAGATTCGGCAGCTACCGCGGCCCCTGCTTCTTCAGGTGGAACTCCGGGTTGAGGAGTTACTCGGAATGCTGCCAAGATATCAGTATCTTTTGTTTCGTATTCAGGAGTATAATAAGTCAATTTGTACTCTTTAACGCCGGCTTTGAATCCAACACTTGCTTTAGTCTCTGTTTGTGGTGACATAAATCCCTCCCTACAACTCATGAATTAAGAATTCTCACAACACCAAGGTCTACTCGACACGAATTAGCTGTTAATGAACCCTTTCATAGACATAGAAATCTTTCACAAAATTCCCAACTAATATTATCAACTAATCTGAATATTTGATTATTAGACCATGCGATTTGCCAAATACATCATTATTGTATACTCTTTCATATATATATCGCAACCCATTTTTTCCCCTTTGGAATAGAAAGAACTAACTAATAAGAAATTCCTCCTTGAGAGCGGTATATGTTGTATATGTAAATCCTAGATGTGGAAATGTACGGAATTCGTCTATGAAAAGGTATAAAACAGAAAAAAAATAAATAGGATAGGTGTAAATCGATATGCCGAAATACAAAAAAAAGCCAATGGACTAGAAATAATGAATCGTAATGGAAATAGAGTTCAGGTCCGAATCCCATATAATATAAATGGGATTGTCTATCATTATAGACAAATGAAAGACTTTCTCAAGATTCTTATTCATCCACTTGATATTGTAAAAAATATTTAAAAATCGACTCTTTGAATAAGGAAAGGAGTGAATTGGATTCGATTGAATGGTACCAACCAAATGGAGCCCTAATTCCCATTTCTTATTGAATTAACCGATTCACGTGCTATCGGATATTTGTTTTGAATTCGAGAATTTTCGCAACAAAATTTGACATATTTTCTTTATTATTATGAGAAAAAATCCTACTACTTCTGGTTCTGGGGTTTCCACGCTTGAAAAAACCAACCTGGGGCGTATCGTCCAAATCATCGGCCCGGTACTAGATGTAGCCTTTGCGCCGGGTAATATGCCTAATATTTATAACGCCCTGGTAGTTAAAGGTCGAGATACCCTTGGTCAACCAATTAACGTGACTTGTGAGGTACAGCAATTATTAGGGAATAATCGAGTTCGAGCTGTAGCTATGAGTGCTACGGATGGTCTAATGAGAGGAATGGAAGTGATTGACACGGGAGCTCCTCTAAGCGTTCCGGTAGGTGGGGCGACTCTGGGACGAATTTTCAACGTGCTTGGAGAGCCTGTTGATAATTTAGGGCCTGTAGATGCTCGTACAACATCTCCTATAAAGGGGGGGGGGGGGATCTTTTAGCCCCTTATCGACGGGGAGGAAAAATAGGACTCTTCGGAGGAGCTGGTGTGGGTAAAACAGTACTCATTATGGAATTGATTAACAATATTGCCAAAGCTCATGG
>JAHSUH010000443.1:0-97245 GCA_025388415.1 Cynanchum wilfordii
CCACAAGTTTGTGAAAAGCAATTCAAAGCTCTTCACAAGCTTCATTTAGAATTTCTGTGTTCAGACAAACAAAATTTTAGTTTTAACTCAGAAAAACCCATCCATTTGGCTTTGTCCAGCTATGCACCTAAATGCCAAGCGGATCAGTTGGGTTTAAACTCCAAGAAAGTTTCACAGACTTTATTTAATGAACAAACCTAAATAGTAACAAAAACATCTCCAACTCTTCCTATCAGATGTCATATTTGAACAAAGTTAAAAACACTGAGTATAAACACTCCTTGATAATAGCTGACATTCTTTTTCATAAAAGAGCCATTAAAGATATATAAAAGAATCTCATGTCATGACTAATATGAAGAACCCATTGTTAATCACTATATAGTAGTTCCTCCAAGACCATTTTTTTGTATACTCCTATATTTATGTGAACATTTCTTCACATTTTTACTTTCAGTACAACATATTGAGCTGCATAGCCAGTCAGTGATTATTAACGTCCACGGGTTTGGGACATAGAGAAGATTTATTCCAAATAAATTATTTCAAGTTGATGCTTGTTTCCAAATTTCATCGCCTTTTATTTAAAAATGCAGACCTCTTCTAAGTAATGACGAAAAGAAGATGAGCGACAATAATTGTCCAGTGAAAGCTTGACAAAAAAACAATTAGATTACAGGATACTCAGCATACACAGATATGACATTCTCTCAACCTCAAAGAATATTTAACACTTAACCATATCAAAACAAATCTTTCAACTTCTTTAATGATCCTTCAAACTCCGGCATCAATTAAATCTTCTAATACAAAGCAGAACCATAGCCTCACAGTCATAAAAGCAAGAGGAAAGACACAGATTACGACATTTTAACAAAATATCCATATTAGGGAAATAACTTTCTCAAACCACTTAGATCACATGCCATTGGCCATCTCCAATTATTACTTCAACAAATCAGATGCCATTTATTATATCATCAAAGTTGTGAATCAGCTTGTAGGACAATTTTTTGACATTTTCTAATTTAAGATATGGTTAACTTATTCAACAGACCATATTTGCATAATATAGATCAGTGCTTTGCGGTGGAGACAAGCGAGTGTCTTCTAAAATTCTAATAATAAAGTCAGGTTTTCTCGATTTTCCCCATCACAGGCCAATAGAATGCATGTGATTAAAACTTAATGTAAGATAAATACATATTACTGAAACTAGGTAATCATATCTGAGCACCTTCAGAAATATAGAAGCAGGTTTGTCATCAGGCATCTACATTACCCACGCCTACACTGTCTAGCATATAATATCACATAGCAAAGCTCGTAATCAATTAAAATTTCAAAGGTTAGAACTATGACTTTTGCAAGCCAAAAGCCAGTCGTGCAAAGCCAGATCATGTTTGCACAGGATGCACTTTTTCCACAGCAAAACCAAAAACAAGCCAGAACAAAAGCAACCGCAAAAAGCAAGACCCCGATCAAGCGAAGCAAAACTTTGCAAAATTAAATAAACATATGTCCAGAACTAAAGTAAATACCCCGCACAAAAAGCAGATCCCTCACCGATTACGAAGATAGCAGAAACAGAACACATAAAAATAAAAACCCAGAAGCAAGCTCCCAAAGAACAGCTACCCCAGTCACCAATTAGACTAAGTAAACTAAAATTCCGGCGAAAGTAAAACAATATAATTGAACTATTGGCAAAATTGATACCAGAAATTTAGCAATATAGTTTTCCAGCTGACGGATAACAAGAACATTCATTTAAAAAATATATAAATAATAATAATAATAATAACTAGATTAAAACAAGAAAATACAAAGGAAAAAATACACCAGATATGAACGCGCACCGTCTTCCTCTTGAGAATAGGAATATGAGAACTTTCCGATTAGGTTATTTGATGATTGATTGCGTGGAAGAAAGATGAATGAAGATGAATTGGGTTTTTTGTTTAATATTATATATATATATATATAAAATATACTCTCTTTTTCTTTTTGAATGCTTGGGTTTCTTCCAAAATTAATTCTTTTTTATTCTATCGATATTTTTCTTTTCTAACTTCTTGAACGAAAACGATTCAATTCAAGTTTGCTTACTACTCATTTACAAAGACTCAAACTCTTTCTAATTACTTTTATAACCTCCTTAATTTTATAAATATTTATCCCATTCAAATTAATTTTTTTTTTTTAAAAAAAAAAAACAATAATTTATTAGAGTTCCGTTTCAAATAATATATTTTACTCAAATTATTTTTTTTAAGATATCTTAAATACTTAATTTTAAAATTCTGGTTCTATTATATAATATTATATTGTATTATGCTTTTTAAATTTAATTAATATAAATACTCAAAATTTTAAAATAAATTATGATACTTTTTTCAATAAAAATTATGATCTTTATTATTAATAATATATTTTACTTTATTTCATATATGCATTATTTATTAAAAATTAATTAATTAAACTTTATGGAGTTTTTACTTTTATTTATGTATATACTATTATTCTATAGTACCCTTAATAAGATATAATTATTTTTATAGGAAAAAAAAATCTTTAATATATTATAATTTTTAATGAACATTTAAAATATATATATATATATATATATATATAGCCTTTAAATAATTCAGTATTTTACCTTTTATATTTAGATTATCAATATAATTATGTTACAATAAATTTTAATACTTATATATATAACTATTTATATTTTCCAAAAATTCTAAAACAGTTGAAACAGATTTGCTGCGGCAATGGATAGGTTGGTTTAACATTCTTTAGAGTTAATTCTTTTTTAAAAAATATATATATCCAATATATATTTTATATATATAATAAGAAGAAAAAAAAAGAAAGAAATCCTCACTTTCTTTTTTCTTGTTAGAGTAAATTATAAGGATAACTCCTCAATTATGAGGAAATTCAACTTTTGCACTTAAAAAACAAAAATCGTATATAACTTATACCCAAACTTTAAAATCTATCATTTTTGTCTATTAATTAAATTTTTTTACTTAGTTTTTTATAAGATATAATTTTAAATAAAAATAATTACCAAACAAAAACTTTAAATAAAAATAAAACATAATTAAGTTCTCTTTCCAAATTATAAAAACTTCACCACACCGTGGTGGCGGTGGTAGTACAGGAGAGGCGGCACGGTGGTGGCGACACAGGAGAGGCGGCGCTTGATAGAAGCAAGAAGCGACGAGGTAGGATCGTGAGAACTTCCGGATCTGAAATCAAGCATTCGGAACGGGCACGAAGAAAAATCAGTCTATAGATATTAGATATAGACTCAATGATAAATAGATAAACGATATATCATCCAAGGCAGTTTATCACAAGCATCCCAATTCCCATCCCAATCTACCAAAGAGAAAACCCAATTCAACAAACACCAGAATTTGCTATTTCTTTTTTACTTTACATCAAAATCACAATTGAACCCATCCATCCAGTATTAGCATATCATATATTGTTCCCCTCTTTCTCATGAAATATTTCAAAAGTGATTTTTTCTGATTCCTGGTCTTCTTGGGATGGATGGATATCAATGATCAAAGCTCCATCGGTTCTCTTACTGAGTTTTGAAGAAGGATTCGACTGTGGCTGGCTGTGAAGAAGGATTGCGAATTTGATGCATGATGTCCTTCTTCTAAACAACTGCCACAAAAGTAAGTGTGTTAACTTTTTATTGAGAATTTTAGATGCTCAATTGAATAGCCGTTAGCATATGGGATTCTCCTGCAGCACCACCATTTGGAATAAATGAACTCCTTGCCGCGCCATTGCCATTGAAAACCATAAACCGAAAAAAATTGAAGGGAAGTTATCGTCTAGGTTTTGTGCAATTTTTTTTAAAGGTGCAAAAGTTGGATTTCGTCCTAGTTGAGGTGTCCTTCTTAAAAAAATAAAAATAAAAATAAAAATATTAAAGAGAAAATAAATTAATTCTAAATAAAAACAATTGAGTATAACACGGAACGTAAGTCAAAGTAGTCTTAAACTTCACTAAAAGAAATGTGTCCAACTAGATACACCCAATACCTAAATTCAAAGTAGGATTGAACTAAGTCCAAATTTTTTCTATTTATCAAAAACAAAATTCAAACTATTCGAAAAATACATAAAAATAATAATGTCTTATGACATGATTTAATAAGAGTAAAAAAAAAAGATTATATTGATCAATATTGATAAAAATATCAATTTATATTAATTTGGGGAAAAAAAAAATAAATGAATAATTTATTTAAAATTAAATATTTAAAATCAACCCAAAAAAATATAAATAGTTATATTTTCAACTTATAATTAATTCTATTTTCAACTTATATTTTAAACTCAGGATTGTTTAGTAAAAATAATGCGTAATCCATAGATTGTAGACATTTTTTTTTCTTATTTTATCCAATATGTAGTAAGTTCACAAAAGAAAGAAATATTTCAGTAGCAAATCTAAAAGTATAATATGAAGAGTTAAACAAATTATTGTATAAATATCAGTAAAGACAAAATGAAAAAATAGGAATTATTGTTAAACATCACAAAAACATTCTTAACGTCTGGTCAAATTTTTGTAATAAGGTTCAACATTTGAACAATGATTAATAAATAGGACATGGTTAAATTTGAAACTTTGCCAAACTCTTACTCCAAAGTTTAAATACTATTCACAATATATAATAAATATATGTATATATAAAATAAAAATAAAAATTTATACATTATATATGTTAAATTTTATTTCACTTAGTTTGAAATATAAATTTAATTACTAAAAATTCATATGCATACATACAATTAATATAAAATATTAACTATATATGAATTATTAAGGAGAAAGATAATATACACATATACATATTTAGGGGGAAAAGAGAAATATATTAGAAATAAAATTATAAAAAAAAATCAGAAAAAAATAAAATAAAATAAAAAATAATAAAAACAAAATTACATAAAATGTAATTGATTTAAAAAAATAAAAAAATTCAACAAAATTATCTTATTATACCAAAAGTCAAATTAAAAATAATAATAATAATAATAATATTTTGTTTCTAAAGAAATAGATGAGAGCTGACCACAAAATCAATTATCCCTAAAAATCAGCAAGTTTTTTTTTTTTTTTTTTTAAATGGGCAAAAATCAGCAAGTCAATTAAGAAAAATAATAGCCAATAAATATGTAAAATCCCTAACCTAAGGGGCTAAATAAGGCAACTAAGAATGAAGGAGAAATCTCTTTAAAATCAGGAAATTAATCTTGATTTATTCTCTCCTTAAATCAATTACATTTTATGTAATTTTGTTTTTATTATTTTTTATTTTATTTTATTTTTTTCTGATTTTTTTTTTATAATTTTATTTCTAATATATTTCTCTTTTCCCCCTAAATATGTATATGTGTATATTATCTTTCTCCTTAATAATTCATATATAGTTAATATTTTATATTAATTGTATGTATGCATATGAATTTTTAGTAATTAAATTTATATTTCAAACTAAGTGAAATAAAATTTAACATATATAATGTATAAATTTTTATTTTTATTTTATATATACATATATTTATTATATATTGTGAATAGTATTTAAACTTTGGAGTAAGAGTTTGGCAAAGTTTCAAATTTAACCATGTCCTATTTATTAATCATTGTTCAAATGTTGAACCTTATTACAAAAATTTGACCAGACGTTAAGAATGTTTTTGTGATGTTTAACAATAATTCCTATTTTTTCATTTTGTCTTTACTGATATTTATACAATAATTTGTTTAACTCTTCATATTATACTTTTAGATTTGCTACTGAAATATTTCTTTCTTTTGTGAACTTACTACATATTGGATAAAATAAGAAAAAAAAATGTCTACAATCTATGGATTACGCATTATTTTTACTAAACAATCCTGAGTTTAAAATATAAGTTGAAAATAGAATTAATTATAAGTTGAAAATATAACTATTTATATTTTTTTGGGTTGATTTTAAATATTTAATTTTAAATAAATTATTCATTTATTTTTTTTTCCCCAAATTAATATAAATTGATATTTTTATCAATATTGATCAATATAATTTTTTTTTTTACTCTTATTAAATCATGTCATAAGACATTATTATTTTTATGTATTTTTCGAATAGTTTGAATTTTGTTTTTGATAAATAGAAAAAATTTGGACTTAGTTCAATCCTACTTTGAATTTAGGTATTGGGTGTATCTAGTTGGACACATTTCTTTTAGTGAAGTTTAAGACTACTTTGACTTACGTTCCGTGTTATACTCAATTGTTTTTATTTAGAATTAATTTATTTTCTCTTTAATATTTTTATTTTTATTTTTATTTTAATTTTTTTAAGAAGGACACCTCAACTAGGACGAAATCCAACTTTTGCACCTTTAAAAAAAATTGCACAAAACCTAGACGATAACTTCCCTTCAATTTTTTTTCGGTTTATGGTTTTCAATGGCAATGGCGCGGCAAGGAGTTCATTTATTCCAAATGGTGGTGCTGCAGGAGAATCCCATATGCTAACGGCTATTCAATTGAGCATCTAAAATTCTCAATAAAAAGTTAACACACTTACTTTTGTGGCAGTTGTTTAGAAGAAGGACATCATGCATCAAATTCGCAATCCTTCTTCACAGCCAGCCACAGTCGAATCCTTCTTCAAAACTCAGTAAGAGAACCGATGGAGCTTTGATCATTGATATCCATCCATCCCAAGAAGACCAGGAATCAGAAAAAATCACTTTTGAAATATTTCATGAGAAAGAGGGGAACAATATATGATATGCTAATACTGGATGGATGGGTTCAATTGTGATTTTGATGTAAAGTAAAAAAGAAATAGCAAATTCTGGTGTTTGTTGAATTGGGTTTTCTCTTTGGTAGATTGGGATGGGAATTGGGATGCTTGTGATAAACTGCCTTGGATGATATATCGTTTATCTATTTATCATTGAGTCTATATCTAATATCTATAGACTGATTTTTCTTCGTGCCCGTTCCGAATGCTTGATTTCAGATCCGGAAGTTCTCACGATCCTACCTCGTCGCTTCTTGCTTCTATCAAGCGCCGCCTCTCCTGTGTCGCCACCACCGTGCCGCCTCTCCTGTACTACCACCGCCACCACGGTGTGGTGAAGTTTTTATAATTTGGAAAGAGAACTTAATTATGTTTTATTTTTATTTAAAGTTTTTGTTTGGTAATTATTTTTATTTAAAATTATATCTTATAAAAAACTAAGTAAAAAAATTTAATTAATAGACAAAAATGATAGATTTTAAAGTTTGGGTATAAGTTATATACGATTTTTGTTTTTTAAGTGCAAAAGTTGAATTTCCTCATAATTGAGGAGTTATCCTTATAATTTACTCTAACAAGAAAAAAAGAAAGTGAGGATTTCTCTCTTTTTTTTTCTTCTTATTATATATATAAAATATATATTGGATATATATATTTTTTAAAAAAGAATTAACTCTAAAGAATGTTAAACCAACCTATCCATTGCCGCAGCAAATCTGTTTCAACTGTTTTAGAATTTTTGGAAAATATAAATAGTTATATATATAAGTATTAAAATTTATTGTAACATAATTATATTGATAATCTAAATATAAAAGGTAAAATACTGAATTATTTAAAGGCTATATATATATATATATATATATATATTTTAAATGTTCATTAAAAATTATAATATATTAAAGATTTTTTTTTTCCTATAAAAATAATTATATCTTATTAAGGGTACTATAGAATAATAGTATATACATAAATAAAAGTAAAAACTCCATAAAGTTTAATTAATTAATTTTTAATAAATAATGCATATATGAAATAAAGTAAAATATATTATTAATAATAAAGATCATAATTTTTATTGAAAAAAAGTATCATAATTTATTTTAAAATTTTGAGTATTTATATTAATTAAATTTAAAAAGCATAATACAATATAATATTATATAATAGAACCAGAATTTTAAAATTAAGTATTTAAGATATCTTAAAAAAAAATAATTTGAGTAAAATATATTATTTGAAACGGAACTCTAATAAATTATTGTTTTTTTTTTTTAAAAAAAAAAAAATTAATTTGAATGGGATAAATATTTATAAAATTAAGGAGGTTATAAAAGTAATTAGAAAGAGTTTGAGTCTTTGTAAATGAGTAGTAAGCAAACTTGAATTGAATCGTTTTCGTTCAAGAAGTTAGAAAAGAAAAATATCGATAGAATAAAAAAGAATTAATTTTGGAAGAAACCCAAGCATTCAAAAAAGAAAAGAGAGTATATTTTTTATATATATATATATATAATATTAAACAAAAAACCCAATTCATCTTCATTCATCTTTCTTCCACGCAATCAATCATCAAATAACCTAATCGGAAAGTTCTCATATTCCCTATTCTCAAGAGGAAGACGGTGCGCGTTCATATCTGGTGTATTTTTTTCCTTTGTATTTTCTTGTTTTAATCTAGTTATTATTATTATTATTATTATTTATATATATATTTTTTTAAATGAATGTTCTTGTTATCCAGTCAGCTGAAAACTATATTGCTAAATTTCTGGTATCAATTTTGCCAATAGTTCAATTATATTGTTTTACTTTCGCCGGAATTTTAGTTTACTTAGTCGTAATTGGTGACTGGGGTAGCTGTTCTTTGGGAGCTTGCTTCTGGGTTTTTATTTTTATGTGTTCTGTTTCTTGCTATCTTCGTAATCGGGTGAGGAATCTGCCTTTTTGTGACGGGGTATTGCGCTTTTAGTTCTGGACATATGTTTATTTAATTTTGCAAAAATGTGAAAAAAAGTTTCTGTCTTGTGCAAACATGATCCTCAACTTTGCACATGTCCATTGGCTTTTGAAGACTTTACCTTAAAAAGTCATGCTCTGAGTGATTCAATGTGCCTTTGGAAATTTTATTTGATTTTGAGCTTTCTTAATGTGATATTATATGCTAGACAATTGTAGGCGTGAATGTCTTAGATGCCTATATTGTTAAACCTGCTTCTACATATTTCTGAAGGTGTGATATGATTATAGTTTCAGTAATATATTATTTCATGTCTTACTTTTAAGTTTTAATACATGCATATCTATTGGCCTGTCATGGTGGAAAATCGGAATGGCACCCCTGATACTCTTATTAAATTTTAGAAGACTTCCTTCTGTATAGTTCTTGTCTCCACCACAAAGCACTTAATCTATATTATACAAATATGGATTTGTTCGGGCTAGTTTCAACTCCTTATCTTAAGTCGAAAAGTATCAAATAAATTGTACCTTCACGAATTCACAACTTGTGATGAATAATCGTAAACATCTGATTTGTTGAAGCAATAATTGAGATGATTTGGGCTAGTGGGCATGTGATCCTAAGTGGTTTGAGAAGTTGTTTTCCCCTAATATGGATATTTTGAATAAATGTCATGTCTATTAATGCTTTTCCATACTTTATGACAGTATTGCTGTGAGTCTATAGTTCTGCTTTGTATTAAGAGATTCTTATTTATGCCAAGTTTGAGAGGATTATCATTAAGGAAATTGAAAAGGTTTGTTTTTGATATTGGTTGCAGTGTTAAATATTCTTTAAGTTGGAAAGTGTCATATCTGTGATTTGAAAGGTGCTGAACTAAAAGATCCTGTGTCTAATTTTGTTTTTTCACAAATTTGTCAAACATACTTTTGGACAATTATATTTTTTTAATCACTCATCTTCTTTCTGTCATTATAGAGGTCTGCATTTTTTTAAATAAAAATTTGATGGAGATTTTTTGGTGGCATCATCTTGAAATAATTTTTATTTGGAATAGAATCTTACATTCTTCTCTATATACAAACACAAGAACATGGTTGTGGCACTTTTGTGAGCTGGTCATCAGTGTAAATGTTGTACTAAGAATTAAAAATGTGAAGAAAATGTTCACATAAATATAGGGCTTACAAAATAAAAATGGTCATCCTATAACTGGATCTACTTATAGTAAAATGCATGCATTCTTTGTAATGTGTTCTTCTACATATTAGTCATGACATAAGATTTCTTTTTATATATCTTTAATAGCTCTTTGTTTTTTCTTTGTTGCTTGTGTGTTGAACTTATTCTCAAAAAAGGAAAAAAGAATGACGGCATTATAACAGGTGTTTTTACTCAGCACTTGTCTTCCAAATATAACATCTGATAGGAAGAGTTGGAATGTTTTGTTAGCTATTTAGGGTTTGTTCATTAAATAAAAGTCTATAAGAACTTTCTTGGGTTTATAAATCATCCCAACTGATCCCAGCTGGCATTTAAGTTATAAGCTGGACCAAAGAAATTTAAATGCTAGATATAGGATTTTTTCTGAGTTAAAACTAAAATTCTTGTTTGTGCAATTTTTAAATTCCTTCTAAAATAGAAATATGAAGAGCTGAGATTGCTTTCACAAACTTATTGGTGCCAAATTAAAATTATCCTTCGTGTTGAAAGAGCATGCGTTACTTGCTACATTTGATAGAAAGCATTTCATTTGATTATTATTATTATTATTATTTTTACTTTCAGTACTCATGGTTCAAGATTTGTGAAGTAACCTGTTTTATTTGCTTTCCAGCATTATGTTTTAGGCACAGAGGTGCTAGATGGGCTCGTGGTGTTTGCCTACTGTCAACGTGTATGAATGATGTTCGGTGGGCAAAAAGGTATCATACCTTTTAATATCTTCAAATGGAAATGGCGCAATGAATCATCCTTATCTGCAGGGTTGCTCAATGGTGTCCCTCCTGAAATTGAATTGTCTGACTACCATAGAGCTCCGAGTACTGGTAGTGAAAGCCCTTCTGGACTGCTCAATGGAGAGAGTTTGAATGTCCAAACAATTACTGATTTGGACCTGTTCTTTGAGAGATTATATAGCTACTATTGTGAGAAAGGGCTTTGGTGCATTATTATAAAAAGGATATTTGAACTCTTGATTTTGGCTTTCATCATATGTGTTTCTGGATTTGTGTTTTTGTTTGTGGATTGGAATGGACTTCTCAATGCAAAATGTGGGATGGATGCTGTGGAATATGGAACTAAACCTTGTGATCTATCTAAAGAAGCCCTACATGAACATCCATTAACGCCCTTTACATGGGTTAAAGCTATTTTTGTTGCTTATTTGGGAATGTCATCTATCTACTGGATCATTTGTTTCCCAAGATTTTTCGCACAATTGAAGTATACTCTAAAAATTCGTCAGTTCTACTACAACAGGTACTTCTATATGTAATTTCAAGTTTATTGGTAACCCATCAAACATTGTTTTACTAAAAACTCACATTTATAACGTATTGTCTTCTATGAACCTTTGTATTTTGTTTCATTCGTATGGAGATTCATCCTTTTTCATTAGAATGTTTTATGATATGTTTAGTTATTTACTAAATACTGATTGGTAACAAAATTATTATTATTTTCGTGCAGTCTAAATTTAACAGATGAAGAAATACAGACTATGTCATGGTCATCAATCCTTGAAAAAGTCGTCCAATTACAAAGTTCCCAACAATTGTGTGTTGTCAAGGATCTTGCTATTCATGATGTAGTGATGCGGTTAATGAGAAAGGAAAATTACTTGATTGGGATGCTTAACAAAGGGGTGCTTGCTTTTCCCATTTCTGGTTGGTTTCCTGGTGCGGGTCCAACAGTCAAGAAGGGCACCAGTGGGATTCAACATCGTTTAATACTAACAAAAACCCTGGAGTGGACCTTGAATTGGTGTATATTGCAAAGCATGTTTGATCGGTAAGTCCTCCCCTTTTTCTTCCCTTTTCCTCCAAAAGCATGATAGGTGTGATTTAAATGAAAAGCAGAAAAGTCATTCATCAATAATGGATTGTTAAGAATTTCTGCATATGCATTTTCAGTGAGACAAACACTCAAATTCAAATTTTGCTTTGGTTTATTATCAAGTTTTCAAACTTGGCAATCCCATGAAATAGGGATGCCGTATCCTGCTATTCTTGAGGCTAAAGAATTTGCAAAATTTGTTAGTCATGGCAATGGTTTGAGAATAATTCTTCATTTTAGGACACGATCACTTGGAAGTGTATGAAGAATATGATTGCATTACTCAACAAAAAATTTAATGAAATTGTGTCAAATGACAGCTGCTGATGCATCTTTAGGGTATACTATCAGAGTTTTTTTTTTTTTTTTTTTTTTTTTTTTTGATAAGTGGGTATACTATCAGAGTTAGAAATAGAGAAAAATTGTATTTAAATTTAAAATATTTTTAGTTTGTTATTTATAATATAATAGACACAGTTATAAATTTACTTTTAAATAAGCAAAAAACAAATTGGTCAAACTAATATATTTTTTTTTTTTCTGACAAAAATCTGCTCAATTGAGTCTTAATCTTTCTGCTTGCAACTTCTGCATTATTTTGTGGGTTATAAAGATTATCTATGCATATTATTTTTGGGTTTACTTATTATTTTCTGATTGCGAGAACTCTTTGTTTGTGCAGAAACTTTTGTATAAGAAGGGACTTCATATCCGACTCTAAAACATTAAAGAAAAGGCTTATGATAGTTGGCTTGGCAATGCTCCTCCTTTCTCCGTTTCTTGTCATATTCATGCTGGTATATCTTTTCTTGAGGCATGCTGAACAGTTTTACAATCACCCAAGTACAGTATCCACCAGAAGTTGGTCAAACCTCTCAAAATGGATATTTAGGGAATTCAATGAGGTATCTTATTTTAATTCACTTGGAACTGTTTGTTGATCATAGTAGAGTTATGCAATAAATGGTATCTTATTTATGTATATATACGTATTCCATCTTTATGTTTGGAATAATATGCTACCAGAGAAAATGTATTATTTTTGCTGGATTCTTGAGTTCATTCTTTTAATTGAAAAAAGACAGTATATGGATGTGCAAGTTGCTTAACTTGTGAAGGGGAAACAAGAATTTTTTTTTCATGTTACTCTAGGGTCAAGCTCAGAATTTGTCATGTTGGTTTAGCAATTATGTTTAAAGTCCTGATGCAACTTAGTATGGAGGCTATTTTAAGAGATCAGTTGCTAGTTCTTGAAATTTTTAGGTACTATGACTTAAATTCAGAATCTAAAAGGCACCGGCAATCTTGAACTTACATAATAGGATTTTTTTTTTGGTTCCAACAAAGATGGGGGTTCTTGAAAATAAGACTTTTTAAAACTAAAGCTCTGTGCTAACCTATTGAGGAGTTGTTGCTGGATTAAGTAAAACTTTCAGTTCAGTAGAGAACTGCCAACATGGCATTATATACCGTTCAATATTATACAAGTTAAAATATGCCATCATGCTTACTGTTATATTAAGTTATTCTAGTTCCCATCGGCTATCCATCGCCTCCTGTGTCAATTCAATGCTTCAGTGCCAAGCCTTATACACTTCACTTTACCTGTTAGTAGGTATTTTTACTTTGGGCTGGAACAGTACCATGTGTCTGTGGAATGTGAGTTTATGAGGAATAATCGTTTGATCAGGGATCATTAACAGCTGGTTTATATTTTTCCTTCAGGTTGACCATTTCTTTAAGCACAGGATGAACAGCAGTATAGTTCATGCTTCAGATTATCTAAAGCAGTTTCCCTCACCTAAAATAACTATTATTGCAAAATTTATCTCCTTTGTTTCGGGTGGGTTTCTTGCTATTCTCATCATCATAGCGCTTGTGGAAGAATCTCTTCTGGAGGGCCATGTAAGATGTTTCATTTGTCCCATGCAATAGAATATTTGATTATTATCTTTCATTTACACAATGGGAAATCCAATGCATAATATTATATCATCCATTTACACAATGTGGGAATCTCATACGCATTTATTTTTAATTTTGCAGATTTTTGGTCGCACGTTATTCTGGTATACTGCAGTTTTCGGTACTGTTACTGCTCTTAGTAGGACTCTAGTGAAGGATGAACTTCCTGTCTGTGACCCACAAGGGGCTATGTCACGTGTAGTCCAACACACACACTACATGCCTAAGAGATGGCGTGGGAAAGAAAATACTAAGTCTGTTAGGATGGAGTTTGAAACTCTCTTTCAGGTGCTCTTAAATTTGGTTGTATCATGCATTATGTGGTCTGCTTAACTTTATAATCTACTAGCCATTACAAATATATGGTGTTACTGAGTAATTCCTCTCATTTGAATTGATGCTTTTATACTGTTTTGTCTTCTATATTTGTTTAATCCCTTCAATTTTCCTGGTTGGTTAAAAAACGTATTCTGGTGATTCTTGATTTGCATGATTACTCCTCATGCAATGAAATGGTTTTTGTTTGTGCAGTATCTTGTAATGATGTTACTGGAAGAGATGGCTTCAATTTTCCTAACACCATACTTGCTTATGTTTGTTGTCCCAAAGGTTTTTATCCATTCCTGCTGTTCTTACGTTTCTTTGATTCTTAAAAAGCTCTATTGATTTGAACTTTGACATTCCTTTCTTGTAAATGTTGTAGAGTGTGGATGATATTTTGCAGTTCATTGCAGACTTTACTGTTCATGTTGAAGGTGTTGGTGATGTTTGCAGGCTAGTAGTTCTCCTCTGTTTCTACATTTTCCCCAAAGAATTCAATATTGATCCATTATTTTGCATGATTTTGATTTTTTTTCCCCCGGCAGCTTTAGCATCTTCGATTTTCAGAATCATGGGAATGGTAAATATGGATCACCTTTGAATTCGTCCCGGTCTTGTAGAAGTTCGCAGGGTAAAATGGAGAAGTCATTTGTGAGGTATTATTATTTTTCTTTCCAGCAGCCAGATCTTTCCTTCAATTTCAATTCTGAACTAATTATTTGTGAGTTTGCTTTAACAGCTTTCAAAGTAGCTACCCTTCATGGGAACCAAATGCTCAGGGAAAACACTTCCTATCCGCCCTTGGGAAATTCCGGGAGCAACAGTTTCAGTTTCACGTACAGAGAAATAATCCTGCATATACATATACATATACAATTCCTCCTAGGATGATGCAACAAGGAAACTTCAATTCTGTGGGGTTTGGTCATTTGTCTCGAGAAATGCCCTTCAACAGTCCTGCTGCTTTGGCTTGGAACCAGTCGGGCTCAATGTGGCAGATGAATGAGAACTATCCGTACATCCTTGATTGGTTCTACACATTACAACCTCAGTCTAGGTCTGGTGATGATGCTTCAAGAGAAGTGCTGTCACGACCACTCGATGTCGTTACTGAGAATTTCTGGACATCTTTGTATCCATTGAGACGAACAGAAACGGAGTATGACGAGGAATGGGGACATCCATACGAAAGCAGAAGAAATTGTCATCTTGAAGCCTCAACTTCTGCTCCTTTGTTTGGGGAAAGCGTTCTACAACACCATGAAGAAGAAGAGCAACAACAACCTAGTGGTAGCCGTTGGTGGGCTAGAAATTGGACAGATGTAACTGTAAATCCCAATCCGGAGACAAGTTTTCTGGAGCCACCAAATTTCGTTCTACCCCAAAGGGGTGATGATTATTACATTAATATCTCAGATAAGAGTGAAGAAGAAGATGAAGAAGATCGATTAGACTGGAGAAACAGCAGTAGGTTGTCCAAGAGTTTTATAATGGATGATTTGAAAGGAGGAGATTTCGATCTCCCATTTGATATTTACAGAAAACAACCTGGTGATGATGGAGATTTAGGTCCTTTAGATAATGTCTGATTTTTTTTTTCTTTTTCTTTTTATCATTTCAATTTGGAAGGTTTTCGTTGTTAAGCTAAACATTAATTATAGTTTTCTGTCATGCATTCTCAACTTCTTCTAGGATGAACAGTGGTATCTCTATTCTTTGTTGTATATAATTAATTGGTTTTGAAAAGAGGTTAGTTTCTAAAAATAACCTCTTTTTAAGTTGGTTGATGTGGAAGATCTTAGTGCAGAATAAGAGTCGCCCATGATCTTCTCAATTTGTAATATATATATATAAAACCCAAATCATTGATTGATTTTTAACTTCTCAGTCTGTCTAAATGAAAATAGTTTCTTTCTTTCTTTTTTTTTTTTTGGTTGTTTTTGTTTACCAAAAAAAAAAAAAAAAGAAAAATAGTTTCTTTTCCATAATGTGTAATATGTGTGTGTGTTTTTCATTTTGTTGGTTTTTTAGACAAAGTTGTAAACGTGTCTCACGGGGTAACTGATTAATGCTTTAATTCCCGTACACGGTAAGTAGATTTTGTTGAGGAGATCCAAGTCCATGTACCCAAAACTATTCTTGATTATAATATTTATTTATTATAACATAAATTATTATATATATTATTTAAATTTAGATGTATATTTAATTTTAAAATATAATTAAAATTCAAGTCTATATTCAAATTAGTTTAAATTATAAAAACAAATAATTGATCAAATTATAAAAATAAACATTAATTGAATTTGCTTCTTTTTAAAAAAAAAAAAAAAATATAAAAATGAAAAATAATAATATAATGAAAAAACATTAGTTGAATCAAAAAAAAAAAAAAAAAAAAAAAATTCTTTTAATAATGTATGAAAAAATAATGTGAAATAAAAAAATTAGGTAACAGTATTAATAACAAGAAGATTTTCAAGTATGTTGTTACAACGAAAATAAGAAATAATTAGTAAGAAATACTTGTAATTCAGCACACTGATTGACTTTACTGTCAAAGAAGAATTAGTACATACAAGAAGCAATCCGTAGACAGCAACTGTAAGAATTTTCCTTGCAAAAATGATATGGTCACTAAACTATATATGGTCAGAGCAAAAATGATAGAAGAAAAGAAAAACAAAAAACCCCACCTTCAGAAGCAAATAAGTGTGGATATTCATTCATACATAACAGAAGTTTCAAAAACTCTCATGTTATACAAGAGAATAATTTATATATTTGTTAATGATGCATATATCATAGATATATAATATATATATATATATATATATATATATATATATATATATATAGATAGAGATATTACTAAGTTTTAGAGGTATGAATCATATTATTTTTTACAGCTATTACTACTACCATATGTTGTATTTCCAAGGTCTAAAGAGCTTGCCTCTGCTTATTTTTACAAGATCATGGTTCCAATTGCACTTTTCACTCAAAAGCTGAGCATCAACCCAGTTCATCGCTGCAGGAAATCAACATACACCTGACAATCGAGTCAAAAAAATAATTAAAATTCATTATCTTATTCTGCCTGGATCAAGATCATCCAGTAAATAAGTTGTATATGAGCTGAAAACACATTAATATTAAAAAAGTAAGTAAATAAATCTATTCATGCGAATGCTACTGCAGAGAAATGGCACACGGTAATACAATACATCTTCTCCTAAGACTTACCTCTATCTATGACACTGCCAGTAAGAAGTTGTTGACAAGGGAGATGGGATGTACACAGTAAGGAATTTAATGTTTACCTTAGGAGGATCAATGGAGAAAATGGCACACGGTACAATGAAAAATGTTATGACATGTTGTAAGGTGAGAGAATCATAGAGCATATTAGGTCACAGGGTTGGGGAGCTGTTCCAAACAACTTAATTCAGACAAGCAACAAAATCCTAACCCAAGTAACAGTGGGGAATGCAATAAATTAAGCAAAACATGGCATATGAGAGCTTGTTCACTACAAGATTATTACAGTTCTGATGTCAGAGCTTTAAGACATACAGAATAATAGAATCACTGCCTCATGTTCTATTCCAAATACTTGCTTTCTGAAAACATTCAACATTCAGTTACTGATAGACTCAGTATAAAGAAACCGTTTTCTTACACAAGTTTACTTATATTACCCCTTACACTCGGCGAATTGTTGAAATCTAGCTACATTTACATTTTTTTAAAGGAAACTGGCAACATTAACCTGGTAGCATAAAAGACCAAGCTACCTATTAAGTATGGAATTTAACTGTATCCGAAGTTATTTTATAGGCTAGATCCAATAGTCAACCATTCAGTGTTAAACTAATTAACATTACACCTGCAATGACTTTACTTCGTAATGGTGCTGAGTTTAAACTGATAGAGGCAGCTGGCTTGAACCATCATCCAAATATACCCAGCTGTCTTGTCAGTGTCAAATCCCAAATTGCTCACAACTTAAGAAGTAACAAAAGCCAGAGCATCTCAACCAAGTCACAGAAGCACCAATAAGAATACCCGCTGATGACCACTGCAGATAAATCTACTTGTGCTATAACTACCATCAAAGACATTTCAATCAATTCAAAACTTCCCCAGTCTCATAGCTGTTACCAAACGAACAGCATAAGCACTACAATCCCGAACAAAATGTACACTTATAATAAAAGGCGAGAAGTGCAGGATGGCAGTCAGCTTTGCTTAGAAGAAAATGGAGAGAGGAATAAAGAAGATGGTCTTTGCCGCAGTGAAGTTTTTACTACGTTAAGTTTTAGGCAAAAGAGGAAGTAAGAGATAGAACATCCTTGAATGATCCATTTTAGAACCAATAAATTAAAAATTGGAGGGGTAGTTCTTCTCAGTAAGCTCTAATGTCCAATGGGTCTCTGCTCACTGTTTCTTTACATGTGAAGAGCCCAAAATTTGGCTGGATAAATGCATTATCGACCCTCCATATAAGGAATTTAGATTTATTTAACCTTTTTAACAGATAAAGGAATAATCAAGATTCTAAAATTTCCATTACACTTCTGTGCCTGTCATTTTATGAGCAAGAAAATAGGGTAGATTTATAATAGCTGTTATTGCAACCAACACCTTTTCCTCATTCTCTTGGTTTGTGTTATAATCAATCTGCATAGACCTATATTTTCACAGGCCATCATATAGAAATACTTCATGACTCCTAACTTCTCTATGTTTTTTCAGATCTTCATGATTTCATCACCACCCAACTGTTGGACTGAAAAAGGTACAGACCAAAAAGTATCCACACAGAAAAATAGAAATAAATAAATAATATGATAAAACTAAAAGGAGAACCCTGCAAGAAAAGGTGGAGAATCAATAAGAAACCTAAACCACCTTACAGATGAACAGCTGGGTTGATGCATCCGCTTAACATTTTAATTTGGACCAGAACTTGCAGGACATGGAGCTTGCACGTTGACCTCACTCAAAGAATGATTACCAGAATTTTCAGCAGGAGAATGATCATTCTCAACCTGGAGTACACTATCCTCTTGATTATTTGGTACAGAAGCTATCTCTGTTCTAATATTTTCTCGAGACTCAGGATGATCTATCACATTTGATACGGCAGCAACACCTGGACCACCTTCTCCTCTGACTTCAGAACCCAAATCCTGCGTTGAAGCATTGCGAGAGAAAAATCTCTCCTTCCAGCTTCTTGTGCTCTTTGTGATTGACTCTTTGTACCTGAAAATGGAACCAAGCAACATATGGATGAGATAGTTTAAAGTTCCTTTCAAACAAATTGGAAATACAAAGTTAAACTAATCACATTTGCATCCTTCAAAATATAGCCTTCTTGTACCTCAATGACATTGCACTAAATCGGGACTTTAAAGATTCAGAGAAAGTCTGGAATTCTGACGGTCCAGCTCTATCCTGACTGCTGGGGGAAGATTGAGTAGGAGACCTCCTGGATATGGGATAAATTGAAATGAGAAGCAATAAAACAAAAATACAGAACTACAGCAGAAGAGCTGAAAAGATGAAAGGGAAAGGTAATTGCTTCAAGAGTTTCTCGAGAATACAACCCAAACTTTTACAAAGAAAATAGATACCTATTGTTTGGTGGACCATGTAAAGTAGCAGCACCACTTGCTGAGGTGGAAACCTGATCAGCTTGGACAGGAGAAGTTGAAAGTAGCTGTGAGGAATCTCCTCCGACAGTAATCAACGGAGAAGTTGAATCACCAGCCCCAATTACTGGCACAGATCCATCAACGAGACCTGAGGTTTGAGAACCAGCAACTTCAGTGGCAGGAGACCCATTAGGATGAGTAGAGAACAACAGAAACTGAGGTCGACCTTGAGCAGATGATCTAGCCCTCTGACCATCCCTCCTGGCAAGGTTCCTGGCCACTCCCATGGCAGCTGCAGCATTTAAATGCTGGATGATACGGTTTTCAAGCTCCATCTCAGTTGCATTAGGTAACTGCAACAACTCAAAAAAAGAAAATTAGTCAACTTTACTAGCAGAAGATAACAAAGGGGAGTTCACTTTTTCTGATATTTTTCTTTTCTTTTTTTCTTTTTTTTTTTTATTAAAAAAAATAAAAAACACTTTTTCCTGGGTAAAGGGGGATGCTTGTTCACAATGAGAAAAACGAACATGCTGTATCTCAAAATCTCCTAAAGTTGGATGATGAAAAATTGTTGTATTTCTTCTAGGTGGATTCATCCTGATCTCTCTTTCATGCTCCACAGTGTCAAGCAGTTCCTGGCTGCAATATAAAAGTCATCAACTTCACCTTTGACAAGAAATGGCATGGCGAACAATCTATAGTTGCATAGCAGATTAGCAATCAGCAGTTACCTGCTAGGGTCCTTTAGACTGATTGGCTGCCAACACATTGGGCATTTGGAGCTCCTCTGGCACCTACAAGATAAGATTCAAATGTTAAATAAAATTGCTCTCCACTTCCAATTTGCAAATCATAAACTTCAACCACAATTCAATGCTTCTGTAATCAGAAAGAGCATTTTATCTCATCAATCACTGCTATGAATAGGAAGTGTTTCTTCAATTTTATGCACCTCTGTAAAATAGAATGATTCTACTAAGGCCGACTTTGTGAAGCCAGAACTTATTTATGCCACTACCCTTCAAATAACTTAGACTACATAGTATCAACCCAGAACCATTAAGATCCATTGTAAGGCAGCTAGAAAATAGTCACCACTAGTTCTCTAAAAATGTACATTTCTAGATTACTTTTTCTTGAAATAGTTGAACTTCCTTGCCTTCATAAGTAATAAAAATAGAGTTCTCATTGTCAAAAGACTTTCTCCTCAATCTAAAGAACTTCTGCATAGTATATATCTCTGTTTCCTTTCTTACATAAATGAGTTCCATTATTGTGAGATTTGTAGTGCACCATCTCCCTGAATCCTATTCAACTGACATTCAGCCTGATTATTACCATGTATTGTTCCTTTTCCTCTCAAATTTTAAAGTGTAAACAAGATAACACCACCAGAATATATTATAGAATTAACAGCTACTTCCACAAAATGATCATATGTCGTATCATAGGGTAGTTTCTTATCCCTTTGATTACATTATTGAATTGATATTTAATTGTTTACCTTGTATAACCAATCCTCAACAGTGGAATACTTGCAACATAGAAATGTTAAATATAATGCCAAGTACCAAAGGAGCATGGAGATGTTGCAAGAGCCTTATAAAACCATCCAGATAAACCAAACAAAAGTTTCTTCAGTCATTATTAGAGAAAATTTTTACCTGCCCAATTTTATGATCTTATACCAAATTTCTATCACTAGGTTTCTTTTAAATTTCACCCCTGAAAAGAGGTACATTATGAAAATCCCCCAATGTTTCAAGGTTTCAATCATTCAAGCCCTGAATTGAAAATCCACTGATTTATTTAGGAAAATTTTTAGTTTGTTATTTGCATGTTGTTTGGCTATATATAATGATAAAATGACTTCCATGAAAAGAAGAAATCATCTCAATTCTAGAGTTAAGGAGAAAATATCTCATAAAACTCTGATGTCCCTTTTTAATTTTGTATCCACAACAAATACCAATGAGACAGGCAGCCTTTTGGCAGTCATGGTTCTCTTTATAAACTCATTTCAGCTTCTCTTGACCTACAAACCATTGCTGATAATGGAAATGATAGGCCAAAGATATCCCATGGTGATAGGGCACCTACGGGTGAAACTCACAAGAGTATTCTTCAACGTAAGTCTAAATGGACATCTTTGATCCTATCCTTCGCAAAAGATTTCCAAGAATTTTATTTTATAGATTCACAAATGAAGTCTTATGTCCAGCCATGCACTTTAACAAAGTAGTATGAAGGTCCACTAAACCACAGAAGATTATGATGAACAAGTAAGATAGCTCTTAAGCTTATTAGATGTTACCCAAAAATAGGAACAAAAGAAGCACCTCTTGCCAAATGTGTCTTTTGTGTTTTTGTGTTGTGTAGGACCAAATAGAGCAAAATGAAGCAACTTACTTATGCATGTGTTTGTATATTGGTGCTTTTCTCCAATCCTAGCTAAACATACCTAGCCCAGTTCCATTTCCAATTTTGTCTCAATTACATGCCCTATTTAAAGATAAAGGCTGCACCTAATATACTTTCTTTCCCCAATTCTATCCTCACACAAACTTCCACATTAAAATAGTTTGTTTTCCGATTCTATCCTTTAGGCACCTTGTTCAAGTTCAATTCCAAAGTTTCATTAATGCAAGTTAAAGTTCAGTTCATTATTCCCCATTTTTATGGGGAAGTTTGTTTTGAAATTTTTAATACAAAGGAAAATATGGAATTTGAATCCTTTTGATTATGGAATCCCATGATTACTTATATGTGCTCAGAATGTCAAATAGGACAAGTAGTTTTTGGCAGAGGACCTCAAAACACAGAGACCTAACATTCTTGATACAATAATAGCAAAAGACATTGTATCAACATACCAAAAAAAGCCAAACCTACAAGGATAATAACAAGCTTAGAAGGCTTTTCAAGTGTCATGATATGCAATTTAAGCGTGAATACAAAACTTGTAATATGAAAAGAAAACAAATAAATACTTGCAAGAAGAAATGAAAGAAATAATAACAAAAAGCTTTTATCCCTTATAAGTCATACAACCATTTGAAATTTAAAGAAAAGAGTCACCAATGAAATACATGAATAACTCAAAATTTAGGAGCTCTTTCAGTATCTGTAAAATAACAACGCTAAGAAGTAAAAGGATAGAGCATCAGCACAATAACCATAATCACCTTACTCAACTAATCAGAGAGATATGCAAACAGAAAATGGAAAGGGTTATATGTAGAAGCTTTAGCCAGATCCCCAAGAGAAACACCAAATGACTACACAAACTCATCCCAGGAATCATTTACATTTCAAAACTGAAGTATAGCCCAAAACTCTTTCTCATTTCCTCCATGCAAAAAATTTTATGCGGATATGAGATACACAAAGATGCTGCCATCCTCATTCCAGTTTTGAGAAGTCATCTTCATTTCTTAAGATCTTTACTAAAAAGGAATGACAAACTTCATTAGCAAGACTGACTCACCAAAGAACTATAGCAAATTCCTTTGACAATTACCATTGACCCAGTCTTACCAAAAAGCTCAAATATTTATTAATGTACCAAAGAAAAACAACCCAATGACTATTTTGATTGTAGATGTCCAAGAATTTTACACATAAGGAAACAAATTTTTCCCTTCAGAGCAAATATTCCTCATCCTCAGTGATAAATAGGTGGTTAACCAAATTGACAACAATGTATCTCATTATTCTGAACGAGAATACAGTATCTCCAAATACTAACCTCTCCCTGAACAGTTTCTGAAAGAAATAGTACTTTCTAAAGCATAGAATCAAAACAAAACACCAAGCGAATAACTATTTAAACATAGAAATTATCATGTCATTTCTTGGGAAAATAATCAGAACTCTAGTTATTTTTACATTGGTCACATCAGGATCACAGAAGTTTAAAAGACTTAACTTGGCCCTACAGCATACTTTTATGTATGTAACTAATTAATAGGCATATTTCTTCAGCACAACTTCATAGCATGGGTTTAGTGTGTCAAATCATATGTTTCATGAATTTCATAACATAAATCTCAATTTAATAATCCATCCATCTTCATCAGGCTTCATTGAGGCTTAAATCATAGGTCATAACAAATGAAAACACATTACAAGTAAGAAAGAGAAAATAAAATTTAGTTTCGAATTTAATGATACCTAATGCAGAAATCTTGCACTCAATATTTACTATTTTTGACTTGATGTAAATTATATCAAGCACAAAATTCCTTGAATGGTAGATAACAAAAAAAAATAAAAAAAATAATGCATATTCTCATTATTATCATTATAGGAACATGTCCCTTAGATAGAGATACAACTGCATAGTGATATTCCACTCAAATCCCAATCACTGACAATTCATAGTGATATTCAACTAAAGTTCATGGCATTCTATTTTGTATCAGTGGCCAAAAGTGCAGGCAATTCAGGGACTTGCCTATGCATGTCAAGATATCAAGAACAGTCTGCACTCTCAAATTAGATATAACAAAAACAGAGGAGATTTCATCAATCGTGCATAAAGAAATTACCATTCAAGGACACATTGAAGATGAAATTCGTGCTTGCAATTGGTCACCTGTAAAAGGGAATCATGCACATATAAGTCAAAAAGCTGTTCCGGCTTACAGAACAACAAACTAGACCACATGAACATTTTAAATACCGTCGAAGGATCACTATCACAAAATGATTCAAGGCATATGCTACAGGCATCATCACAAGCATCCTGAATTCCGCCTTCCACAAAAGCTGCAGCTGATGTCAAATGATTATCTGGCATTTTACTACTCTCTTCCATCTGGGGAAAAAAAAAAAAAAACTTTACACATGATGTAGAAGTTCAGCACATAAGGTGAATTGCAGCTTCTTTTAGCAGTAAACATACTGGAAAAGATAAAATTCTTCAAGCAGATTATAACCATGAGACCAAACATATTACCTTCAAAACCTGCAAGCTGAAAAACTAACAAAATTTGATCACTGCTCAAGCCAAAACACACAAAATAAGAAGATTCATTTTGTTCCTTTTCTCTATCCAATTATTCATTTGAAATGTTTTCTTATCAGAAATGTGGTATCAGATAACAAGAAAAATCTTTTGAAGTTAAAGATAATTAGTTTGGAGCAACGATAGTCATGAAACTGCTAATACCAAACAGAAATTCATTTCCCTAATAATTCGATAAATTTAGCCACCATAAATTAAGGCAAAGCCCATAAACAAAATTAATCTAAAAAAAAAAAGAAAAGAAAGAAAAGAACTCCATTCCCAAATAAAAGAACAACTAAGAAGTACGGTGGAAGTCTTCCACCCCCAGTCCCCCACCGACCAAATTTATATTCTTCCCACGCACCCCCACCACTACCTAAAGGAAAGCCAATTAAGAGAAGACCCAGAAAGAAAAAATTGATGATAATTTCCACAAAAAAAAATAAAATAAATAAAGGACAGAAATTATATCACTCACCTTAACCAATAAAGAAAAGTAAGCTGACGGATCAAAGCTAATAAGAAGAAAAGAAAATAAAATGATCAAGCAATTTACAGAATCTTGAAGAAATACATACAAAAAAAAACTGGAATATAGAAAATCGGACGATTTCAAGGAGCGAAAAATTAAAGAAAAAAAGAAAAGAAAAAGAAATGGAGGTGGTGGTGATTGTGGAAGAATATTTGCAGTCTGTCTGCAGGCTAAGACTGGGTGAAGAAGGAGAGAAGAAGAAGAAGACTTGGAAGACTTTTACCTTCTGGATGTCTTTCTTGGGTTTTTCATTTTATTTTGATTTTGTTTTTGTTTTTTATAATTATAAAATAATTAATTAGTAAAATTCGCTGGTTTAGTAATTTATATCAATTCACAAATACAACCTAAAGTATTTATATTTAACCCGGTAGTTTGGGACAGTTGGTGCGAGGACTCATAATGTTTTCCTTTAGGGTGGATGATCGAAATTTAGAATTTCGTTATGTATGTTAAAAGCTCTGGGTCAGACAACCTAATCCGGATTAATTTCACCAAATAACTTAATATACCAGCACCCCAAGTGCATAAAAAAAAAAAAAAAACTTAGATTTTATAATTACTTTTGTAAAATTTACGGAGATTTTGGGGGATGGGAGCCCCACGGAAGCTTTTGCAGGACCAGGCCGACCATAGCTTAGTCTATCCCTCCATGCTATTCCACCACGTGGTTTTGGATATTTTTACTTTTTCAATAAATTAATAAATAAATCAGACGTATGAAAATTATAAACATAAATA
This sequence comes from Cynanchum wilfordii, assembly GCA_025388415.1. Classification (NCBI taxonomy): domain Eukaryota; kingdom Viridiplantae; phylum Streptophyta; class Magnoliopsida; order Gentianales; family Apocynaceae; genus Cynanchum; species Cynanchum wilfordii. The sequence continues at coordinate 26,096 of JAHSUH010000443.1, forward strand.
AAAATTTGATCTGATTGATTAATTCGGTCCTCATTGTAATTCATATTTTAATTTTTAAGGTCAATTTAGATAATATTTATTATTTAAACAAAAAAATTAATTATATTAATTATAGTTTTAATATTTAATTATAAATACTTTGACACTAAAGTCCTAGTGATAATTACAATTTCCATTGTGAAAATTTTTCAATTTTTTAAATTACAAATATTATAAATTTTAAGAAGAAATATATTAATTTTTCATACTTTAAAAGTCTTTCCCCTCCATACTATTTCACCACGTGATTTTAGATCTTTTTCTCCCTTATATATATTATTATTATTTTTCCCCTCAATATTTGAACTACTGGTTACAAAATTCATCTACATATAGTGAGTTGAAGATAACTACACATAAAAGTAACAAAACAAAAAATAACACAACAAATATCTTATCTAAATTCGAACTACCAGTCACAAAACCGATTTAGCCTTATTCCTTTAATGACAACCTTATCCATCGTGGGTCTATCAAGATTTCATAAATACCAAAAAATAATACAAAAATCCAACAAACGGTCTAGATCTAAACAATTTAACAAATTTTTCTTATAAAAGAAGGAAAAAGAATTGATATCTAGATATTAATAGAGAACTAAACATTTGATATGTGAAAGGTAGTCAGAAAACTAAAGAAGTAGAGAAAAATAAACTAAAAAAATCCTAAGAAACACAGAAAAGAAAAAAAAAAGTAAAGAAAAGTTCTCTTTTTTCCAGCCAAAAGAGAGATCTAGTCAGAACTAAAACTCTCCCTTAACTAGGAGATGAAACCTGGAATTGGTGGGCGGGGGCGCTAGAGGAGGAGAGAAAATGTTTTAAGGTTTTGTAGAGAGAAAATTTATATACAAATAAGTTATGCTTATGAGAAGTACGAATTTGATTAATTCAGTTGTCTCTTGTCAAAATATATATATATATATATAACACTCAATAAATAATAATTTCACTTATAAATTAAGAAATCATATATATTATATTAAAAAATCAATTAGTTAAGTTCTTTACATAGAAATTCTCATGTCGAATTCAAATACAACAATACATTTGTGAAAGAAAATGAAACATAATTTATTAAGCTTTCTTTTAAGCTTAATGAAGGTATTCACACTCACCCATGTATAATTTTAGAAGACAGTTGTAACTTACTCAAATCGAATGTACTTAACTAATAAAGCAAGAATGGGCCATTATTTTCAACCATTCTTTTTTTTTAGACCATCCGGTATCCGGAGCCATCACGACTCCGACTAATTCGGATTCGGCCTAGGGTGCGCCCACAAAATCTAACTCTTACTCGGAGGAAGGCATCACCCTAACTCTAAATTGGCACTCACATCGAGTGTCGAATCTTCGATCTTTTGTAACATTCACAATGTGTTTTTCTATTGTGATAAATGAAGGGCTTTTCATGTACTATTCTTGATAGAGAAAAAGTAAGAAAATATCTTCATTTAAATTCTTTTTAAAACTTATGTATATCACTTCTTTTATTGAAATATTTCAAAATTACAATTTTTTAAAAATAGTACATATATATTTCACTTCTTTCTCAAGTAATTAGAATTTATTAAAATGTCATTTTTCTAAGTAAATATATATATAAATATATATATATTTGGTTTACTATCTATGTTTTAGATTACAATTACAATTACTATCTATGTTTTATAGACATTTTGCCCCAATTGCTCTGTTTGAATTTTTTTTGTTCTTGTTTTCCAATTACTGTGAGTATATCTGCACTTTTGAGAGCGGCTATGCTTCCTTACTTGTCTCGTTAAACCCTAAAATTCACAGGTTTTTGTTTAGGCAAGAAGGAAAGAAATTTGAAATATTTATTGTACAAATTCATGTTTGGACAACTGTACTTGTGCTCCAGCATTGCATTCCTCTAATGAAACTGACATACATTACCAAGAATGCTTTCTTTATGGAACGGTAGGGGGAGTTAAAACAGGTTAAAAAGGGTAGCAAATTAGTTTATATGGTTAAGGTACCAAAAGGAACTGACCAGCTACAGTGAAAGAGTTGTGGTTTGAAAAGTTGTTTAGTAATTGTTGTAGGAGTATTCAGTGATCTAATTATTTTGATTATTATAGGAGGGATTGCATAATATTTAATTCGGAAGAGAAGAAAAAAATCTTTACATACTGAAGATCCTACACCCTGAATTCTTTCAGGAATTTCAATAAACAAAGAAAAGTTGTTCTTTTGAGTCCACGAACTATGTTTATAAAAAATATAAGTAAAAGAATAAATGACAGATAAAATAAAATCAGATTGATTAGCATTGACCTTAACTCGGGCATGGATTTCCTGGGAACTATGAGATAATATGTGTAGGGACACTTCAGAAATCTAAAGGAGAAATATGCCTCCTGATAAGCCATTAGAATCTTTGATAGTGTGGTGAGGAAACTACCACTTTTAGCAGTTTTTGTGAATTATTCTTTTGTGCAATCTTGATGTCTTTTGTAAGTTGGCATTAATTTGGACTATGATCTAGTTTTTTTTCGGACTCAAGTTGTGTTGGGTTTCTGCTCTACTAAGCAGTCCTTACTGCTGTAACTCATAAAAAGAAAAAAGTATTACCAAAGGTTAAATAATAGTCCTGTACGATAAGATGGCAGCGGCAGGAAGCTCGGTGGTACCACCGAAAATAAAAAATATAATTATTTTGATATTTTGATGCAGTGAATTAAGCAATTCTTTGTTGCGGTCGAAAAAGAAGAGTGGAAATTTGACACACTTTGTGATCTATATGATACCCTTACTATCACCCAGGCTGTCATTTTCTCGTAATACTAAAAGAAAGGTAAAAGTGTCATTTACCATCAATAGGGCAGCAAGAACTGGCTATTGCCTGCTTTGCCCTTGTTTATTTAGTTATTAGTATATTTATTTATTGGGTATCTTTATATTCTCCATTTAGTTTACTTCTTTAAGAAAAATTTTAGTTGGATCCTGTCTTTCTATCCTTCTGCTTATCATTCTTCTGAGCAATTTGTATTTCCCTAGAAGTGGATGCTATTTGGTAATAAATAATATTTTAAAACATTTCGTAGGAAATTTTAGATGGTAAAATGGAGAAGGTAAATAAACTGGTGTGAAGTGCACCTTGAAATCACAAGTTGCTTGCCTCAGCAAAGGCACAAGGTTAAAAGTTCACTTAACACATGCCTTACAACTTACTTTAAAAAAAAAATGGAAGAAAGAAGTATCTTTGTAATACCACCAATCTCCCTATTCTCTGTCTTTGCATGCTATCTTTATTCTCTATTCCACCTGCAATCGACCCTTAATCTGGCCTAATTGTTGAGTTATGTTGTCCTAAACCTTTTCGACTGAGTCAGTTGGTCTAAAACATGGATCTAGTGATTAAATAACTTCTGATCTTTGTCACTTATGCAATTGTTTTGATTTGTTTGGCAGGTTGATTGGCTGACAACAAAGATGAGGGAAAACAATTTCACTGTTTCTTCTATGCATGAAGATATGCCCCAGAAGGAGCGGGATGCTATTATGGGGGAGTTTCGATCAGGTCAAACTCGTGTTCTCATCACAACCGATGTTTGGGCAAGGGGCCTTGATGTTCAACAGGTAATTGCGGTTCCTTTCTGTAACTCCTTGAAATTTAAGAGAGTGCGAAGGAGAGATGGTTGGTATATGGTTTTTTTCTTTTCCCCATTGATTCTGTTTTTCACTTTTACTTTATTGTGAAATTTTGCTCCGATACTCTTTCACCTTTTTTTCCTTCCTTTTGTTGCCTTGGTTACTATTTGTTTTCTTTGGATTAGAGTGTTCCTGCTGTCCAATTAAGAGTGATGAAAGACTTCCTAGATCTTGGCTTCATTTTAAAACAATCGGAGATGCACATGGAGTTTCAGTTACATGGCCTAATAGCTTTGTAAGTTTTAAGAAATTAATATATTTAGTATTCAATATATTTATTTAATCTTTCTCACTAATAATAGCTATCTAATTTTATCCTTGTAGATTGTGCCCGATGATGATGATGAGTAGGAAGGATATTACACAAAACACATTGTGTCTAGTTCAAGGTTTTTTTTTTTTTTTTTTTGCATTAACTAGGTTGAATTGTTTTTTATTTTATAAAAAAATATTGCTTTATATTATGTTATGCACCTTTTTTTATTTATATATTTTACACACTAATGCTAATATCACTTTTATATTTATGGAGATATTTGAAGAATTTATTTAACATATTTAGTTATTTTTCTAATGAATGGATGACTCTATTCTTCTTTTTTTTTTTTTTTTTTTATATGAAGAATGGATGATTCTATTTTATACATTTAAAATGATTGATAATTATATTAAAACATTTGAATATATTTATGCTATGGAACATATGAGTACATTACAGTAGTTACACAAATAAGTGTATCAAAAAATATGATAAGATTCAATTTAGAGTGTTGTTAATGTAAGCAAATACGACACTATATATTGTAGTTATAAAGACATAAAGACACATTTTAATTGCATCAAAATGCATTAAAATAATGTATTAAAAAGTATGTCTAAATATTGTTAACGGTATACATTGAAGAGTTGGTAAAACATAAGAATAGTAACACTTAAAGGTATAATATTAATTATATAATGCTACAAGTATAAAATGTATCAATATTAGATATTTTGCTACATGTTCAAGTGTATATAGATATACGTATCTTAAAAAAATTATAAGTAACGAGAAAATAAACTAATACAACATTTGTAACTGTATCAACATTTGATTATAACATCATAATAACCGTATCTAAAATTAGAATATTCAACAATTTTATTAGTATCTAAAACCCAAATTTTAACAACACTCATGAGTGTTGTTTAACGTATAGCAACATTCACCTACACAACACTTTTTAAAACTGCATCTAAAAAAGAATCGCATCTAAATCTAACAATTACAACACTTTCAAGTGTTCCTACAAGTTAAATTTGTTGTAGTGCATGCAAAATACTTGTCTTCATGCACACCCATTTACATATAACAACACATGCTATATGAATATATAACACGCAAATATACTTAAAATACACTCAAGATAATTCTTATTTTAATTTTTAAGTCTATTTAAATAATACTTTATTTTAAAAAAAGTTATTTTTTTTATGAATATTTGTATGTCCATAACTTTAAAGCTTCCACTACTTCCACTACTTCCACTACCTCCACTACCTCCACTACCTTCATAACCTCCATGTAATTAGTTTGTAACCTCTTATGAATAATGAAGAGTTATGTATACATTTATATTTGTATGTATATGTGTATATAAGTTACATATATATCATCCCTATAAATAGAGGGTAGTTTTGTATGTTTTGATACAACAATAAGAAATATACAAGTATTATGTTATTTTGATTTCTTTTGTTCTTGTCTTATTAAGTTATTATTATAGTAATTTTACAATACGTTATCGGTACGAGTTTGCTCTTCGGGAGAGAATTGTTTTGTGATATTTTCTATCAAGGTACGTTTTTCTCTATCATGTCGAATCTCTCAAAACTCGAATTTGTTGCTCTTGATATTTCTGGAAAGAACTATTTGTCATGGATACTAGATGCTGAAATTCATCTTGATGCTATGGGTCTTGGAGACACCATAAAAGAAGGAAATATTGCATCAATGCAAAATCACGCTAAGGCGATGATATTCCTCCGTCACCATCTTCATGAAAGACTAAAGTCCGAATACCTAACGGTAAAAGATCCACTTGTTCTTTGGAAAAATCTAAAGGAAAGGTATGGCCACCAAAAAACCGTTATTCTTCCAAAGGCTCGTTATGAATGGTTGCATTTGCGTTTGCAAGATGCTATGTTCCGTATAAGTTCTAAACTAAAATTATGTGGAGAAGATGTAAATGAAAATGATATGTTAGAGAAAACTTTCTCTACTTTTCATGCATCGAATGTGCTCTTGTAGCAGCAATATTGAGAAAAAGGTTTTACAAAATACTTACAGTTAATCTCATGCCTTCTTGTGGCTGAACAAAATAACGAGTTATTGTTAAAAAATCATGAAGCTCGTCCCACAAGCTCTGTTCCATTCCCTGAAGTGAATGTGACTATGATGAATAATAATGGAAGAGGACGAAGCCGTGGACGTGGACGTGGTCGTGGTCGTAATAATAAATACGTGTCTACTTTCCACCAAAAATAGAATAATAAAGAGGACAAACAAGAAGACACAAGTGGACATAAAAATGTTGTTAAAAATCATGAAACTTCATGTTTCGTTGCGGAATGAAAAGACATTGGGCAAAAACTTGTCGTACCCAAAAAACCACCTTATTGATCTTTTATCAAGGCTTAGGGAAGAAAAAGAAAATTTGTTGAAACAAATTTTGCAAGCTTTTAATTTCTTGATGATCTTGACAATGATCTATCAATACACCTTATTGGCAATCTGGTTAGTAGATGTCAAGATTGTGTAAATAAGAAGGAAAAGGTGTGGAAACAAATTTTGCAGTTTTCTTTGATGATCTTGACAATGATTCTATCGATACTACACACTGTAGCTGTGTCATTATAAACTCACATTTTATATGGTCATTGGTCTTGTATGAATTTTGTTTATACAAGTATTGTTGTTTAAATTTCTAGAATAATTAATGTATTGTTTAGTTTCCAAAAGAATTGTAATATATATTTAGTTTTCTAAGTAATTGTTCTTTAGTTATTCGAGAATAAAGGAATAATTGTTGTTATTTTCATGAGTTGTACTTTTGTTCATTTATTAAACTTCACATTTTATATGAGTGTTCACTTATCATTTTATTGAAATTTATGTCTATATATACATAATATATTCTTTATGTACTAAATTAATTAATGTATTAAATAGTCCAAAATATAACATGTATAACATATATATACTTAATATATCTAATGTAATATGTATTATATTTATTAGAGACATATAATGTGTATATAATATTGTTCACTACTGGTTGATACTGTTCATACACAACTGTTCACCGGAACAGTGTTTACACTGTTCGTGTGTACTGTTCACTACTGTTTAACACTGTTTATAAACCCGGGAAACAGTAAAGTAACAATAATAAATATATTTTTCTTGTTATTTTATATATATGTTTATCATACAGTGTGCATAAATATACACTATTTATGTTTCACCCGGGTTTATGTTCATGTACACTATTCACTGTCTAGTACTACTGTTTTGTATATATATATATATAATATATCTTAAAATGCTTAAAAATATATATTATGCTTGAAATGAGTTTTGATCTTTTCACCTTTTGGTTAAAAGGTAAGTACTTACCACTGCACTATCCAAATTTTCTTTATATGATTGCTTTATAAAATATATTTAACATGATTTTGCTACTGTTATTATTATTATTATATTTATTATTATTATTATTATTATTATTATTATTATTTCTTGTGTTTTCATATATCTTATTATTCTTTAATTATAATATTTTTTATTTTTTTTTTAATTTTTGAAGAATATGGATGAAGATATATGTCTTGCTTGGTAGTGCTATTCTTAAAAATAAAAAATATTTCATTGCACTAAAGATGAGTGATGCATATGTCACTACAATTTCGAGTAGTACAAGAATAATTGAAGGCTCCGGGAGAGCAATTATAATGTTACCCAATGAAACAAAGTTGAATATAAACAATGCTTTATTTTCATCAAAGTCTCGAAAAAATTTGTTAAGTTTTAAAGATATTTGTCTTAACGGATATCATGTGGAGACTATAAATGAAGGAAATGATGAGTACCTTCATATTACAAGCATTGTTTCGGGTAAGAAAATCATATTGGAAAAATTAAATATGTTTTTTTCTAGTTTGTACTACACAAGAATAAATGCAATTGAAATACATTCAATAAACCAGAAGTTTATTGATTCAAAAACATAACCGATCATCCTGGTTCAAGTATGATGCGAAAAATTATTGAAAATTTGCATGGGCACTCATTGAAAAACCTTAAGATTTTTCAATCAAAAGAATTTTCTTGTGCTGCTTGTTCTCAAGGAAAATTGATTATTAAGTCATCACCAGTTAAAGTTGGAATTGAATCTCTAACATTTTTAGAAAGAATTCGGGGTGATATATGTGGACCAATCCACCCTTCATGTGGACCATTTCGATATTTTATGGTTCTAATAGACGCATCTAGTAGATGGTCTCATGTAAGCTTATTATCAACTCGAAACTTGGCGTTTGCGAGATTTCTTGCTCAAATTATTAGACTACGAGCACAGTTTCTAGATTATACAATTAAATCAATACGTCCGAATAATGCTTTGGTAAATTTTCATCTCAGGCTTTCAATGATTATTGTAAGTCTATTGATATAAGTGTTGAACATCCTGTAGTTCATGTTCATACACAAAATGGGTTACTGAGTCATTTATTAAAAGACTTCAATTGATAGCTAGACCTATACTTATGAGAACTAAACTACCTGTTTCAGCTTGGGGACATGCAATTTTGCATGCAACAACACTATTCCCCATTACAATTGGCTTATGGTCGGGAACCAAATATTTCCCATTTTAGAATTTTTGGATGTGCGGTATATGTTCCTATAGCTGCACCACAACACACAAAAATGGGACCTCAAAGAAGATTGGGAATATATGTTGGTTTTGATTCTCCTTCTATTATAAAATATCTTGAACCTATGACGGGAGATCTTTTTACGGCACGATTTGCCGATTGTCATTTTGATGAATCAATGTTCCCGGGATTAGGGGGAGAAAAAGAAAAATAGCTTGGTAAAAATATTACATGGAATACTTTGCAACATCTTGATACTCGTACAAATCAATGTGAACTCGAAGTTCAAAAGATAATACACTTGCAAAGTATAGCAAATCAACTGCCAAATGCATTTACCGACCTAAAGAGAGTGACTAAGTCACATATACAAGGCTAAAAATGTTCATATACGGATTGATGTCCCAACAGGACAATCTATAAATGAAATAGCAAATGAGTCTATAGCACGTCGAAACGTGGTAGACCAATTGGTTCAAAAGATAAAAATCTCCATAAAAAGAAGGGAGCAAATGTTAATAATGAACCCGAGATTGATACTCTAGAAGAATCAAGAGACATAATAAATGAAAGAAATCTAGAAGAAGTTCAGGTACCTGAAGAAGCTGAAAATATTGGAAAAATAGAGAATGATGAGATCTCAATAAATTATGTCTCAACGGGGAAACGATTGAACCGAGAAGAAATAACTATCGATAGTGTTTTTGTATATAATATAGCATCAACTATTATGAATGAAAATGATTATAATGAGCCTTGATGGGCTATATTTATATATAAAAATAATATAAAAATAATATAAATAATAGAATAAAATAGTACTAAACATAATAGGAATTCTCAAGATTAAAATAGGATTGTCACTAAGAAAATAAACTCAACTAGGCAAAGAACCTATCAAAATAGTTTAGTAAGTAAAGGTAGTATTCAGATTTTAATATTTATAAAATCGTTTTCCCCAATACGTCTATTAATTTTTAGTGTGGAAAATATAATTAAATCAATTATGAATATGATTTGGAAGTATGAATCAATCATCAAGTAATCCAACCTTTATCAAGAATGATAAGATTGAATTCTAAATCCTAGAAAGCAAAGTAAAGAATATGGATGAGATTATATTGAATATTTGAAGAACTCACTAAAGATATTAGAGAGAGTGGAGGATACACTTCACAATGAAATCAAGTATCATGGATCAACTATCACAATTTCACCAAATCCAAGTCTAAGGATGAATTTCCTCAATACGTGTCGTTGAAAGAAATTCATGCATGAAGAACAACTTGAATATATTAGTAAGATTAGATCCCTACTAATCATCCAAGGTCCGGCACATCAATAGGAAAATAACCAAACTAATCTAGCATTAATCGTATATCCAAGGTCCGACCACAAAATCGAATTAGAGCTCAACTCAAGATAGGAAGTCAAATCAAAGCCATAATTGAAATTGCAATTCAAGCTAATGAAATCATAACAATCAAATCACAATAGATCAATCTCATAGTGAAAGTATAACATGAAACCAACCACTTCTACCCTAAAGAAATGTAGAAGAAGAGAGTTCCTATTGGGTTGGTAAACTAGATTACAAGAAATATCATCAAAAGTAATAGAAGAAGGTAAAAATAATTCCAAAACCAGTTGTTAATTGATACCGGAAAGATCTCTACACTTCAACTCTTCTCTTGAATCCTCTTCTTGCACTTTGAAGCTTGAATGATTGAAGTAGATCCAAACACCTCTTGATTAAGTTGCACAACTCTACCTTATAGACCAAGGAGAGATTACACGAAACAATTTCCACTAAAACAACCTAGGGAATTATCTAATTGAAAGTAGATCAACAAAGTAATAGAAAATTCCCTAAATTCTATACCAAAATTCTATACATGTTCCTATTTCAATATCTAAAACAACGTGATAATCAAGCCAATCTCAACCTAATCCAACCCCTAATTAATGGTAAAAATCCTATAATTTATAGATATAGAAATAGGGGGTAAAATCGTCATTTTACACCAAAGAATCTGGAAATTTGGCTCAACACGGGCATGTTGTACCCGTGTTGTGCCCGTGTTGATGACATGCGACATGACCGTTGGACCCGTGTTGCGCCCGTGTTGACCATGCTCGACACGGGCGTGTTCTTGCCCGTGTTGAACCCGAGTTGGGCGAAATTGCACTACTGTAGGTGGTTATTCTCTAAGGGCGTAGATAACCTTCTTAGGCGTAGTAAGAGTCTTCCAAGGGCGTAGTTGACCATCTAGGGGTATGCTATTACATATTTAGTCCCCGAACTTCACTCTTTTTATCAATTAGCCCCACGAACTTCCGAAAACAGGAAATATCACAATTAAGTGCACAATTAACATATTTATCTCAATTTACTCTAATAAACCTCAACAATTATGCACAATTACCCTTCCAAAATATTATCAAATTTAGCGTTATCAAGCCTACATCTGTTGATGAATGCAAACGTAGAAGTGATTGGCTGAAATGGAAAGATGCAATTCAAGCAGAATTAAACTCACTTGCAAAACGTGATGTTTTTAGACCCATAATCCGGACACCTGAAGATGTCAAACCTGTAGGGTATAAATGGGTATTTGTGCGGAAAAGAAATGAGAAAAATGAAATTGTGAGATATAAAACACGCCTTGTTGCATAAGGTTTTCTCAAAGACTGGGAATTGATTATGAAGTTACTTATTCTTGAATTTATGAATTCCAAGGTTTTGTATTTATGAATTCCCAAATACAAGGTTTTTCTCAAAGCCTGCAGATTGTGCGGTTTATTTTATGAATTGCATTATATTTGTATGTCCATAACTTTAAAGCTCCACTACTTCAACTACATCCACTACCTCCATATAACCTCCATGTAATAACTTATGTAACTTGTTTACAATTATGAAGAGTTATGTTTGTATGTATATGTGTATATAGGTTACACATATATCATCCCTATAAATAAAGGGTTGTTTATATGATTTGTACAATATATATGAAATATACAAGAAGAAGAATGATCTCTTCCCTTTGATCTCTATCTTATATTTTGTTCTAATTTCCTTTTGTTAACAATAGTTCCTTTGATCTCTATCTTATATTTTGTTATAATTTCCTTTTGTTAACAATAGTTCCTTTGATCTCTATCTTATATTTTGTTATAATTTCCTTTTGTTAACAATAGTTTTATAACGTTATCAACACGAGGTTCTACTGGTTTAATACATTGTTTGAAGTTGGACTCGAAAATTAATAGGTATGTTATTTCTTCTAATAACAATTCTTCTTAATCTTGAATTTGTAATTCTTGAAGTTACTAGATGAAATCATTTCATGGAAATTAGATTTTGAGATTCATCTAGTTATGATGGGTCCAAAGACACTATCGATGTAACATATTCAATTATCGGGAAAATTATTTAAGACCACATGAAGATGGTTATTTATCCCGAAAGCACGCAGAACTTGATTGAATCCACAAAAGGTTATGGGATTTTAATTCATGAACGAAAAAATTCTGCCATGTTAGAGAAAATAAATTCTCTACTTGAACAAAATCAAGAAAGTCAACCAACATATTTTAATTCATTTATCAAAGAGAATGTTGTTCATGATCCTAGAAGAGGTCATGTTTGTGTTTATGGTAAATGATCCCAGAAGTGGTAATGGTCGTTGATATGAACATATACATATGATCATGATAAATTTGATCAAAGTGCTAAATACTATAACCACCAGAAGTGGGGCAAAGAACAAGGATATGATTTGTCCTAGTATACTGTTCTTGATACATATGTTACAATAATATATATATATATATATATATATATATATATATATATACTGTAATTTGATATATATATGCTATGTTTATACATATAAGTTGATATATTGTCCTATGTTATATATATACTTGTTCATGTATCTGTTTATTATGTATATATACTATACTAATGTATATATATATATATATGGTACTAATATACATCTCTTTTCCTTGTAAGATTCTAAATGCATACAAAATATTATATATGTTATTGTTTTATTCAGTTGCACACTGTTTTGTATATATATAGTACACACTAGCTGCATTAGATAATGACAAAGCTTGGGATAGAAACCGAGATCTACTACTTAAGGCTTGCAGTATATACTACTACACCACTTGGAATTTATATGATTATTTTATTCTTTAATTATAATATTTTTTTTTATTTTTCTTAAGGAATATGGATAAGGATGTCTTGTTGACAGTGCAATTGCCCATAATATCCTTATGAAAAAAAAAAATATTTCATTTCAAAAATATATGGGTGAAACAAATATTACTACAATTTCGGGGAGTACAAGAATAGTTGAAGGCTCTAGAAGAGCAATTATAATGTTACCCAATGGAACAAAATTGAATATAAACAATGCTATATTTTCATCAAAATCTCAAAGAAATTGTTAAGTTTTAAAGATATTCGTCTTAACGTATGTGGAGACTATAAATGAAGGAAATGATGAGTACCTTCATATTACAAGCATTGTTTTGAGTAAGAAAATCATATTAGAAAAATTAAATTTGATTTCTTCTGGCTTGTACTACACAAGAATAAATGCAATTGAAATACATTCAATAAACAAGAAGTTTATTGATTCAAAAATGTTTACTATTTGGTATGACCGGTTAAGGCATCTCGGTTCAAGTATGATGCGAAAAATTATTGAAAATTCTCATGGGCCCTCATTGAAAAACCTGAAATTTTTCAATCAAAAGAATTTACATGTGTTACTTGTTTTCAAGGAAAATTGATTATTAAGTCATCACCAGTTAAAGTTGGAATTGAATTTCCAACATTTTTTAGAAAGAATTCGGGGTGATATATGTGGATTAATTAACCCTTCATGGGGACCATTTTGATAATTTATAATTCTAATAGACGCGTCTAGTAGATGGTCTCATATAAGTAGCTTATTAACTTGAACTTGAAGTTTGCAAGATTGCTTGCTCAAATTATTAGATTTCAAGCATAATTTCCAGATTATACAATTAAATTAATATGTTTGGATAATGTTGGTGAATTCTCATTTCGGGCTTTCAATGATTATTGTAAGTCAATTGGTATAAGTGTTGAACATCTTGTAGCTTATGTTCATACACAAAATGAGTTAGCTGAATCTTTTATTAAAAGACTTCAATTGATAGCTAGACCTATGATTATGAGAATTAAACTACCCGTCTCAGCTTGGGGCCATGTAATTTTGCATGCAGTAGCACTTGTATATGTTAGACTAACAAGTTTTTATAAATATTTCCCATTACAATTAGCTTATGGTCGGAAGCTAAATATTTCTCATTTTTAGATGTGCGGTTTATATTCCTATAACTCCACCACAACGCACAATGGGTTCTTTAAAACAAATTGGGAATATATGTTGTGTTTATTTCTCCTTCTATATTTTGAACCTATGACGGGAGGTCTTTTTATGACACAATGTTGTCGATTGTCATTTTGATGAATCAATGTTCCCGAGATTAGGGGGAGAAAAAGAAAAACAGCTTGGTAAAAATATTACAGGAATACTTTGCAACATCTTGATACTCATACAAATAAATGTGAATTTGAAGTTCAAAAGATAATTCATTTGCAAAGTATAACAAATTAACTGCCAGATGCATTTACCAACCTAAAGAGAGTGACTAAGTCACATATACCAGCTGAAAATGCTCTTATATGGATTGATGTCTATAAATGAAATAGCAAACAAGTCTATAGTGTGGTAGACCAATTGGTTCAAAAGATAAAAATCCCTGTAAAAAGAAAGGGAGCAAATGTTTATAATGAGCCCGGGTTTAACACTCCGGAAGAGTCAAGAGACATAATAAAGAAAATAACTCCGGAAGAAGTTCAGGTACCTGAAGAAAATGAATATATTTGATAAGTAAAGAATGATGAGATCTCAATAAATTATGTCTCAACGGGGAAACGAACCGAGAAGAAATAACTATCGATAGTATTTCGTATAAAAAATGAAAATGATTATAACGAGCATACATTCGTTGATGAATATCGACGTAGAAGTGATTGGCTGAAATGAAAAGATGCAAAAAGTGAAGTTTTTAAACCCATAGCCCCCGGACACCTGAAGATGTCAAACTTGTAGGGTATAAATGGGTATTTGTGCGGAAAAGAAATGAGAAAAATGAAATTGTGAGTTATAAAGCACGTCTTGTTGCACAAGTTTTTTCTCAAAGACTTACAATTGATCATGAAGTCACTTATTTTCTTGTGGTGGATACAATTATTTTTCGTTATCTCCTTAGTCTGGCTGCTAATGAGAAACTTGATAGTGATATCTATATGGTTCACTTGAAAGTGATATCTATATGAAAATCTCTGAAAGATTTAAAATGTTTGAAGCATATAAATCAAATTCTCGAGAATTATATTCAATAAAATTACAAAGATCTTTGTATGGTTTAAAACAATCTGGACGAATCTGGTACAATCGTCTTAGTAAATATTTATTGAAAAAAGGTTTTCAAAATAACCAAATTTGTCCATGTGTATCTATTAAGAAAGAAAAATCAGGATTTGCTACAATTGTTGTATATGTTGATGATTGGAACTCCGGAAGAGATTTTAAGATTAGTAAGGATGAAAGATCTCGGAAAAACAAAATTTTGTCTAGGCTTGCAGACCGAGCACTTGAAAGATGATATTGAAATTTTGTTCATCAATCAAATTATACTAAAAAGGTCCTTAAAAGATTTTACATGGACAAAGCACATCCATTGAGTACCCCAATGGTTGTTCGATCACTTGATGTGAAAAATGACAATTTTTGACCACGTGAGGATAATGAAGAAGTTCTTGGTCCTGCAGTACCATATCTTAGTGCTATTAGTTTATTAGCAAGATTTAATTCATGTCCAACTAGAAGAAATTTGAACGGAATTAAACATGTCTTTTGATACCTACTGCCATTTCATAGCGTTCTACAAAACATACACTGTTCGCGCTACTTCTTCGTATCATGCAGAGATTATAGCAATCCATGAAGCAAACATCTCCGACAATAATATTTTATGAAGATAACAGACATGTATAGTTCAATTACATGAATGATATATCAAACAAGAATAAGAGAAACAATTGAAGATAAACTCTTCAATTTATCTTAACCTTCTAAATGATTAAGAATATTTGTTTAATTAGTCTATCTCTAACAATAAGTATTAGTTGGTCATTAATTTTATTAATTTCTTCTAATTTACTACCTAATGTAATTATTAAATCTACTATAGTATTTAAAACAGGTTGTTCACAATGGAAATCATGTACTATTTGTTGGTGACTAGATTGAAAATGACAACGTAGTTTATAATTTTTACTTATATTACGAATAACTCTATTATAAGCTTCTATTTCTAAATCTAAATATTCAATTCGTTTAGTATTCATTATATGATCCTTTTTCTTTTTGGATTATCTAACTTTAGTTCGGGATATTTAATTCCTTTATTAAATTAGAAACTATATTATCTGCCCAATTAAAAACTATTTGTAATAATTCTTCATTATTATGTATTGCTACAATTCTATCATTACGACATCTATTTAATTCATTACCTAATTTTTGTTTAAGATCTATCATTACATCTAAATCTGTACTATCTAGAAAAGTAATTCCGATAACGAGATGATAATTATTCTGCATAGTTTATGGAATAAGATAGATGATAAGCGATATTCAAAAGAGGATAAGAGAGAGAAAGATAAATGATACTTACTCAGGAATCAATATGCTTTGATACCAAATAATTTACAGGGGGTACATAAATTTTTACTCTACATGCCGCCCCGTGCATGTTATGCCCTGTTTCCCAAGATAACTGGTTTTCATAAAAAAAAAAAGAGTACTTGTTTTGACGAGGCGAAATTTAGGCTGAAACCTAACGAACTTCATTAGTCAAGATAGAGAATAAATCTCTTATTCTTTTCTATCCTCCAAACAATATACTTTTTTTTTTTTTTCTAAAAAAAAAACTCTTCGATTTCACCTTAACCTTTCGGCTAATAGGCATCCAGGATAACCAAAGGCTAAACACGGGTTACTACCCTTACAAGCCACTCATAATCCTTTAAGCCTAACCAGAGTCTATTAATCATAAGAGTAAGAACAAAATACAAACACAAACACAAATCATCGGATCTCACCTTAATCAATGTTATCTTTTAAGCCTAACCAGAGTCTTTTGATCAAGATGATAACACATAAAGAAGAGAACAATTGAAAAGAAAAAGCTGAAAACCATGAATCATAGAAAACATAATCCAAGTAATATATAAATATATCCTGAACTTATATATCAAATTATCATACCCCCTCTTTCCCAGAGGGGTTCTATGCTATCATTTTAAACAAGCAAACTTACAATTTTATTGATGTCTTTGAAGTTCTTTACAAAAACACACCTTGAAACCAACAACACTGAAAAAAAAAGTTTTCTTACACTCGGGTGTTTCAGGATTTCTCGCTTGTGTGTCTTTTTTTTTTTCCTTTTACAAATGAAAGCCATATATATAGGCATACAAAGCAAACAAAATAAACGATGCAGCACTATTAACAGTAAAAAGCTGCCAAAATGTCATGAACAGGAAAACCGTCGGGAATTATTTGCATAATGAAGCTGTCATTTGATGAACAGTGAAGCCGCCATGTCCCACGAGCTGATTAGTGCGCTAAGCACTCAGAATTCCGTTTCAAACTTCAATCATATTGTCGTCATCATGCTGGTCCATATCATGTAAACCATCCAAGCCCGGTACCTCAGTAGCATAACTCGGAGGTATCTCTGTAGCATATGAGTCCAAATGGTCTCCAAAATTGTTGAACAGTTGTTGCTTTGATTCATGGACTGAATATGAACATTTGTGACACATCTTCAGTAACGTGATTGAGGAATGAGACATCAAAGAATCTCCTGTGTAGGTATGGACTTCCATAGATCTTTATGTTTTTATCTTCCGCAAGAAGATGGAAATCATACCTTGGTACATATGTAAAAAAGACATCAATCATACCTTGCCGGAGTATATTGTTCTTCTGTATCACCTTTTAAAAGTGAAAATGTTGCTTCAAGTGATCGTTGTACAAGCAACTTATAGTCATGAGTTGTGATCAAGATTGTGTGTCGTGCAGCATCTGGGAATTTCAGAGATTGGGGAACAGTTTCAAACTCAAGATTAACGTATCCGTTGCTAGTTACATCCGACTTAAATATTTGTTGGAGGATATGGGCAAGCCTCCAGGAAATAGGTTCAATATGATCAGTAACTTGTCGCGAAGTTGTAATCATAACTCTTTTTATCATTCCTGTCTCAAACAGATTTTTAAAAGATAAGAAATAATCAACATTCTGCCATGTCCTTAAGTCAATAGATGCTTGGACAAAGTTGAATCCCTTATCACACTTGCAATATTGCTTAGGATGTTTTTCTTCCTTAAAAAGGAATGTTTTTAGTTTCAGCCATAGCCCTTAAACTTGTTTGTGTTGCAAGTATCTTGCGCATAGTATCGATCATAACAATTTCTCGGATTTGTTCTTTTACCTCATCCAGTTTTTTGGGAAAACCTCTAAATATTCCTGCTTCTAATTCCATTCCTTTTCCCATTCTTTTTTCAACAGACTAAGCTCTGCGGGGTTTTTCTGCCAGTTTGTTCTCAAGAGCTTCCAAATTTTTCTCAAGTTCAAATATACGAATGTTTTTGGTCTTATTTTCAGCAATAAGACGTTTTTATTTATCACGCCAAAGTGGGGAGAAAATAGGTTCGGAGGGCTCAACTATGTTGGAAGAAGATTGGGTTTGAATACAATTAATTTCAAAGCATGGATAATATCAATGTACTGAGATGTTTTTGGCTGGTTGAAAAGATTATCAACTAAGCATTGTTGTTCAAGGGGAATAGGAAATTGGGTTCCGAAAGATTGTTTCGGGGGATAAGACTATACAGACCAAAGTTGAATTGCTTGGGAATAATGCCGGACATCTGCAATAATAATAACTCGGTTAAGCAAATGAAACGGTATCCATAACAGCTTTGAATGTTGTTTAAACTAGTAATCATACTGAATAACTACGGTGGTTCTTCAAGTATTTTCTGTTCAAAGAGAAGAAATCTAGATAATTTATCAGCTAAATAATTATCAGCTCCACTCCAATTATAGTATCTTTAAAAACAAGCCATCTTCTTTGACTAATTCGCTTACTATTTTTATTTTCAAAAAATTTCACAATGGCTTCACAATCAGTTCTAACTAAGATATCATGTTTATTAAGTAAGAATAATCTAAAACTATCAAGAGCATACTTAACAGCTAAAATTTCTTGATCTATGCTACTAAGATTTTTTTCTTTATATTGTCCACTAGAATATCTACAAAGTTCTTCATTGCTTTTAGAACTATATTTGTTGGGTTTTAGTTTAAGAATTCCACCTCAACCTTGTTCACAACCATCTGTTTCAACTATCATATAATCACTATCTAAGAGTAATTTTAGATTTGGCAGAGCTCTAACAGCTCTTTTGATTTGGTCAATCTGTTTATGATCTTCGACATTAAATTGTTTCATCCCTGTAAGTCCTATATAAAGGACCAACCATTTTTCCTAAATTATGTATAAAAGGTCGTGCATAATTTACTAATTCTAAAAATGCTTGTAATTATTTTGTTGTTTTAATGGGAGGAAAGTCTAAAACTTTCTTAGCGATATGAGGTTGTAACTTTATTTTTCCAATTCCTAATTCTATACCTAAAAATTCAATATTTGTTTTAAAGAATTGTGCTTTTTTACTACTGATAACTATACCATTTTTATCAAATTCAGTTAATACTTTTTTAAGGTGTTCAACATGATCTATTTTACTTTTACTAAAGACAAGAATATCATCTATATAAACTGCTACAAAATTTCTATATTTACCAAAAATATCATCCATTTTTCTTTGAAAAATACTAGGTGCATTTTTTAACCCAAATGACATAACTAACCATGTCCATTCTATACTATCGGGGTGCATTTTAATTTGCCAAAATCCAGACTTACAATCAAATTTACTAAATATATAATTATGTTGTATTCTGTTTATTAATTCTATTTTATCAGGAATATCATATGCATCATCTATTGTATTATCATTTAATCTTCTATAATCTAAAACCATCCTACTTTCTCCTCTAACTATTTCACTATGTTTATTAACAATAAAAGCAGAGGATCTATGAGGACTTGTACTTCTTCTAATTACCTGTAATTTTTGTAAATCTCCTATATGCATTTCAAATTCTCTAAGATTTTCATTTGTTGCTTCTATTTTCTTAGAAACTATCCTAAATTGTGGGTCTTTTAATTCTAATTTACAATATAGAGAATTTCGTATCCAATGACTTTGGGGATTTTCTCCAAATATATTATCCTTTTCTAATCTACTAATGATATTATCTATCTCATAATGTCCTGTACTAAGTAAATTATAAAGACAGGAATAATTTAAATAAGGAGATATATCTATATGGTCTAATTCTACAAGATCATTTTTATCTTTGCAACTTCCTGGTGTCACACATTGACATCCTTCTTCTTCTTCTATTATATGGTGTTTTATTTGTTCATTAATATAAGGAATTGGTGGTATTTCCAACAAACTGAGATTATGTTTATTTAAAATAATTCCATAATAGTGGTCTAAAACTAAGTTTAATCCTATTATAAATTTTACCCGACTAAGTGAAAAATTCCTAAGACTTATTCTACCAGGGGTAACAGGATGGATTTGTATATCCATTTTGGGTATAATAAGCTATTTTATATTTTTTTCAATTGTCTATCATATTTAAAAAGTTTACCATCCATTTGTTCAGCATAAAACTGCTTATCTAAAGGAATAGGGCTTTGGTATTTTAAAGGAACAAGTTTACTATCAAGAACAGTATTACTACAACCTGAGTCTAATATTCCTATTACTTCTAAATTCCTGTAAAATTATTGGTATCAGAGCTCAATATTCCATATTCCTGAATGATTTATCAGTTATCTTACTTTCTCTTTCCCTCATTCAAATTAATATCACTTATCTTATTTTACGAACTATGCAGAATAATTATCATCTCATAATAGGAATTACTTTTCTAGATAGTACAGATTTAGATGTACTGATAGATCTAAAGCACAGATTAGGTAATGAAATAGGTGTCGTAATGATCGAATTGTAGCAATACATAATAATTATTACAAATAGTTTTTAATTGGGATAATAAAATAATTAAATATCCCAGAATTAAAATTAGACAATCCAAAAAGAAAAAGGATTATATAATGAATACTAAACGAATTGAATATTTAGATTTAGAAATAGAAGTTTAAATAGAGTTATTCGTAATTTAAGTAAAAATTATAAACTACGTTGTCATTTCCAATCTAGTCCTCCTGTTTTAAATACTATAGTAGATTTAATAATTACATTAGGTAGTAAATTAGAAGAAATTAATAGAATAAATGACCAAATAATACTAAAAATTAGGGATAGACTAATTAAATTACAAACATTAGTGGTAGAAAAATTAGGAAATATAGAATATATAAAATCTCAAAATAATGATATATATACAAAAGTTAGGTCTTTAGATTACTCTAGTCCAAAATATATGAAATCTAGCCAGGACACAATCTTAGAACAAATAAATTTACTCCATAAATTTTTAGAAGAAATAAAACAAATAATACTATCATGAATATAGAAGATTACCAACGTGTTTTAGATTTAACAGAACAATATCAACAAGAATCAGTAGGATATTCAAGTCATATTCCAACTAATATTACTGATAAGCAGTTTGTACGACAACATAATGCCATAATATGTCTCTTAGAACTAGTATGTTCCAAACTGAATTATGTAATCAAAAAACTAGATAATCCACTATTACCTCCACCAGTATCTCCTATTCAAACTACTGACCTTAATAATATAATGGATAAATTATCGAAATTGAATTTAGATGGAAAACCATTAAAAAGAGGGACAAAACTTTAAAGATAAAAATCCTGTTTTTGGAATTGCAAAATGAATTTAGCACGACATTCTTTCTTAGGACCTAGTAGAACATTAGCACCAGGTAGGTCAAACAAATATAAATAATGGTACATTTTTAGGAAGACTTCTTAGGGGAAGTAGTTTGAGTAGCAGTAGTAGTACGGAACCTATTAGAGCATTAGAACAGGTAATAGATTTAGAATCAAACCTTGATTTATATAGATATGACCAGATTCGTTTGTTAAATCCACGGGTTTTATATAGAACAGGACCATTAAATCTTGCAACTAGCTTACTACAAATTAGTAGAGAAGAACAAGTACACAACAAATGCTGTTAATTTAGATATTATCAGTAAAGAATCTATACAAAAAATTAAAAAATCAGGAAAAAGATTAGCTCATCTTGGTTTAATTATGGTAGCAATTAAAGGAATGACTAGAAAACATGTAGGAGCAAAAGTATTAGTTGTAATTTTAGATAAAAGTTGGCAACCATGGAATTAGATATGAGTAAAAATGAAGCTTTATTTTATTGTAGTCCAGATTTATTACTCTCCATAAATGATTTAGATAAAATAGTAATAGGTCTACAAGCAAAAGGTTATGAAGGTTTTCTTAGAAATGATGGTAATTTATTAATAAATATAGGAGTTTTAGGAAAACTTACAAATGGCAGTTGTATCCAGAGTAAATTAAATATAGATGGGATAACAAAGCCAATTATATCTAAAGGAATTAAATTTTTAGAACCAATGAAAATTAAAGCAGATAATCTAGAAGGATTAGAATGGAATTGTAAGTACCCCAGAATCACATGAAATGTTTAAAAATCATGATGGTTCTTATTCTTTAAAATTTAGTGATTAAGAACAAACCCAAAATAATTTAGATATTGAAGAAATAGAGGATACTGAATTAGATTTCCAGAAGGACAAATAATAATAGGATCGGGAATAGAATTAACAACTGATGAAGTTTTAGCCTTAGAAATAGAAATGATAGAATCGGGACATTTACTAGAAACAAATTTCCTTAAACAGACACGGAAGGGTATAGAGTAACATACGAAAATTTAAATACGGAACTAATGGAATCTTCTAGGACTCCTCCTGTACAAAATCCTAGTACATCCAATAATATTCCTGCACAATCATATGCAGCTCAACGTAATTATAGCGTAGGACAACCACCTAGGACTTCTTATTCAACATATAATGACAGAAATGAAGGTAGATTAATTCAAAGTAAAGGAAGAAGACTTCCCTTAGAAACATTAGATAGTAGTCTTTTAATAGATAATGGAAAACTTTTAAATTTAACTGCACATGATCCTCAAATTTGGCCGACTTTATTAGAAACTTGGTCACGGATAGTCTGTAGAGAATATACTAAGAGATGATTTTACTTTTGATGCTATAGGTATGTATAATTACTTAGAAAAATTTCTAGGAGAAACAACAAGAGCTTTATGGGAAAGTTATAAAGCAAATTATCCTGTAGAATTTGTTAGAGATATAGAGTTAGGAGAAAATCCTTATAATTTCACTAATAAGATAACTCTTTTAGTTCTTGGTGAACAACCAAATACTCGCTACGATAAAAAACAAGAAATAGCATTAAAACAATTAGAAATGTTACAGCTTAGAAAATGGGAATTTTGTAAGCCTTTTTTCCTTGATTTCATGCATCATAGTATTGTAGCGGAATGTTATCATAATCAAACTATAGGAGAAAAATTGTTTTTAAAACTACCAGACCCTTTAGGTACAAAAATTTTTAGGCAATATTCGGAAGAAAAACATAAAGCAATTACTGAAGGAAAATATATTCCTGTTTTAGATAATGTAGGAACTAAAATTAAATTTGTTATAGATAAATTAGTTGAAAAATGTACAGATATAACAATTAGTAAACAACTAAAAGGAGAGTATAGTTTTTGTAAAAATATTTATACCCCTCAAGTATATGATAGGCCGGATAGAAAACAAAAACCTAGGAACAATCTAAAACATAGAAGCACTAGTAAGAAAAGATATTATTTACGTAAAAGTAATGCAAGAAAACCTTACCTTAGTAAAGACAAGCATGTTAGAAGATTTGATAGAAAACGTAATTATAAAAATAGACTTAGTTGTTTTACTTGTCGAAGTCCGGATCATTTAGCCAGAGAATGTGATAGAAAATATAATAATAGAAATAAAGAGGCAGTTTTAATTGAATGTGTAAATGAAGATTTACTTCACATAGATGAAACTCTTTCGGATACCGAAAGTATATTTAGTATTGTTAGCATAGAAGATGTTATTTATTCTCAAGAAACTGAAAATGAAGATTTAGGTTTTGCACAAAATCTTATCGGAATGAATAATTTATATAAAAATAAAATAGATCAGTTAGAAGAACTTACAGAAATGTTAGCTAATTTAGATGATAAATCCGAGTCCCTGGTTTATACAGAGTTAAAACACTACATGCCGCCCCGTGCCATGTATACCCTGTTCCCAAGATTAACTGGTTTTCTTCTCTCAGTTTTCTTCTCTCTTTTTTTTTTTTTTTTTTTTTTTTAAAGCAACTCCTTATGATTTCACCTTAACCTTGCGGCTAATAGGCATCTGGAATAATCAAAGGCCAAACACGGGCTTCTTCCCTAACAGGCCACTCACAATTCCTTAAGCCTAACCAGAGTCTATTAATCATAAGAACAGTAAAAACAGACGAACAGACATCCTTAGATCTCACCTTAACCTTACGACTAATAAGCATCCAAGATATTCACAGATATCTCTTAAGCTTAACCAGAGTCTTTTGAACTAAGGACAATACATATAAAAGGTAAACGCAAAACAGTAAAAACATCAATATGAAAACCCAGTTAAAGAATGCAAAAAAGATATAAGACATAATAAGCATATGATTCCTGAAAGTTTCGAAAATCATTCCCCTATTTCCCAGAGGGGTTTTAAGCTAACATCTTAAAAATTAATAACACAAAGATAATACAAACTTATAGTATTATAGATGTTGGTCGGAAATACAAACTTTACAAACTTCAAAGCAATCTTCACACTTTCTCACACTATATTTTTTCTGCCTTCTCTCTATGTATTCATCTCTGTGTGTGTGTTGTTCGGGGATATGTTCCGTGTTACAAGAGAGGCCTTTATATAGGCACACAAATCTTAATAACTAAGACACACAATGCGTAAAAGCTAAAACAAACAAAGCTTTACAGCTAAGACAGCGAAAAGTATAATACAACTGTCAATACAAACAAACACGCAAAAAAGCATAAAGTAAAAGCTGCCAATGGCGAGGAGCCGCCATTCACTGTAGTAACAGTAGATCCATTATTGAGCAAGTGGGTGTAAAGTAAAGCCGCCGGATCTGTCCAAGAATAGTGCAGCGCACTCAAACTTCCATCATATTCTCATTTTCAATAGCGGTCATGGTAAAATCATGTATGCTGGGGCCTGCTGTAGCGAAACCAGGTGGTTCTTCTGTAGCATGAGTGTCAAGATAATCTCCATAGTGACGGAGAAGCTGGTATTGGCTCGTTGATTGGATGTGAAACATTTGAGCTACATCCTCGGTGATGTGATTGAGAAAAGGAATATCAAAGGTCCTTCTGTGTAGATAAGGACTGCCAAATATTTTTAGATTCCTATCTTCTGAAAGAAGTTGATAGTCGTACCGAGGGATGTGCATAATCAACGGCTGTGAAGCCTGCAAATATACTCTAGCCAGAGTATATTGTTCTTCTATATCTCCTTTGAGGAGGGAGTAAGTAAATTCCAGAGGCTTATGTACCGCCAGTTTGTAATCATGAGTTGTAACAAATATGGTGTGTCCGGCCGCATCAGGAAGTGTTAAAGATGGAGGAACAGTTTCAAATTCAAGATTGATATATCTATTACGGATAAAGTCAGTCTTAAATATTTGTTGGAGAATGTAGGCAAGTCTCCAAGAAACAGGGTCAATAAAATCCATAACTTGCCTTGGGTGTGAAACAGTAATCCTCTTGATCATTCCAGCCATAAATAAGTTCTTGAAAGATAAAAGGTCGTCCACGTCTTCCCATGTTTTTAAATCAATGGATGCTTGGACAAAATTGAATCCTTTATCACATTTGCAATACTGCTGGGGGTGCTTATCTTCCTTAAAAACGAGTACACTCGGGGTCATTCCTTTGAAAGGACACTCTTTAGTTTCAGCCATAGTACGTAACCGTTCCTGAGTTGTCAAAAGATGATTCTTAGAGCCTTGCAGGACAAACTTTTGGATCAGTTCACGAACTTCTTCAAGTTTCTCGGGAAAAACTTCTAAATATTCTTGCTTGTTGTATAGTTCTTTTTCCCATTCTTTTTTTAAGCAAGCTCAACTCGGATTCGGTTTCAGTGAGCTTCTTTTCCATGTCCGAAAGTTTCTTTTCAAGGTCAGCAATACGTCTTGCTTTGTTACCATTCTCAATTATCAATAACCTTTCCTTTTCACGCCAAGCGGGTGAAAGTATGGGTTCAGTAGGGTCATCATGGTCGGGAGAGGGTTTAGGTTGGAGACAAAGAATTTGACCATTGAGATTGGCTAGGTGACCAACTAAAGCATGGATAACAGTGAGAAATTGGTTCGATTTTGGTTGATTGAAAAGATTATCAACCAAGAATTGTTGCTCAGGAAAAAGGGGAAATTGGGATCGGAAAGCATTTTTCTGGGAGAAAGTTATAAGACTATAAGGACCGAATTTAAATTGGCTAGGAATATTGGTTGCCATCTGCAATATTAAGGAAATGTCAAGGACAGTAATAATAATAATAATAATAAATCTAAGTTATGCAAAGATTATCCTAATCCCAAATGTCTCGGGCTCCTGTAATGAAACGGTACCTGGATTAAGAGCGAATCTTAAACAATATCCGGGAGAACTAAAATATTATAAAATATAATGAAATTCTATAATAATGATAATATTCTACAATAAGATTACCAACTATGGACCGGTATCCATAACAGCTTTGAATGTTGTTTAACTGGTAAGATAAATAACTAAGGTGGTTCTTCAGGTACTTGTTGATCAATAAGTAAAAATCGAGATAATCTATCAGCTAAATAATTATCAGTACCTTTAATATGTTCAAACTTTATATGATAATTTGAATTAATAATACTATCCTTAAAAACAAGCCATCTCCTTTGACTAATTCTTTTGCTATTCTTATTTTCGAAGAATTTTACTATTGCTTCACAATCGGTTCCGACTAAAATTTCATGTTTATTGATAAGAAATAATCTAAAATTATCCAGAGCATACTTTACTGCTAATATTTCTTGATCTATACTACTAAGATTCTTTTCTTTATACTGTCCGCTAGCATATCTACATAATTCTTCACTAGATTTAGGACTATATTTATTAGGTTTTCTTTTGAGAATACCACCCCAACCTTGTTCACAACCATCTGTTTCTACTATCATGTAATCATTATCTAAGGGCAATTTAAGGTCGGGTAATCTTTCTACAGCTCTTTTAATTTGGTCAATTTGTTTGTAATCTTCTACATTAAATTGCTTCATCCCTGTAATTCCTACTTTACTATATAATGGTCCAACCATTTTTCCTAAATTATGTATGAAAGGTCTTGCATAATTAACTAATCCTAAAAAGGCTTGCAAATCTTTAATAGTTTTAACTGGAGGGAAATCTAAGACTTTCTTAGCAATATGAGGCTGTAATTTAATTCTACCATTACCTAATTCTATACCTAAGAATTCTATATTAGTCTTAAAAAACTGTGCTTTTTTACTGCTAATTACTATCCCATATTTATCAAATTCAGTTAATACCTTTTTTAAATGTTCTACATGATCTATTTTATTTTTACTGAAAACAAGGACATCATCTATATAAACTGCTACAAAATTTCTATGTTTACCGAAAATATCATCCATTTTTCTTTGGAAAATACTAGGTGCATTCTTTAAGCCAAATGACATAACTAACCATTCAAAATGTCCTAAGGGACACGTAAAAGCTGTCCATTCTATACTATCGGGATGTATTTTAATTTGCCAAAAACCAGATTTACAATCAAATTTACTGAAAATAAAATTGTTTTGTATTCTATTTTATCAGGAATATCATAAGCATCATTAATTGTATTATCATTTAATCTTCTGTAATCTATAACCATTCTACTTTTTCCTCTAACTATCTCACTATGTTTGTTAACAATAAAAGCAGGAGATCTATGAGGACTAGTACTTCTTCTAATAACTTGTAACTTCTGTAAATCATTTATATGCATTTTAAATTCTTTAAGGTTTTCATTTGTTGCTTCTATTTTCTTAGAGACTATTCTAAAGTAAGGATCTTTTAATTCTAATTTACAATAAAGAGAATTTCTTGACCAGTGACTTTGTGGATTTTCACCAAATATATTATCTTTTTCTACCGATAATATTATCAATTTCATAATGTCCTGTACTAAGCAAATTATAAAGACAAGAATAATTTATATAAGGGGTAATATCTATATTTTCTATATCTATCAGATTTTCTTCTACATCTAAAAATTCTTTTTTACACTCACCAGGAGTGGTGCATTGACATCCTACTTCTTCATTTATGATCCGATGATTTATTATTTTAGTAGTGTAAGGGATAGGTGGTGTTTCTAATAAACTAAGGTTATTTTTATGTAAAATCATACCGCAATAGTGATTCAATACTATATTTAATCCTATAATAAATTTGACTTTACTAAGGGAGAAATCTCTAAGACATATCCTACTAGGAATAACGTAAGGGTTTGTGTATCCTTTCTCGGTGTAAAATGCTATTTTATACTTATTTAACTGTCTATCATATTTAAAAAGTTGACCATCCATTTGTTCTGCAGAAAACTGTTTATCTAAGGGAATGGGACTTTGGTATTTTAAAGGGATAAGTTTACTATCAAGAACAGTGTTGCTACAACCGGAGTCTAACATACCTATTACTTCTAAGTTCCAATTATCTATAGTTATTCTACATTTAATTTTTACGGAATATATCCTAGAATGCTTTGTTGATAAATATTCTATGTCTTCATTAGTCATGACTTCTAATTTTTCTAAGTTTAACCTAATTCTCCTAAATTGTCTTTGGATTTTAGTTGCTGCTAAATTATACTTAATAGTTTCTAATTTAATATACCTTTGGATCATACAAGCATTATCATAATCTTCTATACCTAAATATTGGTTTAATTGTATACCATAAATATCTAATCTATCCATATCTTTTTAATTGTAATTCTAATAACTCAAGTTTCTTTTGGATTTCATCAAGAAGATTTTCTAAATGTAAAATTCTAAGTTCTACTGTTTCATGCTTGCAATTATTATTTATAGGTTGTTTCTGAATAGGAGGTAAGGAAATATTCAAATCTTTAAGACAAAAAGTGCATGCTTCTTTATGACATTTATCACATTGATATCGAAGATGTAAGACAGGATATTTAAAACAGTAAATACATGGTTTATCATTACTACCTCTATGTCCTATCCAATTATGAGAACAGATTGTTGTCATTATGGTTTATCTATAGGTAAATTGACAAAATCTTCTATCCATTGTTCTATTTCTATTTCTAATTCATCTTTTTGTGAAGGGCTTTCCATTATGTCATCTATGTTTTCTGAACAATATAATAACTCATCTATCCAAGAATTTAAGTTATCTTTATCCATTACTAGGTGATTCTGATTAGGACTAAGTATATCTATAGGTTGTTTAGATTCTAAAGATAATTCTAATTTAGGGCTTTGACTAGTGCTAGGCATAATACTTCTATCCTTTCCTATGAGTTCATAAAATTTTTCTAAATTAAGATGTGCTTTTTCTTGTTGTCTTTGGAAATTATGTCCTCTACGATTTACCATGCGTTCATGCCTTCTTTGAATATTATACTTCATTTGCTTCAACTGTCTTAGAATATAAGTTCTATTATTACTAAAATCAAAAGATCTCTTTAAGCAATCAGAGATATCTTCTAAGATTAAATTAAGACATTCTCCATCTAACCTATATTCTAAAGTACCTTTTCCTTTGGTTATTCTATGTGACATACTAACAAATGATCATGTAAGTCTTTATAATGATCTTTTAATACTTGTTCATGAGTTTCTATTTGTGTCTGCATTGCTTATACTACCTTGATGAGTATTGAAAGTTTGCATATGTGCTAAGCCATTCCTAAGTGTAACAATTCTTGCTTTGCATTGAGCTACAGCTACTTTGTATTCAAAACAGTTTAAACAAGTCCTATATGTCCATGCTACTAATCCTTCTAAAAATTGATATGTTCTTTCTCTTCTAGTTTGTTCATCTTCAAGTTCTAAAAGATTAGGAAATTCTACGGGAGTTTCTTGAGGAGGGTTATCTAGGGGAGGTACTTGATTTCTAATACCGGGCATTTTTATAATTCAATAGTTTCATCTAGGTTCACTAATTCATCAGTAAGGTATTCTAATTGATCTATCTTATTTTGATATAAATTATGTGTTCCCATAAGATCACGTGTTAATCCTAAATCTTCTACTTCATGTTCTTGAGGATAAATAGTGTCGTCTATGCTCATAATACTAAATATGCTTTCTGTATCGGATAAGGTTTCATAATAAGTCTTCATTTACACATTTTATTAATACTGCTTCTTTATTTCTATTATTATACCTTCTATCACATTCTCTAGCTAAATGATCTGGACTACCACAAGTAAAGCAATTAAGTTTATTTTTATAATTTCTTTTTCTATCAAATCGTCTAACATGTGTATCTCTATTAAGATAAGGTTTCCTAGCATTACTCTTTCTTAAATAATATCTCTTTTTACTACTTTGATATTTCTTCTTAGGTTTAGGTTTTTTATCGGGTTTGTCATACACTTGAGGAGTGTAAATATTTTTACAAAAACTATATTCTCCTTTTAACTGTTTACTAATTGTTATATCAGTGCATTTTTCTACTAATTTTTCAATAACAAATTTGATTTTAGTTCCTACATTATCTAAAACAGGAATATACTTTCCTTCAGCTATAGATTTTTGTTTTTCTTCTAAATATTGTCCAAAAAATTTTTGTTCCTAAGGGATCGGGAAGTTTTAAAAATAATTTTTCTCCTATAGTTTGATTATGATAACATCCTGCTACAGTACTATGATGCATAAAATCTAAAAAGAAAGGTTTACAGAATTCCCATTTTCTAAGTTGTAGCATTTCTAATTGTTTTAATGCTATTTCACCAAGAACTAAAAGAGTTACCTTATTTGTAAAATTATAAGGATTATCACCTAATTCTATATCTCTAGCAAATTCTAAAGGGAAATTTGCTTTGTAGCTTTCCCATAGTGCTCTAGCTGTTTCTCCTAAAAAATTTTCTAAATAATTATACATTCCTACAGCATCAAAAGTAAAATCTTCTCTAGTATATTCTCTACCAACTATTTGGGACCATGTTTCTAATAGTGTCGGCCATATTTGGGGGTCATGTGCAGTTAAATTTAATATTTTCCCATTATCTATCAAAAGACTACTGTCTAATGTTTCTAAAGGAAGTCTTCGTCCTCTACTTTGATAAATTCTACCTTCATTTCTATCATCATATGCTGAATAAGCGTTTCTAGGCGGTTGTCCTATATTGTAATTACGGTGACTTGCATAGGTTTGTGCAGGTGTATTACTAGACGTACTAGTAGGTGGTACATTAGAAGATTCCATTAGGTCATAATTAATATCTTCATATATTACTTGGTATCCATTTGGTGTTTGTTTAAGAAAATCTGTTTCTAATAAATGTCCTAATTCAACCATTTCTATTTCTAAGGCTAAGACTTCATCTATTGTTAAATCTATACCTTTACCTATTATTATTTGTCCTTCAGGAATTCTAGTCATTATCTTCTATTTCTTCAATATCTAAGTCATTTTGAGTCTGCTCAGTATAATCACTAAATCTTAAAGAATATGATCCATCACGATTTTTAAACATTTCATGTGATTCTGGTGTATTAATGGATTCTGAACTAGATAAATTTTTTCCTAAGTTCCATTCTGATCCTTCTAAATTATCTGCTTTTATTTTCATTGGTTCTAAGAATTTTATGCCTTTGGATATGATAGGTTTTGTAATGCCATCTATATTTAACTTACTTTGAATACAACTACCATTTGTAAGTTTTCCTAAAACTCCTATGTTTATCAATAAATTTCCATCATTTCTATTAAAATTTTCAAAAACCTTAGCCTGTAAACCCATTACTATCTTATCTAAATCATTTATAGAAAGTAAAAGATCAGGCAATGATGGCTGCAACTAATATCAAGGCTTCCATTTTTACTTACCAATTCCATTGTTGCTAAAGTAGCTTTTCTAGCATCTTTCTCCCCAACTTTTATCTAAAAGTACTACTAATACCTTTGCTCCTACATGTTTTCTAGTTAGTCCTTTAATTGCTACCATAATTAGGCCAAGATGAGCTAATCTCTTACTTTTTTAATTTTATTTATTGATTCTTTGCTAATAATGTCTAGATTGACTGCATTTGTGGTGACTTGGACTTGTTCTTCTCTACTAATCTGTAATAAACTAGTTGCAAGATTTAATGGGCCAGTTCTATATAGAACTCTTGGGTTTAATAAACGAATTTGATCATATCTATATAAGTCCAAATTAGATTCTAAATCTATAACTTGTTCTAATGCTCTAATAGGTTCTGAATTATTACTACTTCTGGAGCTACTGCCTCTTAGTAACCTACCTAAAAATGTGCCATTATTTATATTAGTTTGTTCTACAGGAGTTGATGTTCTATTGGATAAAGTCCTACTAGATCCTGAAAAAGAATGTCTTGCTAAATTCATTTTCTAATTCCAAAAAGGGGATTTTTGTCTTTGAAATTTACTACTTTTTTCTTTACAGGTGTTTCACCTAAATCTATTTTATCTAACCTACTTATTATATCAGCTACATCTGCATTTCTAATGGGGATTACAGGGGGAGGAATTAGGGGATTTTCAGATTTCTTGATTATATGGTTTAGTTTGGATATTATTATTTCTTGAAGACAGATTATAGTATTATTTTGTCGTATTATTTGTTTATCAGTAGGTGTGGTTGAATTATGCCTAGAGTATCCTACAGGTTCTGGTAGATATTCTTCTGTTAATTCTAAAGCTCTCTGGTAATCCTCTGTATTTATGATAATATTAACTGTTTTAAATCTTCTAAATTTTTGGAAAGGAATCCTATTTTTTCTATAATTGTATCCCGACTAGTTTTTATAGTTGTGGAACTAGAGTAATTAAGAGTTTTCATTTTTGCATACATATCATTATTCTGGGATTTTATATATTCTATATTTTCTAACTTTTCTATTACTAATGATTGCAATTTTATTAATCTATCTCTAATATTTAACATTACTTGTTCATTATGTTTATTTATTTCTTCTAACTTAATACTTAATGTAATTATTAAATCTATAATAGTGTTTAATACAGGCTGTTCACAATGGAAATCATGGTTTATGGGTTGATGACTAGCTTGGAAATGACAACGTAGTTTCGAATGTTTACTTAAGTTACGGATAATTCTATTATATGTTTCTATTTCTAGGTCTAAGTATTCAATTCTTTTAACATTCATTTTAATATTAAGGGAATACTAATTTTCGTTTTCCTTTTAGACTATCTAATTTTAATTCCGGTATTCTAGAATCTTTAATTAAATTGGATATTATCCTATCTGCCCAATTATATACTATTTGTAATAAATCTATATTATGTTGTATGGCCATAATTTTATCTGTACTACACATACGTAATTCATTACCTAATTTGCATTTAAAGTCTATCATTACACGTAAATCTGTATGATCTAATCTAGTGATTCCTACTACAATATTCCAATTATTATTCATGAAAGAAGCTTAAAATATGTGGAGGTATAAAGTAATATAAGGTACTGGGAAAGATAAGGATGATAACAGGAATTTCAGGAATAGTAACCGCTCCGATACCAATCATTTTACAGGGGGTTTATACAGAGTTAAAACACTACATGCCGCCCCGTGCCATGTATACCCTGTTCCCAAGATTAACTGGTTTCTCTCGGTTTTCTTCTCTCTTTTTTTTTAAAATGAATTAAAATGAATACTATTAGTTTACAACACCCACTATTCGTAGAGAGCAAGCTATTAGTTTCTTAGAAAATTATTTACAAGTAATGTGTAGGTATAGATGTGAACCTTGTAATGTATAAAGAATCATTAACTCATATTAAGACTAATATTGCTAATCATAAGTTTAGTTTACAACAAATGCAATCCATTAATGATAATAGTTTTGCTCATAGACTTAGTATTTTAGAATCTAAGACACAACTTTTTAATGATATCAAAAACCATTTTAAAAATTGTCATATCGAATGACTAAAGTTGGTTATTATCTTAGTCTAGCAATAGAGAATATTTCGAAACATATTAAAAAATCTTTTGGTTTTAGTTATAATAGGAGTTATGTTTTAGAACAATTAACACAAATTAAGTTTAATCTCCAAAGAAGAAATAACCGTATGATGGTTTGTAGTACAGAAACAAATAAGATAAATTATAATACTGAACAAATTAAGATTGAGGATAATTTAAGAAAATTTATTAAAATAATAGGAAAGGATAGAAGTATTATTCATACTAATAATAATATTACTAATAATAATATTCCTAATATATTTAAACCAACAATTTAGTCCTCCATTAGAATTTAGTCAGCCATTAGAACCATTAAAATCTTATTCTCAACAAGAACCGACAGTAGCCCTAAGTTTAGAATCAAATACTATAGACGATCTTAATACAGAATCTTGGATAGATAACTTAGTATTTACTCCTGAATATATAAATATATACTCTTCTTTAGAACAGCGAATTCCTTCTCCAATAGTACATATATCAGAATCTAGTACATTAGCTTCAACATTATATAAAGAAGTAGAACCACTTCAAATAGAAATAGAACCATGGGTAGAAGAATTACTTAATATCCCTGAAGAATATAAGTAGGTATGTCAATTAATTGTTCTCATAATTGGATAGGAAATAGAGGTAGTAATGATAAACATTGTATACATTGTTTTAAATATCTTGTTTTACATCTTAGATATCAGTGTGAGTTATGTCATAAAGAAGCATGTACTTTATGTCTTAAAGATTTAGGAATTTCAGTTACTCCATTTCAGAAACAACCCATAAATAATACACAGAAACATAATACATTAGAAATTAGGATTTTACACTTAGAAAATTTACTTCAAGAATTACAAGAAAAATTATTTGTTATTGAAATCAAACTAAAGAAATGGATAGCTTAGATATTTTAGGAATACACTTACAACAATATTTATCTATAGAAGATTATGCCAGTGCATATTTAGTTAAAAGACAAATTAAACTTGACCTAATTAAATTTAATTTAGCAGCAACTAAAATACAAAGAAAATTTAGGATAAACAAATCTTGTATAGAAAATTTAGAAATTATAGCACCTAATAATGAAGATGTTGAAACTAATTATTTATCAACTAAACACACTAGGATATATTCTATTAAGATAAAATGTAAGATTTATATTGACAATTGGAATTTAAAAGTAATAGGAATGTTAGACTCAGGTTGTAGTAATACGGTTCTTGTTTCTTTAAAATACCAAAGTCCTATTCCTTTAGATAAGCAGTTTTATGCTGAACAAATGGGTAAACTTTTTAAATATGATAGACAGTTAAATAAATATAAAATAGCTTACTATACTGAAAATGGATATACAAATCCATCCGTTAATCCTGGTAGAATAAGTCTTAGGAATTTTTCACTTAGTCGAGTAAAATTTATAATAGGATTAAACTTAGTTTTAAACCATTATTATGGAATTATTTTATATAAACATACTCTCAGCTTTTTAGAAGCACCACCAATTCCTTATACTAATGAAAAAATAAAACATCATATCATAGAAGAAGAAGAAGAATGCCAATGTAAGACACCAGGACACTATGAGATCATATAGATCATATAGATATATCTCCTTATTTAAATTATTCTTGTCTTTATAATTTACTTAGTACAGGACACTATGAGATAGATAATATTATTAGTAGATTAGAAAAAGATAATATATTTAGAGAAAATACCCAAAGCCATTGGATACAAAATTCTCTTTACTGTAAATTAGAATTAAAAGTCCCGCAATTTAGGATAGTCTCTAAGAAAATAGAAGCAACAAATGAGAATCTTAAAGAATTTGAAATGCATATAGGAGATTTACAAAAATTACAGGTAATTAGAAGAAGTACTAGTCCTCATAGATCCCCTGCTTTTATTGTTAATAAACATAGTGAAATAGTTAGAGGAAAAAGTAGGATGGTTATAGATTATAGAAGATTAAATGATAATACCATAGATGATGCGTATGATATTCCTGATAAAATAGAATTAATAAATAGAATACAACATAATTTTATATTTATTAAATTTGACTGTAAATCTGGATTTTGGCAAATTAAAATGCATCCCGATAGTATAGAATGGACAACTTTTACAATGTCATTTGATTAAAAAATGCACCTAGTATTTTTCAAAGAAAAATGGAGGATATTTTTGGTAAATATAGAAATTTTGTAGCTATTTATATAGATGATATTCTTGTCTTTAGTAAAAGTAAATTAGATCATGT
Organism: Cynanchum wilfordii; assembly: GCA_025388415.1. Taxonomy (NCBI): domain Eukaryota; kingdom Viridiplantae; phylum Streptophyta; class Magnoliopsida; order Gentianales; family Apocynaceae; genus Cynanchum; species Cynanchum wilfordii. The sequence goes on from JAHSUH010000443.1 coordinate 62,592, forward strand.
TGAAAAGAATAAGAGATTTATTCTCTATATCTTGATTAATGAAGTTCGATAGGCTTTGGCCTGAATTTCGCCTCGTCAAAACACGTACTCTTCTTATTTTATTGGTATTGAAAACCAGTTATCTTGGGAAACAGGGCATAACATGCAATGGACGGCATGTAGAGTAAACTTACTTTAAGTACCCCTGTAAAATTACTCTTCGCGCATGATCTTCAAAAAAAATGGTGATATTAATGTACAACAGATCCGTTCAAGTAACAATTTGACATACTTGTTCACAAAGGCATTATCGACTTCAATATTTGAAAGATTGGTCCGTAATATTGGAACGCGCCGGTACAAAGATATTGTGTAATGATCGGGGGGAGTGTACAAGGAACAATGTACTCTTTTTCCTTCACTAGGGTTTTTTCCCTCTGGGTTTTTCTCTAGTAAGGTTTAAATGAGGCATATTCCTTGTACAATGGACATCCAAAAGGGGGGAGTTTTATTAATTCCATTTTATGTGTATGTCCATAGCTTTAAAGCTCCACTACTTCAACTACATCCACTACCTCTATATAACCTCCATGTAATAACTTATGTAACTTGTTTACAATTATGAAGAGTTATGTTTGTATGTATATGTGTATATAGGTTACACATATATCATCCCTATAAATAAAGGGTTGCTTATATGATTTATACAATATATATGAAATATACAAGAAGAAGAATGCTCTCTTCCCTTTTATCTCTATCTTATATTTTGTTCTAATTTCCTTTTGTTAAGAAAGGAAATTACTATTGCTAAGAAAGTCTTAGACTTTCCTCCTATTAAAACCATCAAAGAATTACAAGCTTTTTAGGATTAGTTAATTACGCTAGACCTTTTATACATAATTTAGGAAAAATGATTGGACCTTTATATAGTAAAATAGGAACTACGGAAGTGAAGCAATTTAATGTAGAAGATCACAGAAAAATTGATTTAGTCAAAAGAGTCGTTGAAAAATTACGACCTTAAATTACCCTTAGATAATGATTATATGATCATAGTTCCTTTGATCTCTATCTTATATTTTGTTCTAACAAAAGAAAATTAGAACAAAATGTAAGATAGAGATCAAAGGGAAGAGAACATTCTTCTTCTTGTATATTTCATATATATTGTTCCAAATCATATAAGCAACCCTCTATTTATAGGGATGATATATGTGTAACCTATATACACATATACATACAAGCATAACTCTTCATAATTATATATAAGTTACATAAGTTATTATGGAGGTAGTGGAGGTAGTGGAAATAGTGGAAGCTTTAAAGTTATGAACATACAAATATAATGAAATTCATAAAACTCCCCCTTTTGGATGTCCATTGTATAAGGAATATGTCTCATTAAAATCTTACTAGAGAAAAGCCCAGTGGGAAAAAACCCTAGTGAAGGAAAAAGAGTACATCGTTCCTTGTATATTCCCCCCGATCATTACACAATATCTTTGTATCGACGCATTCCAATATTATGGACCAATCTTTCAAATATTGAAGTCGGAATGCCTTTGTGAACAAGTATGCCAAATTGTTACCTAAACGGGTCTGTTGTACATTAATATCACCATTTTTCTGAAGATCATGCGCGAAGAGGAATTTTGGTGAAATATGCTTTACACGATCTTGTTTGATATATCATTCTTGTAATTGAACTATACATGTCGGGTTATCTTCATAAAATATTATTGTCGAAAATGCTTGCTTCATGGATTGTTATCATCTCTGCATGATAAGAAGTAGCGCAACTGTGTATGTTTTGTAGAACGCTATGAAATGGCAGTACCTCCACATATAAAAACATAGTCTGTTCGAAATCTCAAAGGTATCAAAAGACATGTTTAATTCCGTTCCAATTTCTTCTAGTTGGACATGAACTAAACCTTGCTAATAAATTAATAGAAAAAGCTATATCAAGTCTTGTATTATCAGCAATCTATTGCACTAAGATATGATACTTCAAGACCAACAACTTCTTCATTATCCTCTCATGGTCGAAAAAATGTCCCTTTTCACATCAAGTGATCGAACAACCATTGGGGTACTCAATGGATGTGCTTTGTCATGTAAAACCTTTTAAGGACCTTTTTAGTATAATTTGATTGCTGAACAAAATTTCACTTTCATCTTTCAATGCTCAATCTGTAGGCCGAGACAAAATTTTTTTTTCCGAGATCTTTCATCTCAAATTCTTTCTTCATAGAATCCACTGCTTTTAAAATTTCTTCAGGAGTTTCAATAATATTTAAATCATCAACATAGACAACAATTATAGCAAATCCTGAATTTTCTTTTTTAATAAATACACATGGACAAATTTGGTTATTTTGATAACTTTCTTTCAATAAATATTCACTAAGACGGTTTGTACCACATTCGTCCAGGACTGTTTTAAACCATATAAAGATCTGTAATTTTATTGAATATACCTCTCGAGAATTTGATTTATATGCTTCAGACATTCTAAATCCTTCCGGAATTTTCATATAGATATCACTATCAATTGAGCTATATAGATAGTATGTTATTACATCTACAAGATGCATATCAAGTTTCTCATTAGGCCGGACTAAGGAGATAACGAAAAATAATTGTATCCACCACAAGAAAATAAGTGACCTCATGATCAATTGTAAGTCTTTGAGAAAAATCTTATGCAACAAGACGTGCTTTATAACTCACAATTTCATTTTTCTCATTTCTTTTCCGCACAAATACCCATTTATACCCTACAGGTTTGACATCTTCAGGTGTCCGGGTTATGGGTTAAAAAACTTCACTTTTTGCATCTTTTCATTTCAGCCAATCACTTCTACGTTGATATTCATCAACGGACATATGCTCGTTATAATAATTTTCATTTTTAATATTTGACGTCACATTATATACAAAAATACTATCGATCGTTATTTCTTCTCGGTTCAATCTTTTCCCTGTTGAGACATAGTTTATTGAGATCTCATCATTCTTTACTTATCAAATATATTCATTTTCTTCAGGTACCCGAACTTCTTCCGGATTTGTTTCATTTATTATGTCTCTTGATTCTTCTAGAGTATCAATCTCGGGTTCATTATTAACATTTGCTCCCTTCTTTTTATGGGGATTTTTATCTTTTGAACCAATTGGTCTACCACGTTTCTGACATGCTATAGACTAATTTGCTATTTTATTTACAGATTGTCCTGTTGGGACATCAATCCGTATAGGAGCATTTTTAGCCGGTATATGTGACTTAGTCACTCTCTTTAGGTCAGTAAATGCATCTGGCAGTTGATTTGCTATACTTTGCAAGTGTATTATCTTTTGAACTTCGAGTTCACATTGATTTGTACGAGTATCAAGATGTTGCAAAGTATTCCATGTAATATTTTTACCAAGCTGTTTTCTTTTTCTCCCCCTAATCCCGGGAACATTGATTCATCAAAATGACAATATTATGTCGTAAAAAGACATCCCGTTATAGGTTCAAAATATCTTATAATAGAAGGAGAATCAAACCCAACATATATTCTCAATCTTCTTTAAAGAACCCATTTTTTGTGCGTTGTGGTGGAGTTATAGGAATATAAACCGCACATTCAAAAAATTATAAGTTCTTTTCCTTAAAACAAATAAACATATCTATTCCAAGTGGTGTTGTGGTAAATGCGTTGAACCTTAAGCAGTAGATCCTGGGTTCAGACCTAGGCTCTGTCATCAATGTAAATCCATATATAAACAAACTGTTACGTTCATATGAGTATATGATAGCGATAAATTTGATAATGTTTTGGAAGGATAATTGTGCATAATTGTTGAGGATTATTGTATTAAATTGAGATAAATTGATTGATTTTGGGTTTAATTGCAAATATTCTGTTTCATGTTACTTTTGGGACTGAATTGAATAAAAAGCACAAAAGAAGGACTAAATATGAAATTTATGGAAAGTTATACATGCTCGGGTCAAGAACACGTGCTCGGACCAAGAACACGACCAGCAAGAAGGCTGAACACGTCATGCAAAGCTATAGAACATGGGCTCAGTGTATTAACACACCCCAAGAAGAAGGCGGAACATGGCCGAAGAACACGTGCTCGGTGATAAACCCGTCACCGGGGGCGTGTTACATAGATTTTTTAGAGAATTTTGTGTAAAATGACTATTTTACCCCTGTTTTTGGTTATCTATAAATTATAGGATTTTTACCATTATTAGAGGTTGGATTAGGTTTAAAGACTAGTATTTGGAAGGGTTATGCTATCAAAATAATTTTGTAATTCTTGTTTTAGGGTTTTGAATTGGATCTACACTTTGCTATTTTCTATTCTTTGAGATCTCTTTCACTTGTTGTAAGTTGTAAGAATCTCTTGTGAGTCTTTGTGTGAAGTTGCCTCAAATTGTAAGGAATTTCCTTGGAGTTTTGCAAGAGAGGAATCAACTTTATCAACTTGAAGATTTGAAAAAGAACAAGAAGTTTGACAAAGAGGGAGTTGAAGAGGTTACTCTTCTTCTTTTATTTGTTATAATTTTCATCTTGTAATTAGAGACCAACCCTAGGAACTCTTCTCTCTACATTTATTTTAGGTAGAAATGGTTGGTATTATTCTACAATTACTTTGGGGCATTTCTTGGTTTTTCATGGATTGAATATTATAGTTTGATTAATTTGAATTGCAATTTCATTCATAGCTTTGGATCTGAATTTTATCTATGTATTGAGCTTTGATTTGAGGTTGTAGTTCCGGATTAACACTAATTGTTAGACCGGAACTATGACAAATAATTAGTGCCAAGTTGATTGGATTAGATTTGCTTTTAATGGACCGAAACTAGGATGATTGATGAGAGATTTAATCTTGTCAACATTCAAGTGTTCTTACATCAATGAATTTCTTGCAACGGAATGTATTGAAGAAGTTCATCCTTAGACTTGAATATTGGTGAGATTATGATAGTTAATTCATGATTAATCTTGCCCCTAGTAGTTTGTATCCTTCATTCCTTGATACTTCACTTCTCTTTGTTCATTTACTTTGCTTTCTAGGATTTAGAATTCAATTTTATCATTCTTGATAAAGGTTGGATTACTTGATGAATGATTCATACTTCCAAATCATATTCATAATTGATTTAATTATATTTTCCACACTAAAAATTAATAGATGTCTTGGGGAAAACGATTTTATAAATATTAAAATCTGAATACTACCTTTATTTACTAAACTATTTCGATAGGTGCTCTGCCTAGTTGAATTTATTTTATTAGTGACAATCCTATTTTAATCTTGAGAATTCCTATTATTTTTAGTATTATTTATTCGATTATTTATATTATTTTTATATATATATAACTCAAACATCAGTATACAAATTTATATTCATTGTAGTATATACAAAGTATATACAAGTAGTGCATGTAAATTCTTTTGATTGAAAAATTTCATGTTTTCCAATGAGTGCCCAATTTTCAATAACTTTTCATATCATATTTGAATTGGGATGCCCTAACAGGTCATGCCAAATAGTAAACATTGTATCATTGTCAAGATCATGATAAACATAAATTATGAATTATGTATTATGTGCTTTAATACAATGCAAGTGTGCTTTAATGCATAAATATGTATATATTTAGCTTGATTTGAGTTTTCAACCTTTAATCTATAGTTTGGAACGTTAGTGTTACTCCACTACAACATTCAAATTAGAATTATTGTTTGTTTGTTCTTGGCTGTTCATGCACTTGATTTTACATACTATTTGGTGCATAAATTTTATATATACTGCCTCAACAGTGTTTCCAAGTGGTGTAGTAGTATATACTTCAAGTTCACATTTATTTGTATGAGTATCAAGATGTTGCAAAGTAATCCTGTAATATTTTTACAAGCTGTTTTTCTTTTTCTCCCCCTAATCCCGGGAACATTGATTCATCAAAATGACAATCGACAACATTGTGTCATAAAAGACCTCATAGGTTCAAAATATAGAAGGAGAAACAAACACAACATATATTCCCAATTTGTTTTAAAGAACCCATTGTGCGTTGTGGTGGAGTTATAGGAATATAAACCGCACATCTAAAAATGAGAAATATTTAGCTCCTGACCATAATCTAATTGTAACAAGTGCTACAAGTGCTACTAACATATACAAGTGCTACTGCATGCAAAATTGCATGGCCCCAAGCTGAGACGGGTAGTTTAATTCTCATCATCATAGGTCTAGCTATCAATTGAAGTCTTTTAATAAAAGATTCAGCTAACTCATTTTGTGTATGAACATAAGCTACAAGATGTTCAACACTTATACCAATTGACTTACAATAATCATTGAAAGCCTGAAATGAGAATTCACTAACATTATCCAAACATATTAATTTAATTGTATAATCTGGAAATTATGCTTGAAATCTAATAATTTGAGCAAGCAATCTTGCAAACTCCAAGTTGCAAGTTAATAATAAGCTTATATGAGACCATCTACTAGACGCGTCTATTAGAATCATAAATTATCAAAATGGTCCTCATGAAGGATTAATTAATCCACATATATCACCCTGAATTCTTTCTAAAAATGTTGGAAATTCAATTCCAACTTTAACTGGTGATGACTTAATAATCAATTTTCCTTGAAAACAAGTAACACATGTAAATTCTTTTGATTGAAAAATTCCAGGTTTTTCAATGAGGGCCCATGAGAATTTTCAATAATTTTTCGCATCATACTTGAACCGAGATGCCTTAACCGGTCATACCAAGTAAACATTTTTGAATCAATAAACTTCTTGTTTATTGAATGTATTTCAATTGCATTTATTATTGTGTAGTACAAGCCAGAAGAAATCATATTTAATTTTTCTAATATGATTTTCTTACTCAAAACAATGCTTGTAATATGAAGGTACTCATCATTTCCTTTCATTTATAGTCTCCACATACGTTAAGACGAATATCTTTAAAACTTAACAAATTTCTTTGAGATTTTGATGAAAATATAGCATTGTTATATTCAATTTTGTTCCTTGGGTAACATTATAATTGCTCTTCTAGAGCCTTCAACTATTCTTGTACTCCCCGAAATTGTAGTAATATTTGTTTCACCCATATATTTTTGCAATGAAATATATATTTTTTTCGTAAGGATTTTATGGACAATTGCACTGTCAACAAGACATATATCCCCTTATTCATATTCCTTAAGAAAAATAAAATAAAAAATAAAAATATTATAATTAAAGAATAAAATAATCATATAAATTCCAAGTGGTGTTGTAGTATATACTGCAAGCCTTAAGTAGTAGATCTCCGTTTCTATCCCAAGCTTTGTCATTATCATATAATATTTTTTAATATGCAGCCAGTGTGTACTATATATATATATATAAAACAGTGTGCAACATATATATGAAAAATATGAGTATATTGTTTGGAGAATAGAAAAGAATAAGAGATTTATTCTCTATATCTTGACTAATGAAATTCGATAGGTTTCAACCTGAATTTCGCCTCGTCAAAACACATACTTATATGTTATTATGTTCATGATGAAAACTAGTTCACCTAGGAAACAGGGCATAACATGCACGGGGCGGCATGTAGTGTAAACTTCAATACCCCCTGTATAAATTGGTATCGGAGCTTTAAATGATTCCTGAATGTTATCAGTTATCTTCTTTCTCTTTCCCTCCTTTGATTAAATATATAACTCATCTTATTATAATTCTGATAATATGCAAAACAATTATCATATCGTAATAGGAATTACTTTTTTAGATAGTACAGACTTAGATATAATGATAGATCTTAAATAGGTAATGAATTAAATAGGTGTCGTAGAGAATCGTACAAGTAGTTTTCAATTGGGCAGATAATATAGTTTCAAACCTAATTAAGAAATTAGATATCCCAAAACTGAAATTAAAACTTGTAATAGGTATATTCGTAATTTAAATAAAAAATATAAGTTACATTGTTATTTTCAATTTGATCAACAAATAACACATAATTACCTGTTTTAAATACTTTGGTAGACTTAATAATTACATTAGGTAGTAAATTAGAAGAAATTAATAAAAATAATGACCAGATAATATCTAATATTAGAGATAGATTAATTAAAATAGAAACACAAATAATAGAAAAATTAGGAAATATAGAGTATATAAAATCTCAGAATAATGATATATATGCAAGGGTAAAAGAATTTAGGTCTTTAGATTATTCAAGCCCAAAATATAACATAAAAGCAATCCAACAAAAAACTTTAGAACAAATAAAAATTAGGATAGATTCCCTTTATAATCTTTTAGAAGAGGTAAAACAATTAATACTCTCATGAATACAGAAGAATACCAGAGAGCTTTAGATTTAATAGTACAATATCAAGAAGAATCAGTAGGATATTCAAGTCATATTCCATCTAATTTAACTGTTTATTAGGCAACATAATACTATAATATGTCTTTTAGAACTCGTAAGTTCCAAGCTTAAATCAAAAAATTAGATAATCCACTTTTACCTCCACCAGTACCTCCTCTTCATTCTACGGAAATTAATGATATTATAGATAGGTTATCAAAAATAGATATAAATGGAAAACCGTTAAGAAGAGAAAGACACTTGAAAGATAAAAATCCTGTTTTTGGAACTGATATTAGCACCTGTACTTGATATTCTTGGTGAACAACCTAATACTGGCATCTGTAGGATATTAGCACCTGTAGGACAAACTAATCAAATAAGTATAAATAATGGTACATTTTTAGGAAGACTTCTAAGTTGAGGAAATAGTTCAAGTAGTAGTTCAGAACCCATAAGAGCATTAGAAGAAGTCATAGATTTAGAATCAAACTTAGATTTATATAGATATGACCAGATTCGTTTGTTAAATCCACGAGTCTTGTATAGAACAGGACCATTAAATTTAGCAACTAGTTTATTACAAATTAGTAGGGAAGAACAAATACAAGTAACAACAAATGCTGTAAATTTAGATATAATTAGTAAAGAATCTTTACAGAAAATTAAAAAATCAGGTAAAAGATTAGCTCATCTTGGTTTAATTATGGTAGCAATCAAAGGAATGACTAGAAAACATGTAGGAGCAAAAGTATTAGTAGTAATTTTAGATAAAAGTTGGCAAAAAGATGCTAGAAAAGCAACCTTAGAACCATGGAAGTAGATATGAGTAAAAATGAAGCTTTATTTTATTGTAGTCCAAATATATTTCTTTCTATAAATGATTTAGATAAAATAGTAGTAGGCACACAAGCTAAAGGATATGAAGATTTCCTTAGAAAATATAGGAGTTTTAGGAAAACTTACAAATGGTAGTTGCATCCAGAGTAAATTAAATATAGATGGTATAACTAAGCCAATAATATCTAAAGGAATTAAATTTCTTGAACCAATGAAAATTAAGTCAAGTAACCTAGAAGGATTAGAATGGAATTTAAAAAAGAATTTAAATAATTTAGACATAGTTCATACTCCTGAATCACATGAAATGTTCAAAAATCGTGATGGTTTTTATTCTTTAAGATTTAGTGATTACACAGAACAGTCCCAAAATAATTTAGATATAGAAGACGTTGAAGACAATGAATAGGTTTCCGGAAGGACAAATAATCATAGGATTAGGAATAGAATTAACTACTGAGGAAGTTTTATCTTTAGAAATAGAAATAGAATTAGGACAACTACTAGAAACAGATTTCCTCAAACAAACAAAAGAAGGATATAAGGTGACATATGATAATTTAAATATAGAATTAATGGAATCCTCCAGGACTACTCCAGTACAAGATCCTAGTACATCTAGTAATGCTCCTGCACAATCCTATGCAGCCCAAAGAAATTCTTATTCAACATATAATGATCGAAATGAAGGAAGATTAATTCAAAGCAAAGACAGAAGGCTTCCTTTAGAAACATTAGATAATAGTCTTTTAATAGATAATGGAAATTATTAAATTTAACTGCACATGATCCCAAATTTAGCCGACTTTCTTAGAAACTTGGTCACAGATAGTTTGTAGAGAATATGCTAGAGATGATTTTACTTTTGATGCTATAGGTATGTATAATTACTTAGAAATTTTTTTAGGAGAAACAACAAGAGCTTTATGGGAAAGTTATAAAGCAAATTATCCTGTAGAGTTTGCTAGAGATTTAGAATTAGGAGATAATCCTTATAATTTCACTAATAAAATAACTCTTTTAGTTCTTGGTGAACAACCAAATACTGTTTATGATAAAAAAACAAGAGGCAGTATTGCAACTTCGAAAATGGGAATTTTGTAAACCCTTCTTTCTAGATTTTATGCATCATAGTACTGTAGCAGGATGTTATCATAATCAAACTATAGGAGAAAAATTGTTTTTAAAGCTTCCAGATCCTTTAGGTACCCAAATTTTTAGGCAATACTCGAAGAAAAGCATAAAGCAATTACTGAAGGAAAATATATACCTGTTTTAGATAATGTAGGAACTAAAATAAAATATGTCATAGATAAATTAGTTGAAAAATGCACAGACATAACAATTAGTAGGCAGTTAAAAGGAGAGTATAGTTTACTCAAGTGTACGATAGACCTGATAGAAAACGAAAACCTAGGAATGATACGAAATAATAAAGCACTAGTAATAAAAAGAAATGATACTATTTACGTAGAAGTAATGCAAGAAAACCATACCTTAATAAAGATAAGCATGTTAGAAAATTTGATAGAAAGCGTAATTACAAGAATAGACTTAGTTGTTTTACTTGTGGAAGTCCAGATCATTTAGCTAGTGAATGTGATATAAAGAAGCAGTTTTAATTGAATGTGTAAATGAAGATTTGCTTCACATAGATGAAACACTATCAGATACATAAAGTATATTTAGAATTGTTAGTATAGAAGATATTATTTATTCACAAGAATCTGATAATGAAGAATTAGGATTTGCAGACCTCATAGGAACAAATAATTTATATAAAAATAAAATAGATCAGCTAGAAGAATTTACAGAAATGTTAGCTAATTTAGATGATAAAACTGAGCTAGTCGTAGAGATCATAGAAATCAAGCCATTACATTCCTAGAAAATCATTTAGAAGAAATGTGTAGGTCTGAATGCGAAGTTTGTCTAATGAATAAAGAATCTTTATGCCAATTAAACTTAATATTGCTCATCTTACGTCAAGATTTGCAAAGTAGACAAGATAATAGTTTTAATAATAGATTTACTATTTTACAAGTTAAGACACAACTTTTAGAAGAAGTAGCAAAACAAACTCTTACAAATCCATTTTACAAACTGTCATATAGAATGACTAAAGGTAGTCAAATTAAAAAACCAGATGGTTATCATCTTAGCATAGCAATAGCATAAGTTTCTAGAAGAATTAAAAAATCTTTTGATTGTAGCTATAATAGGAGCTATGTTTTAGATCAATTAACTCAAATCAAGTTCAATCTTCAAAAAAGACATGATCGTATGATGGCTCGTAGCTCAGAAATAGATAAAATGAACTATCATAATGAACAAAGTAAGATAGATGATAACTTGAAAAAATTTCATTTCAAAATTTTCATTTGAAAGTAGTAATAATATTATCTCGTTGCCTCCTGTATTGGAAAAACCGATTGATGAATCCACATCTAGTCAGCCATTAGAATCTTATTCTCAACAAGAATTACAGGAATCCCAAATCTTTTCAACAATAGATTTAGAATTAGAACCTTATCTTGAAACAGAACCATGGATAGAAAACTTAGTATTTACTCCTGAATACATAAATATGTACTCTTCTTTAGAACAACAAATTTCTTCTCCAATAATACATATACCAGAATCTCCAATACCTGGTACATTAGATTTAGCATTACATGAAGAAGTAACACCTCTTCAATTAGAAATAGAACCATGGGTAGCAGAATTACTCCATATTCCTGAGGAAAATAATAAGTAAAGTTAAATATGTCAATTAATTGTTCTCATAATTGGATAGGAAATAGAAGTAGTAATGGTTTAATATCCTGCTTTACATCTTAGATATCAGTGTGATTTATGTCATAAAGAAACATGTGTTTTTTGCCTTAAAGATTTAGGAGTTTTAGTTACTCCAATTTAGTTAAAACAACCCATAGGTGATACAGAAACATCATACATTAGAACTTAGGATTTTTTACTTCAAGAATTACAAGAAAAATTATCTGTTATTGAATTAAAATTGAAGAAATGGATAACTTAGATATTTTAGGAATACACTTAGACCAATATTTATCTATAGAAGATTATGAAAGTGCTTATTTAGTTCAGAAACAATTAAAACTTGAATTAATTAAATATAATTTAGCAGCAACTAAGATACAAAGAAAATTTAGAGTAAATAGATCTTGTTTAGAAAATTTAGAAATAATATCACCTATAAGGAAGATATAGAAACTAATTATTTATCAACTAAACATCCTAGAATATATTCCATCAAGATTAAATGTAAAATTTATATTGATGATTGGAATTTAGAAGTAATATGACTTTTAGACTCGGGTAGTAGTAATACCGTCTTAGATAGTAAACTAGTTCCTTTAAAATACCAAAGTCAAATTCCTTTAGATAAACAATTTTATGCTGAACAAATGGATGGTAAGCTTTTTAAATATGATAGACAATTAAGTAAATATAAGATAGCTTATTATACCCAAAATGGATATACGAATCCTTCTGTTAATCCAGCTAGGATTTGTCTTAGGAATTTTTCACTTAGTCAGGTTAAATTTATAATAGGATAACATAATCTTAGCTTTTTAGAAATATCACCAATTCCTTATACTAATGAAAAAATAAAGCACCATATCATCGAAGAAGAAGAAAAATGTCAATGTGTAATACCAGGAAACTGTAAAGTAGAAGATGAACTTGTAGAACTAAAACCTATAGATATATCTCCCATCTTAAATTATTCTTGTTTATATAATTTACATAGTAGATTAGAAAAGGATAATATATTTGGAGAAAATCCCCAAAGTCATTGGGCACGAAATTCTCTTTATTGCAAATTAGAATTAAAAGACCCACACTTTAGGATAGTTTCTAAAAAAATAGAAGCAACAAATGAGAATCTTAGAGAATTTGAAATGCATATAGGAGATTTACAAAAATTACAGGTAATTAGAAGAAGTACAAGTCCCCATAGATCTCCTGCTTTTATTGTTAATAAACATAGTGAAATAGTAAGAGGAAAAAGTAGGATGGTTATAGATTAGAAGATTAAATGATAATACTATAGATGATGCATATGATATTCCCGATAAAATAGAATTAATAAATAGAATACAACATAATTTTAATTTAGTAAATTTGATTGTAAATCTGGATTTTGGCAAATTAAAATGCATCCCGATAGTATAGAATGGACAGCTTTTACTTGTCCTTTAGGACATTTTGAATGGTTAGTTATGCCATTTGGATTTAAGAATGCCCCTAGTATTTTTCAAAGAAAAATGGATGATATTTTTGGAAAGTATAGAAATTTTGTAGCAGTTTATATAGATGATATTCTTGTATTTAGTAAAAGTAAAGTACATCATGTTGAACACCTTAAAAAAGTGTTATTTGAATTTGACAAAAATGGTATAGTAATTAGTAGTAAAACAACACTATTTTTTAAAACAAACATTGAATTTTTAGGTATAGAATTAGGAAATGGAAGAATAAAATTACAACCTCATATAGCAAAGAAAGTTTTAGACTTTCCTCATATTAAAACAATTAAGGAATTACAAGCCTTTTTAGGATTAGTAAATTATGCACGACCTTTTATACATAATTTAGGAAAAATGGTTGGTCCTTTATATGGTAAAATAAGACTTACATGGATGAAACAGTTTAATATTGAAGATCATAAGCAAATTGATCAAATTAAAAGAGCTGTTAAAGCTCTGCCAGATCTTAAATTACCCTTAGATAGTGATTATATGATAGTTGAAACAGATGGTTGTGAACAAGGTTGGGGTGGAATTCTTAAAAGAAAACCCAATAAATATAGTCCGAAAAATAGTGAAGAACTTTGTAGATATGCTAGTGGACAATACAAAGAAAAAAATCTTAGTAGCATAGATCAAGAAATTTTAGCAGTAAAATATGCTCTTGATAGTTTTAGATTATTTTTACTTAATAAACATGAAATTCTAGTTAGAACTGATTGTGAAGCTATTGTGAAATTCTTTGAAAATAGAAATAGTAAGAGAATTAGTCAAAGAAGATGGCTTGTTTTTAAGGATTAACTCTAATTACGGAATAAAATTCGAACATATAAAGGGAGCTGATAATTACTTAGATAGTTATTTAGTATAATTACCAGTAAAAGAGCATTCAAAGCTGTTATGGATACCGTTTCAATACTGTTTCATAGATTTATTCCCAAATATAGTTTAAGATTCATTATTAATCCAGGAACCGTTTCATTACTGGAATCTGCGACATTTGGGAATAGGTGTATAACTTAGTATAGAGTAGTTATAGATTTCGTTTTTCTTAACTCGGATTTATTTATTGCAGATGGCAGGACAATCTCAAATCCCCAAACAGTTTAATTTTGGTCCATATTGTCTCAAAACTTATCTTCCGAAACAATCCTTTAAAACCAAATTTCCTATTCCTTTCGAACAACAATGTTTAGTAGACAATCTTTTCAACCAGCCTAAAACACCCCAGTATATTGATATTCTCTATGCTTTGGTAGGACACCTGGCTAATTTAAATGGCCAAATCACTAAATTGCAAACCCAATCCACTTCAAGCACAGTAGAACCCGTTTTTTCTCCACTCGGCATGAAAAAGAAAGACGCCTAATTGCTGAGAATAAAGCTAGAAGTATCTGTGTGTTTGAGTTAGAAAAAGATTTAGAAGTTCTTGGGAAAAAGTTGACTGAAAAGACGACAGAACTGAATTTATTGAAAAAAGAATGGGAGAAGGACTGGCAGAACAAGCAAGAATATTTAGAGGTCTTTCCTGAAAAGTTAGATGAAGTTAAAGAACAAATTAGGGAAATTGTCATGAGGGAAAACAAGCGCAAATTCCTCACAACCCAAGAATGCTTAAGAACCATGGCGAGGACGAAAAAGGTCCCTTTTAAGGGATTGGCACTTTATGTTTTAGCATTCAAGGAAACAAAACATCTCCAACAGTATTACAAATGTGACAGAGGATTTAATTTTGTACAGGCAACAATCGACCTTAGAACTTGGCAGGACTTTGATTGTTTTTTATCTTTCGGAAACTTATTTGAGGCATGAATGATAAAGAGAATCATGGTTACAACTCCAAGGCAAGTTGCTACTTATATTGAACCCGTTTCATGGAGGCTTGCTCATATCCTCCAACAGATATTTAAATCGGACGTGGCTTGCAAAGGATACATTAACCTAGAGTTTGAAAGTGTTCCTCAATCCTTAAAGTTTCCAGACGCTGCCGGACATACAATCTTGATCACAACGCATGACTTCAAACTACCGGTACAACGTTTGCTCGGAGATACTTTTTCACTCTTAGAAGGAGAAACTGAAGAACATTATACTCTAGCAAGTGTTTTTCTCCAAGCATCGCAACCTTTGATAGCACATGTTCCAAGGTATGATTTCCAACTTTTAGCGAGAAGACAGAAATATGAAAATTTATAGAAGTGCATACCTACACCGACGGTTTTTTGATGTTTCATTTCTCAACCACATCACTGAAGACGTGTCTCAAATGTTCCATATTCAATCAATGAATCAACAACTTTTTCATAATTATGGAGATTTCTTAGATTCATATGCTACTGAAGTCCCTGATTCGGATAGATTACAAGACATGGATCAACAAAATGAGGATGATATGATTGAGCCATAAAACGAAAATCAGCACTATTCAACACTGCTCATGGCGGCTTTACTGTTCAACACTTAACAGCTTTACTGTGCGACAGCTATGACCGCTTTACTGTGTGACAGTTTTCCTGTAGATATTTCTGCTTTGTTTGTTTTCATTTTGGTTTCTTTGTTTTCTTTGCCTATATATATGACAATTTTCCTGTAGACATAATTTTTTTTTTTTTTTAAACTCTCTTCTGATCTCACCTTAACCTTTCGGCTAATAAGCATCCAGGACAATCAAAGACCGAACATGGGTTCACTACCCTCACAGGCCACACATAATCCTTTAAGCCTAACCAGAGTCTATTGATCATAAGAGTAAAAGGAAACAAACACAATTCTTTTGATCTCACCTTAACCTTTCGGCTAATAAGCATCCAGGACAATCGAAGACCAAACAAGGGTCTGCTATCCTTAAAGCATAACCAGAGTCTATTGATCAAAGAGATATCATAAAATAAAGGAAGAGAACAAAAAACAGATGAAAACATGTATCACGGATAACATAATCCATGTAATATGTCATGAATTATTAGATTATCGTACCCCCCTTTCCCAGAGGGGTTTTAAGCTATCATCGGAATTTAAAACAAATTAAACAAACTTCCAATTTTATTGGAAGCTTTGAAATATGTTACAACAGCACACCTTGAAACAACAAACTCTTATCTTTTTCTTATGTTTCTTTCTTTTTTTCCTTTCCGTCTCTTCTCTCAAACAAATTTTACAAACTATATATAGGCACAAATTCCTGGATAAATAGTGCCAAACAGTAATGCTGTCATATGAACAGTACCGAACAGTACATAAAAGGATACTGAGTTTATCCAGATCTGCTTTATATCTCTATCATAGTTTCATCACTTCTTTGATCCATTGCTTGGATTGTATCGAGACCATATGTTGTAGCATCATTTTCATGGGAGTCAAGAAAATCTCCATAACTGTTGGATAATTGTTGTTGGTGCATTGACTGGAGATGAATGATAAGGGACACATCTTCGGTTACGTGGTTAAGAAATGGAACATCAAAAAACCGTCGATGTAGACAAGGACTTCCATAAATCTTTATATTTTGAACCTCTGATAGAAACTGAAAATCATAACGGGGAAGATGAAGGATCAAAGGCTGAGATGCCTGCAAATAAACTCGTGCTAAACTATAATGTTCTTCAACATCTCCTTCCATAAGTGAAAAGCTATCAGGGAGTAGCTGCTGTACTGGTGCTCTGAATTCATGAGTTGTAATCAAAATAGTATGTCGGGCAGCATCTGGAAACTTCAGGGAACTAGGAATACTTTCAAAATCCAAATTAATATATCCCTTGCAAACTAAATCTAGCTTAAATATCTGATGGAGAATGTGAGCAAGTCGCCATGATAACGGTTCAATGTAATTTACTCCTTGCTTTGGATTTGTAAGAATAACTCTCTTTATCAATCCTGAACCCAAGAATGCTTAAGAACCATGGCGAGGACGAAAAAGGTCCCTTTTAAGGGATTGGCACTTTATGTTTTAGCATTCAAGGAAACAAAACATCTCCAACAGTATTACAAATGTGACAGAGGATTTAATTTTGTACAGGGAACAATCGACCTTAGAACTTGGCAGGACTTTGATTGTTTTTTATCTTTCGGAAACTTATTTGAGGCATGAATGATAAAGAGAATCATGGTTACAACTCCAAGGCAAGTTGCTACTTATATTGAACCCGTTTCATGGAGGCTTGCTCATATCCTCCAACAGATATTTAAATCAGACGTGGCTTGCAAAGGATACATTAACCTAGAGTTTGAAAGTGTTCCTCAATCCTTAAAGTTTCCAGACGCTGCCGGACATACAATCTTGATCACAACGCATGACTTCAAACTACCGGTACAACGTTTGCTCG
The DNA here is from genome assembly GCA_025388415.1 of Cynanchum wilfordii. Classification (NCBI taxonomy): domain Eukaryota; kingdom Viridiplantae; phylum Streptophyta; class Magnoliopsida; order Gentianales; family Apocynaceae; genus Cynanchum; species Cynanchum wilfordii. The sequence goes on from JAHSUH010000443.1 coordinate 80,407, forward strand.
GAGATACTTTTTCACTCTTAGAAGGAGAAACTGAAGAACATTATACTCTAGCAAGTGTTTTTCTCCAAGCATCGCAACCTTTGATAGCACATGTTCCAAGGTATGATTTCCAACTTTTAGCAGAAGACAGAAATATGAAAATTTATAGAAGTGCATACCTACACCGACGGTTTTTTGATGTTTCATTTCTCAACCACATCACTGAAGACGTGTCTCAAATGTTCCATATTCAATCAATGAATCAACAACTTTTTCATAATTATGGAGATTTCTTAGATTCATATGCTACTGAAGTCCCCGATTCGGATAGATTACAAGACATGGATCAACAAAATGAGGATGATATGATTGAGCCATAAAACGAAAATCAGCACTATTCAACACTGCTCATGGCGGCTTTACTGTTCAACACTTAACAGCTTTCTCCTGGCGACGGCTATATCGCCTTCTTGTGTGACGTTTTTCCGTAGATATTTCTGGCTTTGTTTGTTTTCATTTTGGTTTCTTTGTTTTCTTTGCCTATATATATGACAATTTTCCTGTAGACATAATTTTTTTTTTTTTTTAAACTCTCTTCTGATCTCACCTTAACCTTTCGGCTAATAAGCATCCAGGACAATCAAAGACCGAACATGGGTTCACTACCCTCACAGGCCACACATAATCCTTTAAGCCTAACCAGAGTCTATTGATCATAAGAGTAAAAGGAAACAAACACAATTCTTTTGATCTCACCTTAACCTTTCGGCTAATAAGCATCCAGGACAATCGAAGACCAAACAAGGGTCTGCTATCCTTAAAGCATAACCAGAGTCTATTGATCAAAGAGATATCATAAAATAAAGGAAGAGACCAAAAAAAAGATGAAAACATGTATCACGGATAACATAATCCATGTAATATGTCATGAATTATTAGATTATCGTACCCCCCTTTCCCAGAGGGGTTTTAAGCTATCATCGGAATTTAAAACAAATTAAACAAACTTCCAATTTTATTGGAAGCTTTGAAATATGTTACAACAGCACACCTTGAAACAACAAACTCTTATCTTTTTCTTATGTTTCTTTCTTTTTTTCCTTTCCGTCTCTTCTCTCAAACAAATTTTACAAACTATATATAGGCACAAATTCCTGGATAAATAGTGCCAAACAGTAATGCTGTCATATGAACAGTACCGAACAGTACATAAAAGGATACTGAGTTTATCCAGATCTGCTTTATATCTCTATCATAGTTTCATCACTTCTTTGATCCATTGCTTGGATTGTATCGAGACCATATGTTGTAGCATCATTTTCATGGGAGTCAAGAAAATCTCCATAACTGTTGGATAATTGTTGTTGGTGCATTGACTGGAGATGAATGATAAGGGACACATCTTCGGTTACGTGGTTAAGAAATGGAACATCAAAAAACCGTCGATGTAGACAAGGACTTCCATAAATCTTTATATTTTGAACCTCTGATAGAAACTGAAAATCATAACGGGGAAGATGAAGGATCAAAGGCTGAGATGCCTGCAAATAAACTCGTGCTAAACTATAATGTTCTTCAACATCTCCTTCCATAAGTGAAAAGCTATCAGGGAGTAGCTGCTGTACTGGTGCTCTGAATTCATGAGTTGTAATCAAAATAGTATGTCGGGCAGCATCTGGAAACTTCAGGGAACTAGGAATACTTTCAAAATCCAAATTAATATATCCCTTGCAAACTAAATCTAGCTTAAATATCTGATGGAGAATGTGAGCAAGTCGCCATGATAACGGTTCAATGTAATTTACTCCTTGCTTTGGATTTGTAAGAATAACTCTCTTTATCAATCCTGCTTGGAACAAATTCTTGAAAGATAAGAATATATCTACGTCTTGTCATGATCGGAGATCAATAGAGGTTTGAACAAAATCAAATCCCTTATCACACTTACAGTATTGCTGAGGATGTTTATCTTCTTTGAATTCTAGAACATAGAGTGTCAATCCTTTAAAAGGAACCTTCTTTGTTCTTGCCATACTTCTCAAACATTCTTGAGTAGCTAACATCCTACTTTTATTATCGGACATAACAATATCTCTGATTTTTTCTTTTACTTCTCCTAATTCTTCCGGGAATATTTCTAAATATTCCTTCTTGTTTTTCAATTCTATTTCCCATGTGTTTTTCAGAAATCTTTTTCTTGTAAACATCCAATTCTTTCTCTAATTCAAATATCCTAAGACTCTTAACTTTGTTTTCAGCAGCTAACATCCGTTCCTTTTCTTTCCATAAAGGAGCAAGCATAGGTTCATATGTGTCATGAGTGCTAACTGATTTTGTAGGTTTTCTATCTGGCCATTTAGGTGTGAAAAATGTCCTACAAGAGCATGGAGAATATCAGAGTACTGGGTTGTTTTGGGTTGATGAAAAAGATTGTCTATATGAGAGGAAACTGGGTTTTAAAGGCTTACTTTTGAGAATAAGTTCTAAGACAGTATGGGCCAAAAGCAAGTTGTTTTGGGTTTTGGGATTGTCCTCCCATCTGCAATAAAATCAGTATAATATGGGTTAATCAATTAAAAGACTAAATTAAATATCTATTCCCAAATTTCGCAGGCTCCAGTAATGAAACGGTACCTGGATTAAGAATGAATCTTAAACTATATTTGAGAGTGAATCTAATATTACCAAGTTTGGACTCCAGTATTGAAACGGTATAACAACTTTGAATGTTGTTTTACTGGTAAATATATTAAATAACTAGTGGGTTTTTAAGTACTTGTTGTTCAAAAAGTATAAATCTAGATAATCTATCAGCTAAGTAATTATCAGCTCCCTTAATATGTTCAAATTTTATTCTATAGTTGGAGTTGATAATACTATCCTTAAAAACAAGTCATCTTCTTTGACTAATTCTCTTGCTATTTTTATTTTCAAAGAATTTCACAATGGCTTCACAGTCAGTTCTAACTAAAATTTCATGTTTATTATGTAAGAATAATCTAAAGTTATCAAGAGCATATTTTACTGCTAAAATCTCTTGATCTATGCTACTTAGATTTTTTTCCTTATATTATCCACTAGAATATCTACAAAGTTCTTCACTAGTTTTAGGACTATATTTGTTGGGTTTTCTTTTAAAAATTCCACCCCAACCTTGTTCACAACCATCTGTTTCAACTATCATATAATCACTATCTAAGGGTAATTTAAGATCTGGCAGAGCTTTAACAGCTCTTTTAATTTGATCAATTTGCTTATGATCTTCAATATTAAACTGTTTCATCCTTGCTTATGACCGACCATTTTTCCTAAATTATGTATAAAAGGTCGTGCATAATTTACTAATCCTAAAAAGGCTTGTAATTCCTTAATTGTTTTAATAGGAGGAAAGTCTAAAACTTTCTTTGCTATATGAGGTTGTAACTTTATTTTTCCATTTCCTAATTCTATACCTAAAAATTCAATGTTTGTTTTAAAAAATTGTGCTTTTTTACTACTAATTACATACCATTTTTGTCAAACTCAAATAATACTTTTTAAGGTGTTCAACATTATCTGCTTTATTTTTACCAAATACAAGAATATCATCTATATAAACTGCTACAAAATTTCTATACTTTCCAAAGATATCATCCATTTTTCTTTGAAAAATACTTGGTGCATTTTTTAATCCAAATGACATAACTAACCATTCAAAATGTCCTAGAGGACATGTAAAAGCTGTCCATTCTATACTATCGGGATGCATTTTAATTTGCCAAAATCTAGATTTACAATCAAATTTGCTAAATAAAAAATTATATTGTATTCTATTTATTAATTCTATTTTATCCGGAATATCATATGCATCATCTATCATTTAATCTTCTATAATCTATAACCATCCTACTTTTTTCTCTTACTATTTCACTATACTTATTAACAATAAAAGCAGGAGATCTATGATGACTAGTACTTCTTTTAATTACCTGTAATTTTTGTAAATCTCCCATATGCATTTCAAATTCTCGAAGATTCTCATTTGTTGCTTCTATTTTCTTAGAAACTATCCTAAAGTGTGGGTCTTTTAATTATAATTTACAATAAAGAGAATTTCGTGCCCAATGACTTTGGGGATTTTCTCCAAATATGTTATCCTTTTCAATATTATCTATCTCATAATGTCCTGTACTAAGTAAATTATATAAACAAGGATAATTTAAGATAGGAGATATATCTATAGGTTTTAGTTCTACAAGTTCATCTTCTATTTTACAGTTTCTTGGTATCACACATTGACATTCTTCTTCTTCTTCTTTGGTATGGTGCTTTATTATTTCATTAATATAAGAAATTGGTGGTATTTCTAAAAAGCTAAGATTATGTTTATTCAAAATAATTCCATAATGATATTCTAAAATTAAAGTTAATCCTATTATAAATTTAACATGACTAAGGGAAAAATTCCTAAGACAAATCCTAGCTAGATTAACAGAAGGATTCGTATATCCATTTTGGGTATAATAAGCTATTTTATATTACTGTCTATCATAAAATTGTTTATCTAACGGAATTAGACTTTGGTATTTTAAAGGAACAAGTTGATCTTGATGGAATATATTCTAGGATGTTTAGTTGATAAATAATTAGTTTCTATATCTTCCTTATTAGGTGATATTATTTCTAAATTTTCTAAACAAGATCTATTTAATCTAAATTTTCTTTGTATCTTAGTTGCTGCTAAATTATATTTAATTAGTTCAAGTTTTAATTGTCTTTGAACTAAATATGCACTTTCATAATCTTCTATAGATAAATATTGTTCTAAGTGTATTCCTAAAATATTTAAGTTATCCATTTTTTCAATTTTACTTCAATAGATAATTTTTCTTGTAATTCTTGAAGTAAATTTTCTAAGTGTAAAATCCTAAGTTCTAATGTATGATGTTTCTGTTGATCATCTATGGGTTGTTTTAACTGTATTGGAGTAACTAAAACTCCTAAATCTTTAAGACAAAAAACACATGTTTCATTATGACATAATTCACACTGATATCTAAGGTGTAAAGCAGGATATTTAAAACAGTATATACATAGTTTATCATTACTACCTCTATTTCCTATCCAATTATGAGAACAATTAATTGACATATTTAACTTTGTCTAATATTAATAATAAGTTGTTCATTATCAATTACTAAGTATCTATTAAATATTCCTTGAACTATCCATTCATATTTGTCTAGAACCAGAGTTTTCTTTCCTATATTTTCTATGTATATTTTTATAGTATTATGAAAGTCTGCATCTATTATACCTACACTATTTGCTAATTTTAATCCTTTTTTGAAAGTACTACTTCTTGGAACTATTAGTAGGTATTCATCAGGATTCATTTTTACTCTAATATATGTATCTATCACTTTTATTTCTCCTTTCTTAATTTCAGTTAATTCTGGGATGTAAAAATCATAACCAGCATTGTCTATCTTTCCAGGAGTTTTCCTAAAGGATTGATTACTAAGAATTGCCTCATTTTATAAAACTAATGATTTTCGCTATTATTTTCCTCAGGATTATGGAGTAATTCTGCTACCCATGGTTCTATTTCTAATTGAAGAGGTGTTACTTCCTCATGTAATGCTAAAGCTAATGTACTAGATATTGGAAATTCTGGTATATGTATTATTGGAGAAGAAATTTGCTGTTCTAAAGAAGAGTGTATATTTATGCATTCAGGAGTAAATACTAAGTTTTCTATCCATTCTGTTTCAGGATTATCAAAAGAATAAGGTCTTAATTCTAAATCTACTGTTGGAAAGATTTGGGATTCCTATAATTCTTGTTGAGAATAAGATTCTAATGGCTGACTATCTTTTTGAGAATAAGATTCTAATGGCTGACTAGATGTGGATTCATCAATTGGTTTTTTCAAAACAGGAGGTATCGAGATAATACTACTCTTACTTATTATTTTATGAAACTTTTTCAAATTATCATTTATCTTAATCTGTTCATTATGATAGTTAATTTTATCTATTTCTGAGCTATGATCCATCATACGATCATGTCGTTTTTGAAGATTGTGCTTAATTTGAGTTAATTGATCTAAAACATAACTAAATATTTTTTAATTCTTCTAGAAACTTCTGCTATTGCTATGCTAAGATGATAACCATCTGGTTTTTTAATTTGACTACCTCTAGTCATTCTATATGACAATTTATAAAATGGGTTTTAATGAATTTGTAAAGGGCTTGTTTTGCTACTTCCTTTTCTAAAAGTTGTGTCTTAATTTGTAAAATAGTAAATCTACTATTAAATCTATTATCTTGAATACTTTGCAGATGTTGCATTCTTGATGTAAGATGAGCAATATTTGTTTTAATTTGGCTTAAAGATTCTTTATTCATCTGACAAACTTCACATCTAGACCTACATATTTCTTCTAAATAGTTTTCTAGGAATGTAATGGCTTGATTTCTACGACTAGCAGACATTTTTATGAAATTAATCACAAAGGTCAGTTTTATCATCTAAATTAGCTAGCATTTCTGTAAATTCTTCTAGCTGATCTATTTTATTTCTATATAAATTATTTGTTCCTAATTCATCAGTATCAGTTTCTTGTGAATAAATAATATCTTCTATACTAACAATACTAAATATACTTTCTGTATCTGAAAGTGTTTCATCTATGTGAAACAAATCTTCATTTACACATTCAATCAAGACTGCTTCATTATGTGTATAATATATAAAACAGATTTTTTTCTCCAACAAAAACAGAAGCTAAAACATAAACATGAACAATATATACAAAACAACAACATGAACAAGTATATATATAACATAGGACCATATATCAATGTATAAACATAGCATAGCATATATATCAAATTACAGTATGAAGTATATATATATATATATATATATTGTAACATATGTATCAAGAACAGTATACTAGGACAAATCATATCCTTGTTCTTTGCCCCACTTCTGGTGGTTATAGTATTTAGCACTTTGAACAAATTTATCATGATCATATGTATATGTTCATATCAACGACCATTACCACGAATATAAACTGATATGCCCCAAGAGTGCACTGAGAGGGGAGGTGAATCAGTGCTCAACTACTTTTCAAAACTCAACAGCCCCCAGCATACTCTTTTTAACAAATTTTAACAAAGAAAAACAGAAGACTATTAATGAAGGTAAATATATTCCTGTTTTAGATAATGTAGGCACTAAAATTAAATTCGTTGTAGACAAATTAGTAGAACAATGTACAGATATAACAATTAGTAAACAATTAAAAGGAGAGTATAGTTTTTGTAAAAATATTTATACTCCTCAAGTATATGATAAGCCAAATAAACAGTCTAAGCCTAGAAATCATATAAAATATAAAAATAATAAAAAGAAATATTATTTAATATCTTAGAGAATCTTAGAGAATTATAATCCTATTCCTTGTACTTAACCCTTAACCTATAAGGGTTCTTGATTTAGCTTCTTTTGTGAGATGCACTTTTATCCCATATGATATATGTTGACTCACACACACTTGCATAAAAGTAAGGAGACAATCAATTTACGTGGTTCACCACCAAAAGGTAGGCTACATCCACGGTGATAGGGTTCACTACCATTTCACATCAACTTCACTAGCAACTTGTTTATCACAATGCTCTTCACTAGAGCTACAAAGAAAGCTCACTGCCTTACTCACACAATCACAATCACAAGATAAAGAGTAGAATCACTTCCTACTTTACCCAAGACAAATGATGCCTTCCCTATCACTTAGGTTTGGCACAAACATACATACTCCAATGATATGACCAGAATATAGAGTTCACAAAGATATTACAAACTCAATCAAAATGCCCATGACTTTCTCCCATAGAAAAATACATCAAAAGATACAAAGGAGTGAGGAATACTTTGTCACCTTCAAGTTGATGAATAACCTTTCTTTGATGTGTTCTCCAACAGCTTCCTTCACTATCTTCAAGAATGGATGATAAGATGAACAATACCACAGATTTCTTTGCTAAGATGAACATATTTTCTTCAATGATATGTCAAAGATATGATTAAACTTCCTCCATGAAAATAGGTTTTGAGAGAGTGGCTATGGAGGGTTTATCTTGGAGAGTTTTCTCTGTGGTGGCTGCCCAAATTCGTGCTTAGCTGCATGACCAAAAACCCTAGAAGTTAACATTATATGTTTCCCCTTCAAATCATGCCCTAAAGCTCTTTTAATCTTGCCCCTTGATTTTTTAATGAAAATGTAATCTTCACCCTTGATCTTGGCCCTTGATTCTTTAATGAAAGTGTAATCTCCACCCTTGATCTATTAAAATGCTCACACCAAGACTTGTAGAGTTAATCAAGTATATAATCATCAAGTATTCCATTTCAACCATTTCATGTCATTAGCAAGAGTGTCACCCCAACATAGATGCATTAGGTTCCAACAATTACAACACAAGCACTTTTCTAAAAGGGCTCAACAATCTCCCCCTTTAGAATTGTTGGCAACCATAATGAGAAGCTAATGACATTTAAAAGACATTTAAAGGACAAATACCTCAATGTGCTTAATTCAAATCCACTCAACCCAACTTTGCTTATCAAAACCAAATAGTCAAATGTGTTGTGCTCCCCCTAACAGTATGTTCTCCCCCTTTCCATGATACTCTTCCCTCATTAGCTTTTCATGTGCTATTCTCCCCCTTTGACAATAATTCCAAAAGCAAGAATGAGAGAGAGAGGGAAGCTATTTACCTTTTCAAGTTGAGGGAGCAGGGTGCACACCTATGTACTGCCTATGGATCTCAAATACACCATGAGGGAGTGGCTTGGTAAAGATATCAGCTACTTGCTCACCACTAGGCACAAACTCAAGTTTTATTTGACCTTTTTCAACTTTGTCTTTGATGAAATGATAACGAATCTCAATGTGTTTGGCTTTAGAGTGTTGAACTGAGTTCTTTGTAAGGTCAATGACACTCTTATTATCACAAAAGATAGAGATGGGAAGTGACACTTTATCAACCAAATTCAGCAATTGACTTCTCATCCACAAGACTTGGGTGCATGCTAAAGTGGCAGCAATATATTTTGCCTCAGCAGTGCTTAGTGCAATGCATTCTTGTTTCTTGCTTACCCATGATACACATTTGCTGCCCAAAAAGAAGACTCCACCTGAAGTAGATTTTCTATCATCAATATTTCCATCCCAATCTGCATCTGTGAATGCCCTCAAATCAATACCATCTGACCTCGAATACCACAACCCAAAATCTGTTGTTCCTTTAAGATATCTTAGAATCCTTTTTACTGCGATAAGATGTGATTCCTTAGGATCGGATTGATATCTGGAAGCTTGACAAACTGAATACATAATATCGGGTCTCGTGGCTGTCAAATACAAGAGACTACCAATCATGCTTCGGTATTCCTTTTGACTCACACTTTTACCTTTCTCATCTTTACACAATTTGCAATTCACTGCCATAGGAGTACTCACCGGCTTGCTATCAAACATACCAAATTTCTTCAATACAGTCACAAATCAACCATCTTTCTTTTGTAAAACTTGCAGCCCTAGGAAGTAAGATAACTCCCCAATCATAGACATCTCAAATTCACTTTGCATTTTCGAGGCAAAGTCTTGACATAAGCTTACTTTGTCACCACAAAAAATGATGTCGTCAACATACACCACTATTACAAGTTGTCCTTCTTTCCCATTCAACACATATAGATTACTGTCCACACTGCCCTTCTTGAAATTTAACTTCTTCAAATAAGCATCCAATCTTGAATACCATGCTCTAGGGGCTTGCTTCAATCCATAAAGTGCTTTCTTTAATCGACAAACCTTGTTCTCATCATTTCCATGTACAAAGCCATCAGGTTGCTCTATGTAGACTTCTTCGTTCAAGTTTCCATTCAAAAATGCTGATTTGACATTCATAGATAATGTAGCCTCTGGAAATGGCAACAACAAGAAACATTCTGATTGCTTCCAATCTAGCCACTGGTGCAAAAGTCTCATCTACATCAATTCCTTCAATTTGTGAGTACCCTTTGTCTTGCTTTGTTTCTTACAACTTTTCCATCCTGATTTAACTTGTTTCGGAATACCCACTTGGTGCCAATGATGTTTTTGTTAGATGGCCTATCTACGAGCTCCCAAGTATTATTCTTTTCAATTTGATCTAACTGTTCATTCATAGCCTCCATCCATGCTGCATCATCTTGAGCATCCTCTACTGTGACAGGCTCTATTTGTGAAATTAAAGAAGTAGCACAAATATTCTTCAACTGCCTCCGTGTTTTAACTGGTGCTTTAGGATCCCCAATTATGTGAAAATCACCCATTTGACACTTCCTTGAGTTTGCCAACTGTCACTAGTCCAATTGTCTTTGTTGGAGTTATGTGTGCTACTCATATTTCTAGAGGGTGACTAATCACTACTATTTTCAGAATCTGCAACAACTTGCTCATTTTTCTCTTCTTCTTCTTTTTTCTGATCAAGTTCCATGTCACTATCATTTTCATCAAATTTCTTCAAGTAATCACTCACTTTTGAGGCATTAGGTTCTTCAACAACTTTCACATCACAGCTTTCAATCATTTTTTGAAGCCTTTTATTGTAGACACGATATGCTTTACTTTTACTAGAGTAGCCAAGAAATATGCCTTCATCAGCTCTATCTTCAAATTTTCCCAAAGCTTGATCTTTGTTCTTGACAAAACACTTGCTGCCAAAAACTCTAAAATACTTGACATTTGGCTTTCTTCCATACCAAAGCTCAAAAGGTGTCTTTGTGGAGTGTGGTCTCAATAGTGCTCTGTTTTGCACATGTACAGCTGCAATGGTTGCTTCTTCCCAAAATCTTTGTGAGATTTTGTTTTCAATCATCATTGAACGAGCCATTTCTACCACTGTTTTGTTTTTCCTTTCTACCACTCCGTTTTGTTGAGGGGTTCGAACACTTGAAACTTGATGTTGAATACCATACTTCTCAAGATAAACTTCAAACTCATGTGAGCTTAGCACTTTGATCTTTTTGCCAAGCTGATTCTGTGCTAATCTCGGGTACCTTTTGAAACAACCAAGAGTTTCATTCTTGTGTTTGATGTGCATGATACACATCATTCTAGTGAAGTCATCCACGAACAGTATGAAATATCTTTCTCCATTGGTGCCCTTATGTCTCATTGGACCACAGATATCCGAGTGAATTAGATCAAGTGCTCCTTTTGAATTGTGTTCTTTCAACTTGTGAGATATATTGGCCAATTTCCCTTTTTGACATGTAGAGCAAATTGAATCTTTGTCTCTCTTTAATTCAGGTAAATTACTAACAGCTTTGTTCTTTACAAGTTCTCTCATGCTTTTTTGATTGATGTGTCCCAATCTCTTATGCCACAATGTATTCTCATCCGAACTAGACAACAAGCAAGTATTCTCTTTCTCATCATTGAGATACAAGTCCTTCTTGTTCCTTGTTCCTTTTGCAACAATCTCACCACTCTTGAAACTCTTCACAATGCAGCCTTGTTGTGTAAATAATACTTCATGTCCAAAATCACAGAGTTGGCTCACACTCATTAAATTGTACTTGAGTCCATCAACGAATAGAACTTCTTTAGAAAACAGCTTTTCACTTCCAAAAGTAGCTTCACCCAAGCCTCTAATCTTTAGGCCACTTTTATCAGCAAATTTAACAAAGCCTTTCTCAACATCTTGTGTGTTCTTTAGAAGCTTTTTATCTCCTGTCATATGAGAGGTGCAGCCACTATCTATGACCCATGATGCTTCTTTTGTTTTGGTCTTCAAAGCAATTTCTACAACATTTGCTTGTTCAATCCTTTCCACTTTTCTGTATACTTTCTTTCCTCGAAGATTTCCTCTCTTTTCTTGATCATTCAGATTTACTTGTCTTGGAATTTGGTTGGGTAGAGTGGTCATACATTCTGCAGCATAGTGACCCATCAAATTGCATCTTTTGCATTCAACTGCATTTTCTTCCAAGGCTTGGAATCTATTGTTTAAGGGGAAAGAAAATGCTGTGGGAGATTGCATTCTTCTTATATGTGGATGAGTCATTTTTGTAGAATAAGATCGTGGATCTTGTTTCACACACTGAAAAGACTGATTGGCCCATCTTCTTCTGTTTTGATAGTTATACCCAAACCTCTTACCAACCTGCCTCAAAAATGGATACGGACCAACCTGTGTCTTAATCTTGTTTCTACACACAAATGCTCGATGTCCATACTGACCACAACTGAAACAATACCCATTGAACCTCATAAATCTGCCCTGTCTTCCAAACTGAATTTTAAAAGACTGATTGCCCTCTATTTCTTGTCTTTGCAAAAACTTATTTTTCTTTGTTTGGTGAAAATGATTTCCCCTTTTCATTTGTTGTTGTAACTCTCTACTTTCTTCCTTTGTAGCCTCAGAATCATTATATCAAAAGCTGGATGAAACACTTGTGTCTTACCACTATTTTCAGCCATCAATGGTGTCGTGTTGACCTCTTCAAACCCCAAACCTTGTTTTCCCATTGAGTGTGGCCTTTGCATTTCAATACACTTCTTTAGCTTCATTGAGGACTCGTTTCTAGCTTCTTCATTCAGCATACTAGAGCTTGCTCCACAAGGTGCAACAAATGATGTTTCCATAAATGCTTTCATTTTGTTCTTTGCATTATGTTCAAGAGTTTCCACTTGTTTTGCCTTTGCAACCAATTCAATGCCCATGTCATCATTGATCTTCATTTGTTCTACAAGTTTGAGTGTTAGCTCTTTAACTTTCTCTAGCAAGATCTTGTTTTCTTGTTCAAGCGTTTCTTTCTCTACGTTGATCAAAGATAACATATCTTCTGAAGTTTGTAGATTAGTAGCACCACTTAGTAGTTTATCAAAGTGGCTCTTTTGGCTTTCTTTTTCTGTATGCTTAATTCATTAAGTGCACCTTCAAGTTCAAGTTTCAAATCAACTCTACCTTCTATTTCTTCTTCAGATTGTTCTTCCTCAGCAGTAGAATTGACTTTTACAACCATAAGATTTTCTTCACCTTCTGAATCATCAGTCTCACTTGAATACGAGTCACTCTCTGAATCTGAAATTTCCTTGAACTTCTTGCTCATGTAATTTCTCTTTTTATAGGATGCCTTTCCATTTGACTTAGAGTATGTTTTCTCCTTACTCCTTGAATCAAACCTCTTTTGAGCTCTCTTAATAGAATGATCATCATTTTCATCTTCAGTCTTCTTAGGGCACTTGAATGCAAAGTGTCCTATGCCACCACAATTGAAACACTTCAAAGGTAGCTTTCCTTTGTATCTTCCACTTTTACTTTTAAGATTCCTCGAGATGAAAGCCATTGCTCTTTCAAACTCATCATCATCCTCAACATCTGGTTCTTTCTCTTTTATTTTAAGTGACTTAGTGGTCTTAAAAGCAACCTCTTTTGATGACTTGGTTGTTTGTTCTCATTTCATATGCAATGAGAGTACTTTGTAGATCATCCATGGACACAAAATCAAGGTCTCTTTCTTCAATAGCAGAAACTTTAGCATCATATCTATCAGGAAGTGATCTCAAAATCTTCTTCACAACTGTAGAGTCCTCAACCTTCTCTCCAAGTCCAGTCATGGAGCTTACAATGTCAATAACCCTGTTGAAATAATCTTCAATAGTCTCATCATCGGACATACTTAGAGCCTCAAACTTACTCCTGTAAATTTGTAGTTTGGCTTCCTTTATCTTTGAGCCTCCTTCATAGATGTTCCTTAGCTTTTCCCATATATCATGTGCTGTCTTGCAATTTATAACTTTGGCAAGTTCTTTTTGAGTCAAGGCAGCATATAAGGCATTGATTGCCTTTCCATCAAGCTCAAGATTTCTAGTATCAGCTGGTGTCATTACACCATCTTCTTCGATTGTTGTGTATCCATCTTTCACAATTTTCTGAACAGCAAGACCCATAGATAGAAGATATGCATTCATTCTTGTTTTCCAAAACTGGAAATTCTGACCATCAAATATAGGAACTCCTTTGCTGTTTACCACACTGGAATCCATACTAAAACAAAGATAACTTGCACAGCAAATGCTCAAATAATGTTCCTCAAGTTTAGGACAAGTAGAAGTACCGATATAGTATCACAAAAACAAAAACCAGCAAGTAATCAAGCCAAATCTCAGTATTGCACAGAACATATGTTTAAGCCAAATCAATCCAAAAACCAGCAAGCAATCAAGACAACTCTCAGCATACACAAGATAGGTGTTTAAACCAAATCAATCCAACCAAGCTCCGATACCAATTGATATGCCCCAAAAGTGCACTGAGAGGGGGGGTGAATCAGTGCTCAACTACTTTTCAAAACTCAACAGCCCCCAGCAAACTCTTTTTAACAAATTTCAGCAGCCCAACAAATTATCTATATAAAGTTTAACTAATGTGATCCACTTCTTGATTTAGCTTCTTTTGTGAGATGCACTTTTATCCCATATGATATATGTTGACTCACACACACTTGCATAAAAGTAAGGAGACAATCAATTTACGTGGTTCACCACCAAAAGGTAGGCTACATCCACGGTGATAGGGTTCACTACCATTTCACATCAACTTCACTAGCAACTTGTTTATCACAATGCTCTTCACTAGAGCTACAAAGAAAGCTCACTGCCTTACTCACACAATCACAATCACAAGATAAAGAGTAGAATCACTTCCTACTTTACCCAAGACAAATGATGCCTTCCCTATCACTTAGGTTTGGCACAAACATACATACTCCAATGATATGACCAGAATATAGAGTTCACAAAGATATTACAAACTCAATCAAAATGCCCATAACTTTCTCCCATAGAAAAATACATCAAAAGATACAAAGGAGTGAGGAATACTTTGTCACCTTCAAGTTGATGAATAACCTTTCTTTGATGTGTTCTCCAACAGCTTCCTTCACTATCTTCAAGAATGGATGATAAGATGAACAATACCACAGATTTCTTTGCTAAGATGAACATATTTTCTTCAATGATATGTCAAAGATATGATTAAACTTCCTCCATGAAAATAGGTTTTGAGAGAGTGGCTATGGAGGGTTTATCTTGGAGAGTTTTCTCTGTGGTGGCTGCCCAAATTCGTGCTTAGCTACATGACCAAAAACCCTAGAAGTTAACATTATATGTTTCCCCTTCAAATCATGCCCTAAAGCTCTTTTAATCTTGCCCCTTGATTTTTTAATGAAAATGTAATCTTCACCCTTGATCTTGGCCCTTGATTCTTTAATGAAAGTGTAATCTCCACCCTTGATCTATTAAAATGCTCACACCAAGACTTGTAGAGTTAATCAAGTATATAATCATCAAGTATTCCATTTCAACCATTTCATGTCATTAGCAAGAGTGTCACCCCAACATAGATGCATTAGGTTCCAACAATTACAACACAAGCACTTTTCTAAAAGGGCTCAACATAAACATTACCCCTTCTGGGATCATTTACCATAAACACAAACATGACCTCTTCTAAGATCATGAACAACATTCTCTTTGAGAAATGAATTAAAATATGTTGGTTGACTTTCTTGATTTTGTTCGAGTAGAGAATTTCTTTTCTCTAACATGGCAGAATTTTTTCGGGATAAAATCCCGTAACCTTTTGTGGATTCAATCAAGTTCTGCATGCTTTCGGGATAAATAACCATCTTCATGTGGTCTTAAATAATTTTCCCGATAATTGAATATGTTACATCGGTAGTGTCTTTGGACCCATCATAACTAGATGAATCTCAAAATCTAATTTCCATGAAACGATTTTATCTAGTAACTTCAAGAATTACAAATTCAAGATTAAGAAGAATTGTTATTAGAAGAAATAACATACCTATTTATTTTCGTGTCCAACTTCAAACAATGTATCACAAAAAAGGCCAAACACGGGTCTTCTACCCTTTCAGGCCACACATAATCCTTTAAGCCTAACTAGAGTCTATTAATCATACGAGTAAAAGGAAATAAACACAAATCTTTTGACCTCACCTTAACCTTTCGGCTAATAGGCAACCAGGATAACCTCTGTTATCCTTTAAGTCTAACCAGAGTCTTTTGATCAAAAGATAACATTAAAGGAAGAGAACAATTGAAAACAATTGAAACAGATGAAAACATGTATCACAGAAAACAGAATCCATGTAATATATCCTGAATTATATATATCAGATTATCCTACCCCCTCTTTCCCAGAGGGGTTAAGCTATCATCAGAACTTAAAACAAAGTAAACAAACTTACAATTTTATTGAAGGCTTTGAAAATTGAAATATGTTACAGCACACCTTGAAATCTTACAATTTTTCCAAGTTCTCTCTATCTCTTCTGGAGGGTGTATCGGGTGTGTTTTTTAAACGATTACAAACTAGCCATATATATAGGCAAGGAAAATAAACAAAGCAGCAATATCTACAAGAAAGTTGTCACACAGTAAAACTGTCATGCCATGAACATTAAAGCCGCCAGGAACAGTGCTTGTACAGTAAAGCCGCCATGAACAGTGCTAATGTCAATTGTCACCTCATGCCTCAATCATATCATCCTCATATTGTTGATCTATGTCTTGTAGTCTATCTGAATCGGGGACTTCAGTAGCATAACCAGGGGGTATTTCAATAGCATAAGAGTCTAAGAAATCACCATAGTTATGAAATAGCTGTTGTTGATTCATGGATTGAATGTGAAACATCTGGGACACATCTTCCGTAATGTGATTGAGAAATGGAACATCAAAAAACCGCCTATGTAGGTATGGACTTCCATAGATTTTCATAT
>JAHSUH010000444.1:0-23895 GCA_025388415.1 Cynanchum wilfordii
CAGTAGCCGATTGCATGCACACTTTTTAATTCAATTCTTTTCCTCCATTTTCGTTCAGTTCTATTACACTTCATTTCTCTTTCTTTTTAATTCAATTCTTTTGCATGAGTTTCATTTCTTTTCCTTTCTTCCTCCATTTTTTTAATTCTTTTAAGCTTCCTTGTATGAATTATTTAAATTATTCTTCAATTCATTTGCATGGATGTTCTTATTTATCATTCTTTTATTCTTTCATTCTTTTTCTTCTTTCTTTCATTCAATTAATTTAATTCATTTTCTTTTGCTTATTTTTGATTAGATTAGCATTATTTAATAATCTTATATTTTATATCCTTTTATCCTTACTAATCTCTCTTTTCTTGTTTTGTAGGTAATGCGATTTCTTTCTTTAATTTTTCTTGTTTTTGTGTTTTCCTCTAGATCGTTTGTAGTAGGACATTTTTAATTTTGTAATTTCTTTCTTTCTTTGTTTTGTTCTATTCTATCTTTCTTAATTGTTTGTTGAAGGTAAAACAGGAATCAATAGGCTTCGCTACAAAACCTGGAAATGCAAGTGGGACAATTGTCTAGGCAATTTTCAGAACGAGGAAAATGACTACTACCTAACAGCACCAAACAAAATTTCATCGAATAAATCGACAGATGAAGTTGTTAGGGAGGACAAAGCGAGCCTTATAAAAGTCATTGAAGAAGGAAGAAGCTCCTAAGAAAGGAACAAAATAAGTTCCAAGCATGCTTGCTCGGAAACAAGATTTGCTTTTCTTCCCTTTTCTTTTTACCGCTTTTATCGAGTCATACTTGGTTTTTGGCGTTTACTATTGTCTATATCGCTTTATTAGTGGCTGGATGTTCCAGTATAGGTTTTATTATCCTGTTTGTTATGTTAAATTCCCGGATTTTCTGGATAGGGTTTATTTGTTTTATTTATTTACTTTTTAGTTGATTTTATTTATTTTTACTTGGTTTTTGTACTATTTGATTTATTTGGATTTTTATGATTATCTTTTGTGTTCATAGTTGACTTTCCCGTTTTAAATAAAATTTTCTTGTTTTTATTTTTTCTAGTTTTTCGCACTTATTCCCGTTTGTATTTATAGTTTTCTCGCACTTATTTATTTTTCTAAAATAAGTTGTGGGGTATTAGCGTTTTACACCGAGGACAGTGTAATATTCAAGTTGTGGGGTAGGTGTGTGTTGTGTGTGCTCGTTTTATCTCAATTTGCTAATATTTTCAAAAAAATTGCTTAATTTTTCAAATTTTTCAAAATGATTAGTTTACTTGAAAAGATTATTTGTGAACTTTTTGTGGGAATTTGATTTGCTTAGCCGATGATAGATATCGGTTGTTGATTGTTGAAAGTCTCGAGATATTATTTAGTTCATTTTGTTGATACTTGATACGAGCATGATTATAGGAAAATCTTGAAATTATTTTGACACAGCTATTTTTGGTTGGTTGTTCTGATTAGTGGACTACTTTTGGACATTTATTTGAATAGTATTAAGTCTTTTGGGAATGGAAATAACTTGCGTTTTCACTTGAAAAATTCTTTGAGAGACTTGCCACACTTTTATTAATTTTCGTTGAATAAATTGTTGAATAAAAGGTTATTTGCATGTATCCTTTGCTACTTGAGCACCACTTCTTATGGGAATTGAATGCCTGGTGCCCTAAGGTCCTCGGGATCTGGGAGTCATCGGAGTGGAACTCGTTACAAGGGTAGTTAAAGTTGATATTGTTAAGCAAACAATAAAAACCTTGAATAAAAGAAAATAAATTGAATAAAAATTTACTTTTGAATAAGTGGCTTGTTTCTTGAGATTTGATTGTGATTATGTCTTGTTGTTGAAGTTTTCGATCGACCGAACCACTATTTGAGTAATTTGCTCCGGGAAGAAATTTGCTATTTAGATCACTAATTGAGATAGAGCACACACTTCACTCGGGATGATTTTATGATCGTTTTTCGTATTTAAGTTGAAAATGATTTGTTCAATTTTGTATTTCTTGATTTAAACATGAAAACACTTGATGAGGCATAGAAGTGAATCATTCCTTAAACACTTTGTTTATGAGATCTTTGAAAGGTAAACTAGTTAGTTTGAAATTCTTTGAGAAAACATTTAATGCTATCTCTTGTTTCTTGTCATAGCCAGTAGTAGGTTGTTCACCAAGAACTAAAAGAGTTACTTTATTTGTAAAATTATAAGGATTATCACCTAATTCTATGTCTCTAGCAAATTCTAAAGGGAAATTTGCTTTATAACTTTCCCATAGTGCTCTAGCTGTCTCTCCTAAGAATTTTTCTAAATAATTATACATTCCTACAGCATCAAAAGTAAAATCTTCTTTAGTATATTCTCTACCAACTATTTGAGACCATGTTTCTAACAGTGTTGGCCATATTTGGGGATCATGTGCAGTTAAATTTAGTATTTTACCATTATCTATTAAAAGATTACTATCTAATGTTTCTAAAGGAAGTCTACGTCCTTTACTTTGGAATATCCTACCTTCATTCCTATCATTATATGCTGAATAAGGTGTTCTAGGTGGTTGTCCTATATCATAATTACGTTGAGCTGCATATGACTGTGCTGGTGTATTACTAGATGTGCTAGGGTTTTGAATAGGTGGTGAACTTGTTGATTCCATAAATTCTACATCTTGATTTTCGTATGTTACACTATATCCATTAGATGTTTTATCAAGATAACCAGTTTCTAATAATTGTCCTAAATTTATCATTTCTATTTCTAGAGATAAAACTTCATCAGGAGATAAATCTATTCCCGATCCTATTATAATTTTTCCTTCAGGAAATCTATTCATTGTTCTTCAATTTCTTCTACTTCTGAATTATTTTGGATTTGTTCTGTATAATTACTAAACCTTAAAGAATAAGATCCATCACGATTTTTAAACATTTCATGTGATTCAGGAGTACTAATAATATCTTTATATCAAATTTTTCCCTAAATTCCATTCAGATCCTTCTAAACTACTAGAAGTTATTTTCATTGGTTCTAAAAATTTAATCCCTTTTGATATTATAGGTTTCATTATACCCTCAATATTTAACTTACTCTGGATACAACTACTATTTGTAAGTTTTCCTAAGACTCCTATATTTATTAATAAATTTTCATCATTTCTAAGAAATCCTTCATATCCTTTAGCTTGTAAACCTATTACTATTTTATCTAAATCATTTATAGAAAGTAATAAATCAGGGCTACAATAAAATAAAGCTTCGTTTTTACTCATATCTAATTCCATTGTTGCTAAAGTAGCTTTTTGAGCATCTTTTTGACAACTTTTATCTAAAAGTACTACTAAAACTTTTGCTCCCACATGTTTTCTAGTCATAACTAAACCAAGATGAGCTAGTCTTTTACCTGATTTTTTAATTTTTTGTATAGATTCTTTACTAATAATTTCTAAATTAACAGCATTAGTTGTTACTTGTACTTGTTCCTCTCTACTTATTTGTAACAAACTAGTTGAAAGATTTAAAGGGTCTGTTCTATATAAAACACGAGGATTTAATAATCTAATTTGGTCATATCTATAAAGGTCTAAGTTAGATTCTAAGTCTATAACTTGTTCTAATGCTCGTATAGGTTCTGAGTTATTACTACTAGAAGTATTTCCTCTACTTAATAGTCTTCCTAAAAAGGTACCATTATTTATACTAATCTGATTATTTTGTCCTGTAGGTGCTAATGTCCTACTAGATCCAGAAAAAGAATGTCTTGCTAAATTCATTTTGCAGTTCCAAATGCTGGATTTTTATCTTTGAAGTGTCTATCTTTTTTTATTGTCTTTCCATTTATATCTAATTTTGATAATTGATCTATGATACTTTCAAGTTCTTTGTTTTGAGAAGGACCTACCTGTATAGCTGGAGTTACATATTTAGCTATTATATTTTCTATGTTAGAGACTTTACAGTTTATTATCTCTAAAAGACATATTATAGTATTATTTTGTCTTATGGATTGCTTATCTGTAATATTGGCAGGAACATGAGTAGAATATCCTACAGGATCACTAAAATATTGTTTAGTTAATTCTAAAGCTTCTTGATATGCTTTTGAATTCATGCTAGTATTATCTTTTTTATTTCTTCTAATATTTTTTGCAGTGTATCTATACGAAGAATTAATGGTTCTATTAATTTTTGGTGAGTAACTTTTGAACTGGAGTTTAACTTATCTATAGACATTAGTTCTTTTACCGTAGCATATATATCATTATTTTGAGACCGTACATATTCTATATTACCTAATTTATCTATTACACTAGTTTCTATCTTAATCAATTTATTTTTAATATTAATAAGTAATTGGTCATTCTGGTTATTAGTTTCTTCTAATTTACTTCCTAGACTAACTAATAAATCAACTAAAGTATTTAAAACCATGGTTATCTGATTGAAAATAACAACGTAGTCTATAATTTTTATGTATATTACGAATATATCTATTACAAGTTTCTAATTCTAAATCTAAATAATCAATTCGTTTAATATTCATTAATGTTGTGGGAATATAAGTTTCCTTTTTCCTTTTGGACTATCTAATTTTAAAGTTGGTATGTTTGAATCCTTTATCAAGTGTGAAGTAACTTTATCTGCCCAATTGTATACTATTTGCAATAAGTCTTCATTATGATATGAGGCCATTTTTCTATCACTAAGACATCTTTGTAATTCATTGCCTAATTTATATTTAAAATCCATTATTACATCTAAATTTGTATGATCTAAAAAAGTTATTCCTATAACAATATGATAATTATTCTGCATATTACAATATGAGTTTTAAAACCTGGGAAAGATAAGGAAGATAAACTGCAATAATTTCAGGAATAGTAACCGCTCCGATACCAAAAAGAGACAGGGGGTTATAAAATGGGTTAAACACTACAAAAAGTATATATTTCAGAATTAAAGTTTTCAGCAGCAGTGCAAACCACATGTTACTGGATTGCCCACAATTAATTTTACTGAAAATGCAGTGTACAAAAACATACAAAAACATCTAGCTACTGGAAAATAGAACAACAAGTTCATGCATTTGAATTTTCTAATTGATCATGCAAAATGTCTATATAATAGAAGTGAAATATATACATACAAACTATATGCTATTCATGAAGAACAAAAAGAAATGCAATTACATCAACTAACAAATCTAGGTACCATTATTTACAATATCATGCAAAAACTGAATTCACAAAAGAAACCATACACTAACCTACTGGAAAATGAAAATAAGAACAAGGAAAATCATGCATTTGCTAACTAAATTAACCATGCAAAATCAAAGAACACAAAGAACAAACTTCTACCTACTGGAAATTAGGATACATAATATATATATACATCTATTCCTATAATAAAGTGTATGCAAAAAAGAACTACTGGAAGATCAAGCTGCAATTAATAATACCTACATAAATATATAAGCAATGCAAAAGCATGCAAATGCAGATTATAAAAACAAAACATGCAGTACTAACCTATTAGAACATAATAACCTAATTCTAACTACTGGAATGCAAAAGATAGTAAAGCAAGATCCATGCAAAATAATTTACCTAAATTACCATGCAAACTATACCTAAGTAAAAGCTATGCAAACTACAAAATAATATGCAGTTTGGTGAAACCATCAAAACAACTAAAACATATGCTAAGTAAAGGAAAACAAAGAACAGCAAATTCATGCAAGCACAAAACTAACTACTGGAATTCAACATAATATGAGACAAAACATCATATGCATATTCATACGAGTATATTAAATCAATTGCAAATAAAAACAAAACATGCAAACTAACTAAATCATACAAAAACAATCAATACAAAATACTTGAAATCTGAAAATGAAACGTAACAAAGCTAATGAAGTGAATTAAATAACTAAACTAAAAATGTTGGTCACTAAACTAGCATTTCTTAGAATTGGTTTCTAAGAATGCTTACTTTTCAACAAAAAGATACATATTTAATACATAAAGAATTCAATGATTACTAGATAAATTCCTAAAAATGCAAATCTAAATAATAATTTTATTGAAAAATCTACTACATGCAAAATCTAATCAAAAATTTCAAAAGAAGAAATTAAAAGCAAAGCTATACCAAAACTTATATCAAATGCAAGGTAAGGCTAACATATAAAAGATAGAAAATAAGAAAAACATATAACATCAATTCCTAACAAAAGTAAGTATCTAGATAATATTCTTCATGAATTGAAGATATTATTAGAATACTAACTAAACTAGAAAGCACTTAAAGAAAATAAAGGAATGAAAATAAAATGACAAGATCATGCAAAACTAACTAAGAAATGTAAAACAACTAAAGAAAATGCAAAACAAGTAAATGACAAGTAATGAAACTAAGATTAAGAAGAGAAGTAAACTAAACTACTCTAACATAAAACCTAAAAATCAAGATAATATCTATAACAACTAGCAAAGATCATAAAATGAGAATATGGAAATACATCTAAGAACATGAAATAAAAATCAATCAAAGAAAGAGTCAAGTTAGAAAACTAGTTAAATCTAATACTAATACCTAAGAACTAGTTAGATCAAGTTAGAAGAGATTAGAACAAACTAAGTCAAGTTAGAGATTAGGAAAAACAATTAGATCTAAAAATTCTAAACTAAAGATCAAACTAAGATGTTAAACCTAAAGATCTAAGTTATTCTATAGGATAAGGATCTAAAGAATCAAAAGCTAACCTAATATAAAGCACTAAACTAACTAAGCTATCTAATCTAAATCAACTAAAGTTAACCTACATCTAAAATATCTAAGCTATATCTAACCAAAATCTGTAAGTAAAAGTTTACCTAAGGGATCTAAACTAACCAAAACACTAACTAAACCTAAAAATCATGATACTAAATCATCTAACCTAAGATCTAAATCCAAAAATCTACAAGAAATTCTAAGAAAATGAATCAATATGAAAACAAGAGAAACAAAATACAAGTAACATAAGAAAACTACTAAAGTAAGAAAAAGAAGAATCAAAATCAAACTACTCAACTAAAAATAAGAAACAAATGAAATTGAAACATCTAAACTAAATGAAATAAAAGTGATCAAGAAAATATCCAAGATCTATCAAAGAGATCAAAGATATTCTAAGAATTAGACATGAAAAGTAAAAGTTACTTGAGAATGATATCATAAAACAAATCATATCAAAATTAATTTGTTATAAATTTCACAACGTTGATGAAAATTTTTCCCAAAAATTACAACGAACTTAGAGGAAAAACATCTGAAAATTAATAGGATTCCCGGCAACGGCCCAAAAAACCATGTGTATTTGAGTTATATATAATATTAATATAAATAATCGAATAAATAATACTAAAAATAAAAAGAATCTTCAAAGTTAAAATAGGTTTGTCACTAATAAAATAACTCAATTAGGGAGAGCACCTATCAAAATAGTTTAGTAAATAAGGTGGTATTCAGATTTTAAATTTATAAAAATCGTTTTTCCCTAAGACTTCTATTAAATTCTAGTGTGAAAAATATAATCAAACTAATTATGAATATGATTTGTGAATAAGGATCATTCAACAAGTAAATCAACCAATATCAAGAATGATAAGATTGAAGTCTATATCCTAGAAAGCAAATTAAATGAACAATGTAAGGAATAAAGCAAGTAAAAAGGTTTGGAGGAATTCTTAGTAAAATATAGGTGAGATAAGAGGATACAAAATACCAAGTATAGGATAATCTTGGATCTAGTATCATAGCTCCACCAAAATCAAGTCTAAAGTAGAATCTCTTTCATATGGTTCGTGGCAAGAAATTCCTAGATTAAGAACACTTGAATGTTGACAAAATCAAATCTCCCATCAATCATCCTGGTTCCGGTCCATCAATAGGAAACTAATCACATCAACTTGGCACTAATCGTATATCCCGGTTCCGGTCCATCAATAGGAAACTAATCACATCAACTTGGCACTAATCGTATATCCTGGTTCCGGCCTAACAATTAGTGTTAATCCGAAACCACAATCTCAAATCAAAGCTTGTACTAAAGATAAAATTCAGATCTAAAGTCATCAATGAAATTGCAATTCGAATTAATAAAACCACAATTATTCAATCCAAGAACATCACAATATCTCAAGTAATTTGTAAAATAAAACCAACCAAATCTACCTATAAGAAATGTAGAAATGAGAATTCCTAAGGTTGGTTAACTAATTACAAAGAATAACAAGGAATAATAGAAGAAAAGGGGAAAGTGAAACATAGACATTAAACCTTCTTCCTCTTCAACTCCTTCTCTTGATTCTTCTTTGCTTCTTCAACTTGGATCTTCAATTTGTGTAGCCCAAATACCCTAGAATATATTCAGTAGATCTCCTTACGGATCGAGGCAAACCTACCTAATTAATCCCAAGATACTCAATACTACAACAAGTAGAGAGTAATCTCTAAGAAAATTGGAAAATCAAAGTATAGATCTCTCTCTAAGTTCTACCAAACCTTTACAATTACTTAGCTATTTCCAAACTTAGGCCGGAACCAGGATATACGATTAGTGCCAAGTTGATATGATTAGTTTCCTATTGATGGACCGGAACCGGGATGATTGATGGGAGATGTGATCTTGTCAACATTCAAGTGTTCTTAATCTAGGAATTTCTTGCCACGAACCGTATGGAAGAGATTCTACTTTAGACTTGATTTTGGTGGAGCTATGATACTAGATCCAAGATTATCCTATACTTGGTATTTTGTATCCTCTTATCTCACCTATATTTTACTAAGAATTCCTCCCAACCTTTTTACTTGCTTTATTCCTTACATTGTTCTTTACTTTGCTTTCTAGATTTAGAAATCAATCCTATCATTCTTGATAATGGTTGGTTTACTTGTTGAATGATTCATAATTAGTTTGATTATATTTTCCACACTAGAATTTAATAGAAGTCCTAGGGAAAAACGATTTTAATAAATTTAAAATCTGAATACTACTATATTTACTAAACTATTTCGATAGGTGCTCTGCCTAATTGAGTTATTTTATTAGTGACAAACCTATTTTAATCTTGAAGATTCTTATTATTTTTAGTTCGATTATTTATATTAATATTTATATATAACTCAAAATACACATCAGTATTCTATACGATATAAATGACAATCTATATTTTAAAGGGTCAACTAAAAATTAATGGGTGTTTAGAAGACAAATTTCTTATTCCGATCTAGTTCAAAAGGTATGAAATTGTAGGTGTATTGATATGACAACAATAAAGTTAAAGTTCATATTATGCTATTTGGAGATTGTAATGGAAAATGATGTGTACTATGCGCTCTCTTTTTTTTACTCATTCTTAACATATTGTCTCCAAATTATTGATGGAAAGGATGCATAGTGTGTGCTGCCTCATCTCGATATTGGATAAAATAATGAACGATGTTGTCGTAAACTCAACCGAATCCTTTAGAGGTAATGTATGACACTTCTTTAAGAAAATATTTAATGATTTAGATAGATTTGTAATCAAACAATTATACTTATATAATATAGATTTGATATTTTATGAAATTGAAGTTCAATTGAGCTTTAAAGGGGATCTGATTTTTACGATAAGGACTCATTTCACAAATGAGTCTTAGAGTAGACATAAAATTTTTAAATGAAACATTTATGTTAGGGCTCATGCTTAAAATGAGTCTGTAAGCCGTTGTTCCGGCATATTGGTGGTAACTCGTGAAAGAGAGGAAGAGAAGAAGAGGGAAGAAAGAAAAAATGGAAACAGGAAAGTGATAGAAAAAGTGAAGAAAGAAGAAAAGAGGGAAGAAGAAAGAGTAGAGAGAAAAATTCTAAAGTTTCTAATCATTGGGTCCCAATAGGACTCATTTGTGAATGAGTCAATGCCACATTGGAAAATAATTTCAAAAATAGGGCCGAACCCGGAGCTTTTTCAAAACGTAATGCCAAACAAAACTCAGAATTTAATAACACAATTTATGAGATTGGTGTCTTTTTCCTTCTTCAGACAATTATATGCAGATACAAACTTCACCACTTTGAGATGTGAATGAAAACAATCAGGGATTATTCCAACTCCATCAGTATTATTAGATTGTTCCCCACCGATCTAACCTGAATCAATAATTTATATATATTGATTTATGTTAAATCGAGGTTAATTATAAAAAGCTTTAATTGATAGAAATTGGTTAAATTTATGCACTTAATACATTGTCACCAACTCTAAAATCAAATTTATGACGACTTAGCTTTGATTCCATATTAAGTTGAAATAATATTGTCACCAACTCTAAAATCGATTTAAAAGGTTTGTAATTAATATCCAATTAAATTATGGTTCTTCATGAAGGAAATGACTTAATCTATAATTAATAATTTAAATTACCGTCTCCACTGTAAGGGTTTGAAGGACTGGAGCTTGTTTGATAATGTTAATGACTGATGCACCATCCATGCACCAAAAATCTGTTGTATGTAGTTTCAAGTGGATCATACTTCCAAACAAAGGAAGACAGTGCCCAAATTTTGCAGCACAGTTCAGTGCCTGTAATTACATACAGAAACACATAAACCTATATATAATGTTTCTCCCCATTTTAGAAACCATCAATCCACACATTAATAACCTTGTCTGAAGCTACATACGTCCTTGAAGGGGAGTCTATGTTTTAACTCAAGTTTGTCATAGTCTCCTCAAGGTTATGTATGTCTCACCTTTTAAACTTAAACTATTTGAAATAGGAACAAGGAATAATATGTTTGATAAGGAACGATAGACTCGATTGATGAAAAATAAAAGACAAATGAGACTTATTTATAGACTCAAGAATTAGAATACGCACATTACAACTACATATAACCACTATCTCACTACTAATGTTAATTACCCACTAAACCATTAACCATTAACAACCATAGTGGAATAGAAATATCAATAACTACTTATTTGAATCATTCTTCGATACTCCCTCTTGATTCAAATTTGTAAACTCCAAGCAATTCTCTAAAGTAGTAAAATTTTTTCTTTGAGAATGACTTTGTTAGTATGTCAGCCCATTGCTTGTGTGTGCTACAATACTTCAAAGTTATTTTTCCTTCTGCAACCAAATCACAAAGTAAATGAAGAACTTTATATGCTTTTTCATGCTGTTAGACTTTTTCCATAGATATTGTTGCTTTGTTGCCACAAAAAATCTTTGTTACTCCCTCTTGCTCTTGATGAAGTTCATTTAATATTCTTCTTATCCACATAGCTTGACAAGTAGTTGAAATTGTTGCACAATATTCTACTTTTGTAGATGATAATGCAAAAAAGAGTTGTTTATTGGAACTTCAACCAATTATTGTTGATTCAACTTAAACAAATTTGTTGAAATACTCCTTCCGTGATCGAATAAACTTGTCCAATCGCTTTTTGTTAATCCTCATAACTTGAAATCATAAACATTAGAGTATAAAATTACATAATCTTCTAGCAATGTATTTTAGAATCCTCTTTGATGCTCCAAACTAGTCCTTCGAAGGATATTTCATAAACGTGAAAATAACACCAACAAAAAAAAAATGCAATATCGGGTCGAGTGTGGGTTATAAATTAGGCCTCCAACTAGACTTCTAAATATTTAAGCATCACCATCTATGCTCCATCTTACTGTAATTTTTCATTCAAAATCACAGGTGCATGTATGGTTACAATTAAGCATGCCAAACTTGTTGAAAAGATCCTTTAAATATTTTCTTTGATAAATAAAAATTCCTCTTTCAACTTGATTAAATTTAAGACCAAGAAAGAAGTGCAATAAACCTAGAGCTACCATCTCAAACTCATTCATTATGTGTGAGTTAAACTTAGCTACAAGAGATTTAGAAGGACTTGTATAGATGATATCATCAATGTAGAGACAAACAAAGATAAAATTATTTTTACCTTCTGATGTGAATTTATTATACATAAAAATACTAAAAATAATAGGAATTCTCAAGATTAAAATAGGATTGTCACAATAAAATAAACTCAACTAGGCAGAGCACCTATCGAAATAGTTTAGTAAATAAGGTCGTATTCAGATTTTAATATTTATAAAATCGTTTTCCCCAAGACGTCTATTAATTTCTAGTGTGGAAAATATAATTAAATCAATTATGAATATGATTTGGAAGTATGAATCAATCATCAAGTAATCCAACCTTTATCAAGAATGATAAGATTGAATTCTAATTCTTAGAAAGCAAAGTAAATGAACAATGTAAAGTAGATGGAAAGTAGTTGGAAAGCAAGTAATATGGATGGTAGAAACTCAAGGGAAAAATCATAGGTGAAATGAAGGATACAAACTACTAGGGGCAAAATTAATCATGAATTAACTATCATAATCTCACCAATATTCAAGTCTAAAGTAGAATTTCCTCCATACGGATCGTGGCAAGAAATTCCTAGATTAAGAACACTTGAATGTTGACAAGATCAAATCTCTCATCAATCATCCTAGTTCCGGTCCACCAATAGGAAATCTAATCGAATCAACTTGGCACTAATTGTTGTCCTAGTTCCGGCCTAACAATTAGTGTTAATCCGGAACTACAACCTGAAATCAAAGCTCAATACTCAAGATAAAATTCAGATCCAAAGCTATGAATGAAATTGCAATTCAAATTAATAACACTACAACAATCATCCATGAAAACCATAATTTGCCCAAAGTAATAAGTAACATAAAACCGACCATTTCTACCTAAGAGAAATGTAGAGAGAAGAGTTCCTAAGGTTGGTAGCTAGATACAAGATAGAAATTACAAAAAGTAATAGAAGTAGAGAAACATCTTCAACTCCCTCCTTGTAAATCTTCTTGTTCTTCTTCAAGTTGAGATAGTTGAATCCTCTCTTGCAAAACTTCAAGGAAATTCCTTACGATTATGGCAACTTCACACAAAGACTCACAAGAGACTCTTACAACTACAACAATGTAGAGAAAGATCTCAAGAGAAATGGAAATTACAAATTATAGATCTAATCTCAAAGCCTAACCAACAATGCTCTAAATGATAATCTAAGTATAAACAAAGCAACATCCATTCTACAAGCCAACCCTCAAATAATGGTAAAAATCCTATAATTTATAGATAACTGAAACAGGGGGTAAAATCGTCATTTTACACAAAAGAATCTGGACAGAGCATCAATACGGGCGTAGCCCCTTCTGCACTACGGGAGTAGAACAAAAAGGGCAACGGGAGTAAAAAAATGCAGTAGCATCAACACGGGCGTGTTCATGGCCGTGTTCACCTCTGAGCCCGTGTTCTTGGGCATGTTCAGCCACCGAGCACGTGTTCTTGGGCGTGTACATGCGCTGTTTTAGGCAGTTATTCTCTAAGGGCGTAGAAAACCTTCTAGGGGCGTAGCATACTTCCGGAAACTACATATTTAGTCCCCGAACTTCACTCTTTTGATCAATTAGCCCCACAAACTCCCTGAAAATAGAAATATCACAATTAAGTGCACAATTAACATATTTATCTCAATTTACTCTAATAAACCTCAACAATTATGCACAATTACCCTTCCAAAACATTATCAAATTAAACGTTATCACCTTCTCTTTTCACATACAATGTAGCTCGTTTGCATTTCTTATGTATCTATTTTACTATACCATGCATGAGGAGATTGCTTTAACACATGTAACCTTCTAGTTGTATTACATAGACCTCTTCTTGAAAATCTCCATAGAGAAATGTTGACTTTATATTAAATTGATAAAATGGTCATTGTACTTTGACAC
Source organism: Cynanchum wilfordii (assembly GCA_025388415.1). Lineage (NCBI taxonomy): Eukaryota > Viridiplantae > Streptophyta > Magnoliopsida > Gentianales > Apocynaceae > Cynanchum > Cynanchum wilfordii. The sequence goes on from JAHSUH010000444.1 coordinate 13,848, forward strand.
AAAACGAGCTACTAGAGAAAAACTTTCATCCAAATCAATGCCATTTTGTTGTTCATATCTTTTTCCATCAATCGTGCTTTGTGCTTCTATATATTTCTATTTGTAGCATACTTTATTTTAAACATCCATTTTTAAACTAATTGCATTTTTACCTTCTGGTAAATCTTCTATTCTTTTCAATTGTTGTTAATTTTTCCAATTGCATTTTGCCATTCTTTTATTTCTATCAATCATAAGATCAATCATAAGATCTTATATTGATCTTATGATTGATAAGATCAATCATAAGATCAATATAAAGACAAACGAACAGACATCCTCGGATCTCACCTTAGCCTTTCAGCTAATAAGCATCCAAGATATTCACAGATATCTCTTAAGCTTAACCAGAGTCTTTTGAACCAAGGACACATACAAAAGGAAATAACAGTACAGAAAGAATTTCATGAAAACCCAGTTAACAAAGAACGCAAAAAGGATATAAGAAGTAATAAGCATATGATTCCTGAATTTAATGAGTTATCATACCCCTCTTTCCCAGAGGGGGTTTAAGCTAACATCTTAAAATAAATTAACACAAAAGTAATACAAACTTACAGTATTATAAATGTTAATCGGAGATACAAAGTGCAAATCAAACTTTTACAAGCTTCAAAGCACACTTCTCACACTATTCTGCCTTCTCTATGTATTCGTGGGTGGGTGTATAAAAGAATTGTGAGTGGCCTGTTAGGGAAGAAGCCCGTGTTTTGGCCTTTGATTATTCTGGATGCCTATTAGCCGTAAGGTTAAGGTGAAATCATAAGAAGTTGTTTTTTAAAAAAAAAAAAAAAAAGAAGTATATCGTCCGGAGGAAAGGAAAGAATAAGAGATTTAATCTCTATATCTTGACTAAAGAAATTCGTTGAAGCTCCGGCCGAGAATTTCGCCTCACCAAGACACGTACTTTATAAGATTTTGTGAAATCCAGTCAGTTATCAAGTTATCTTTGGGCACAGGGTAATCAAACTTGTGGTAGTCCGGATCATTTAGCTAGAGTATGTGATAGAAGATATAATAATAGAAATAAAGAAGCAGTTTTAATAGAATGTGTAAATGAAGATTTATTACATATAGATGAAACTTTGTCCGATACAGAAAGTATATTTAGTATTATCAGATGATACTATTTATCCTCAAGAACATGAAGTAGAAGATTTAGGATTGATCTTATGGGCACACATAACTTATATCAAAATAAGCTAGATCAATTGGAATACCTTACTGACGAATTAATGAATTTAATTGAAACCATAAAAGCAAATTGACAAGATATATATATATACAGTGTCAAGTTCGATGATGGAGGTGTTGAATTTGGTGACCCCATGGAGGATTCAACAATAGAACCTATTGAACCTTCATCTGTAGAATCATCTTTCAACAATAGAACCTATATCGACAAATTTTATTTGTTATTCTACCAATCTCATCTACCGCTCTCATCAAATACTACATGTCTTCTTTTTAGGATTTTGTCATTAAGAAGATTATATAATTTATTTCCTTTGGATTGATCACAATAAACTATAAAAATATTTTTAGAATTTTTTATCAAGTTTTTGACAAACTTGAGAGATTAAGAAATACAACCAAAAATTCTTAATGACTTGTAGATGGTTTTTTTTTATGACATGCTTCCTATGAATTTTAATTCATGACAACTTTTGTTAGAGAGATGTTCTATAAATAAATAGATGTTATTGAAGTCTCCCAAAATTTATATGGAAGCCCCTTTTTATATAACATATTTATTGTCAACAGTTGTCACATTCTTTCTTTCAACAATACTATTTAGCTCTAGAGTGTAAGGAGTTGTCAACTCCCTATGAAGGTTATTTTCTTCACAAAAAAAAGATTGAATTCATCGGATAAGAAGTCTCCAACTCAATCGCTACAAAGAACTTCGATTAACCTCCCACTTTACTTCTCCACTTTAGCTTTGAAGTGCGTGAACTTCTCAGTTATTTGATTTTCTCTCTAAAACTTATACCTAACTCATGTGACTGTAATCATCAATAAAAAAAAAGAAGAAGAAGAAATAACGGCTTTCACCAAGATATTTATTTTAAATAGGCCGACATAAATCAGTATGAAGTTGTAATTCAAGACACATTGAAGCAGTAATACCTAGCCATAACATAAGGGAATTTACAAGTTCTATTATATTATTACAATGATATTAATTAGGTCTTATTTACAAAAAAAAAAAAAAAAAAAAAAAAACCTAAAAACTCTTTTGTCTCACCATCTAATCTTTGGCGTGATTTAGGGAAGGAAGAAAAAAGAAGAGAAGAGCAATCACTCCTGGGTTTCTGGGTTTCTGGTTTTTTTTTTTTTTTTTTTTTTTTTTTAAAAACAGACGAACGGACATCCTTAAATCTCACCTTAACCTTAAAATATTAATATTAATATTAGAAACACTACATAGATATTCAATGTAGAAAAGAACAATAAATACTATTAATATTAAACACTAATATATATTAATATATATAGATATTTATTAGATAAATATCCTCTAAAATATATCCTAAACACTACATAGATATTAGATATTGGGAACACAAAATATTAAACACTAAACACTACATATTAATATTAATAAATATTAATAGAATATTAATATTAATATTAATATTAATATTAATATTTATTAATATTAGAGAGTGTTTAATATTACTACATATTAATTTTTTTGTGTTTGGTATCATAGAGAGTGTTTAGAAGATAAATATTAATATTTACAGGTAAATATTAATATTAATATTAGTGTTTAAACAATATCTATGTAGTGTTTAGAGGATATATTAGATATTAGTGTTTAGGAACTCTCTTCTACACTAATATTAGTGTTTAGAGGATATATTAGTGTTTAATATTAGTGATAAACACTAATATTAACACTACATAGATATGCCTGTGTTAAACACTTTATAGAATATTTTATATTCTATTTTGTCTTAATATTTTCCTGTAATAGTGTTTGTTTATATTCTACTTAATTTAATAAGGTGTTATTTTATGGTTTAACTTTATCTTCTAGATTACAATGGTTTATATTTTTCCGGTTTTTATTATTGGTTCTCCTTAATTATTATGTGCCTAGCTTTGCTTGTCCTGTAACTTTAAATAAATAAAGTTATATGCAAAAATGAAAACTCTTAATTATTCTAGTTCTACAACTATAAAAACTAGTCAAGATATAATTATAGAAAAAATAGGATCCCTTTTAAAAAGTTTAGAAGACTTAAAACAATTAATATTATCATGAATACGGAAGAGTACCAAAGAGCTTTAGACTTAACAACAGATTATTTACCCGAACCAAGTAGGATATTCTAGACACAATTCAACCACACCTACTGATAAACAAATAATACGCCAAAATAATACTATATTATGTCTCCAGGAAATAGCAATATCCAAACTAAACTATATAATCACAAAATTAGATAATCCTTCAATACCTCCACCTGCAACTCCTATTCGTAGTATAGACGTATCTGATATAATAAATAGATTAGATAAAATGAATCTCGGTGAACCATCTGTAAAAAAGAAAATAACTTTTAAAGATAAAAATCCCCTTTTTGGCATTAGAAAATGAATTTAGCAAGACATTCGTTTTCGGGATCTAGTAGAACCTTATCTAATAGGACACCAACACCAGTAGAACAAACTAATATAAATAATGGTACATTTTTAGGTAGAATTTTCAGAGGTAGTAGTTCTAGCAGTAGTAATAATTCGGAACCTATTAGAGCTTTGGAACAAGGTTATAGATTTAGACTCTAATTTAGATTTATATAGATATGACCAAATTCGATTATTAAATCCTAGAGTTTTATATAGGACAGGTCCACTAAATCTTGCAACTAGTTTAGTAGAGAAGAACAAGTACAAGTTACAACAAATGCAGTTAATTTAGATATTATTAGCAAGGAATCAATTAATAAAATTAGGAAATCTGGTAAGAGATTAGCTCATCTTGGTTTAATTATGGTAGCAATTAGAGGACTAACTAGAAAACATGTAGGAGCAAAGGTATTAGTAGTACTCTTGGATAAAAGTTGGCAAAAAGATGCAAGAAAAGCTACTTTAGCAACAATGGAATTAGATATGAGTAAAAACGAAGCTTTATTTTATTATAGCCCCGATCTTTTACTTTCTATAAATGATTTAGATAAGATAGTGATAGGATTACAAGCTAAAGGTTATGAAAATTTTATTAGAAATGATGGAAATTTATTAATAAACATAGGAGTTTTAGGAAAACTTACAAATGGTAGTTGTATTCAAAGTAAATTAAATATAGAAGGAATCACAAAACCAATCATATCAAAAGGAATCAAATTTTTAGAACCTATGAAAATAAAAGCAGATAATTTAGAAGGATCAGAATGGAATTTAGGGAAAAATTTATCTAGCTCGGAATCTATTAATACACCGGAATCACATGAAATGTTTAAAAACCGTGATGGATCATATTCTTTAAGATTTAGTGACTATACTGAACAAACTCAAAATAATTTGGACATTGAAGAAATAGAAGACAATGAATAGACTACCGGAAGGCCAAATAGTAGTAGGAATGTATAGACTTAACCTTAGATGAAGTTCTAGCCTTAGAAATAGAAATGATAGAATTAGGACATTTATTAGAAACTGATTATCTTGAACTTACTCCTAAAGGATACCAAGTAACTTATGAAAATATTAATTATGACCTAATGGAATCATCTAATACACCACAAAATCAAGCACCTAGTACTTCCAGTAATACACATGCACAAACATATGCTAGTCAACGCCAATATCAAATAGGACAACCACCTAGAACACCTTATTCAGCATATAATGATCATAATGAAGGTAGGATATTTCAGAATAAAGGACGACGACTTCCTTTAGAAACATTAGATAGCAATCTATTAATAGATAACGGTAAGATACTTAATTTAACTGCACATGACCCACAGATATGGCCAACATTATTAGAAACATGGTCTCAAATAGTTACTAGAGAATATACTAAAGATGATTTTACTTTTGATGCTGTAGGAATGTATAATTATTTAGAAAAATTCTTAGGAGAAACAGCAAGAGCACCTTTGGGAAAGCTATAAAGCAAACTTCCCTGTAGAATTTGCTAGAGATATAGAATTAGGAGATAATCCTTATAATTTCACAAATAAAATAACTCTGTTAGTTCTTGGCGAACAACCAAATATTGGTTATGATAAAAAACAAGAAACAGCATTAAAACAATTAGAAATGTTACAACTTAGAAAATGGGAATTCTGTAAACCTTTCCTTTTTAGATTTTATGCATCATAGTACCTGTAGCAGGATGTTATCATAATCAGACTATAGGAGAAAAATTATTTTTAAAACTTCCGAGATCCCTTAGGAACAAAAAATTTTTAGGCAATATCTAGAAGAAAAAAAAAAAAATCAGAGTCAAGGAAAGTATATTCCTGTTTTAGATAATGTAGGTACTAAAATAAAATTTGTTATTGAAAAATTAGTAGAAAAATGTACTGATATAACAATTAGCAAACAATTAAAAGGAGAATATAGTTTTTGTAAGCATATTTATACCCCTCAAACATATGATAAAGCCGATAAAAAACCTAGATTTAGAAAGAATAAATTTAAAGGAAATAAAAAGAGATATTATTTACGAAAGAGTAATGCTAGAAAACCTTATCTTAATAAAGATAGACATGTTAGAAGATTTGATAAGAAAAGAAATTATAATAATAGATTAAATTGTTTTACTTGTGGTAGCCCGGATCATTTAGCTAGAGAATGTAATAGGAGATATAATAATAGAAATAAAGAAGCAGTTCTCATAGAATGTGTAAATGAAGATTTATTGCATATAGATGATACTTTATCCGATACGGAAAGTATATTTAGTATTATGAGCATAGAAGATAATATTTATCAAGAACATGAAACTGAAGACTTAGGATTAGCACAAGACCTTATAGGACCACATAATTTATATCACAACAAGGTTGATCGGTTAGAATACCTTCTTGAAGAATTAATGCATCTTGATGAAACAGCTGAATAATAATGCCTGGAATTAGAAATCAACCACAGGAACCTCACATACCACCACAGGAAGCACCTGTAGAAACTCCCAATATTGAAGAAAATGAACAATTTAGACAAGAACAAACTTATCAATTCTTAGACGGATTAGTAGCATGGACATATAGAACTTGTTTAACCTGTTTTGAACATAAGGTAGCTATAGCACAATTTAAAGCACGAATTACAACACTTAGGAATAACTTACAACATATGCAGACCTTTAATACCCATCAAGGTAGTATAGTAAATATGCAAACTCAAATAGAAAGTAATGAATTAGTATTAAAAGATTTTTATAAAGATTTACATGAGCACTTGTTAATATGTCACATAGAATAACTAAAGGTAAAGGTACCTTAGAATATAGATTAGATGGAAAATGTCTTAGCTTAATATTAGAAGATATTTCTGATTGCATAAAGAAATCATTTGATTTTAGTAATAATAGAACTTATGTTCTAAAACAATTATCATATATGAAATACAATCTCCAAAGACGACATGAACGTATGGTAAAAAATCTTATAGGCAATGGTTTTGACAACCAACTAGAAAAAGCTCATCTTAATTTAGAGAAATTTTATGAAACATTAGGAAAGGATAGAAGTATTATACCTAGTACTAGTCAAGATCCCAATTTAACAATAGCATCTAACCAGCCTTTAGAAGAACCTACCCTTAATACTCAAGTCAATTTTGATGACCTAGATTCTTGGATAGATGATTTATTATTTTGTCCTGAACATATAGATGAGATAATAGATAATACTTCTCAAAAAGATGAATTAGAAATAGAAATAGATGGATGGATAGAAGAATTTATTAATTTACCAATAGATAAACTATAGCAATAATGACAACTTTATGTTCTCATAATTGGATAGGAAATAGAGGTAGTAATGATAAACCATGTATGTACTGTTTTAAATATCCTGTTTTACATCTTCGTTATAAATGTGATCACTGTCACAAAGAAGCATGCACTTTTTGTCTTAAAGATCATAATATTCCTGTACCTTCAATTCAAAAACAACCTATTCTTACTCCAAAGTATGAAACAGTAGAACTTAGAATCTTACACTTAGAAAATCTTCTTAATGAAATTCAAAAGAAACTTGACTTATTAGAATTACAATTAAAAAGGTATGGATAGATTAGATATTTATGGTATACAATTAGCATATTATTTAGGTATAGAAGATTATGAAAATGCTTATATGATTCAAAGATATATTAAATTAGAAACCATTAAGTATAATCTAGCAGCAACTAAAATCCAAAGACACTTTAGGAAAACTCGGTCAAATTTAGAAAAATTAGAAATTATAACACCTTCTAATGAAAATACAGAATATTTATCTACAAAACATTCTAGGATATATACAATAACAATTAAATGTAGAATAACTATTGACAATTGGAATTTAGAAGTAATAGGTACATTAGACTCAAGGTTGTAGTAACACTGTTCTTGATAGTAAACTAATTCCTTTAAAATACCAAAACCCTATTCCTCTAGATCAACAATTCTCTGCAGAACAAATGGATGGTCAACTCTTTAAATATGATAGACAGTTAAGTAAATATAAAATAGCCTTTTACACCGAAAAAGGATACACAAACCCTTATGTTAGTCCTAGTAGGATATGTCTTAGAGATTTCTCCCTTAGTAAAGTTAAATTTATTATAGGTTTAAATTTAGTTTTAAATCATTATTATGGTATTATCTTACATAAAAATAACCTTAGTTTATTAGAAACACCACCTATCCCTTACACTACTGAAATTATAAAGCATCAATTGATAAATGAGGAAGTAGAATGTCACTGCACCACTCCTGGTAATTGTAAAAATGATAAAGAAAAATTAGGTATAAAAGATATAGAAGATTTAGAATATATAGAAATAACACCTTATTTAAATTATTCTTCTCTTTATAATTTACTTAGTACAGGACATTATGAAATAGATAATATTATCGGAGATTAGAAAAAGATAATATATTTGGAGAAAACCCTCAATATCACTGGTCAAGAAACTCTCTTTATTGTAAATTGGAATTAAAAGATCCTCAATTTAGAATAGTCTCTAAGAAAATAGAAGCAACTAATGAAAACCTTAAGGAATTTGAAATGCATATAAATGATTTACAAAAATTACAAGTTATTAGAAGAAGTACTAGCCCACATAGATCTCCTGCTTTTATTGTTAACAAGCATAGTGAAATAGTTAGAGGAAAAAGTAGAATGGTTATAGATTATAGAAGATTAAATGATAATACAATTGATGATGCTTATGATATTCCCGATAAAGTAGAATTGATAAATAGAATACAAAATAATTTTATATTCAGTAAATTCGATTGTAAATCTGGTTTTTGGCAAATTAAAATGCATCCCGATAGTATAGAATGGACAGCCTTTACTTGTCCCTTAGGACATTTTGAATGGTTAGTTATGCCGTTTGGTTTAAAAAATGCTCCTAGTATATTTCAAAGAAAAATGGATGATATTTTTAGTAAGTATAGAGATTTTGTAGCAGTTTATATAGACGATGTTCTTGTTTTCAGTAAAAATAAGATAGAACATGTAGAACATTTAAAGAAAGTATTAACTGAATTTGATAAAAATGGGATAGTCATTAGTAGTAAAAAAGCACAGTTCTTTAAAACTAATATAGAATTCTTAGGTATAGAATTAGGCAACGGTAGAATTAAATTACAGCCTCATATTGCTAAGAAAGTCTTAGATTTTCCTCCTATTAAAACCATCAAAGAATTACAAGCCTTTTTAGGATTAGTTAATTACGCTAGACCTTTTATACATAATTTAGGAAAAATGGTTGGACCTTTATATAGTAAAATAGGAACTACAGGAATGAAGCAATTTAATGTAGAAGATCACAGACAAATTGATTTAGTCAAAAGAGTCATGAAAAATTACCCGACCTTAAATTACCCTTAGATAGTGATTATATGATAGTAGAAACTGATGGATGTGAACAAGGTTGGGGTGGTATTCTCAAAAGAAAACCTAATAAATATAGTCCTAAATCTAGTGAAGAATTATGTAGATATGCCAGTGGACAGTATAAAGAAAAAAATCTTAGTAGTATAGATCAAGAAATATTAGCAGTAAAATATGCTCTTGATAGTTTTAGATTATTTCTTATTAATAAAAATGAAATTCTAGTTAGAACTGATTGTGAAGCAATAGTAAAATTCTTTGAAAATAAGAATAGCAAAAGAATTAGTCAAAGAAGATGGCTTGTTTTTAAGGATAGTATTATTAATTCAAATTATCATATCAAGTTTGAACATATTAAAGGTACTGATAATTATTTAGCCGATAGATTATCTCGATTTTTACTTATTGATCAACAAGTACCGAAGAACCACCTTAGTTATTTATTTTACCAGTTAAACAAGCATTCAAAGCTGTTATGGATACCGCTTTTTTATCGGAGTCCATAGTTGGTAATCTTATCATAGGATATTATTTTATTATTACAATTTGGTTGCTATTATATCTAGTTCTCCCGCGATATTGTTTAAGATTCGCTCTTAATCCAGTGCCGTTTCATTACGGAGCCCGAGACATTTGGGATTAGGAATAATCATTGCTTAGCTTAGAATTATTATCATTGTCAGTATTATTACTGTTCTTAATATTGTTTTCAATATTGCAGATGGCATCCAATATCCCTAGTCAATTCAAATTTGGTCCTTATAATCTTGTAACTTTTTCCCAGAAAAATGCCTTCCGATCTCAATTTCCCCTGTTTCCCGAAGCAACGTGCTTGGTTGATAATCTTTTCAATCAACCAAAATCAAACACGTTTCTCACTATCCTTCATGTTTTGGTTGGCCACCTAGCTAGATTACAAGAATTATCAACAAAAG
>JAHSUH010000445.1:0-160000 GCA_025388415.1 Cynanchum wilfordii
TTTCATGTTATCTATTTTCTTAGAGCTGCACAAGAGATCGCTTCACAAAGGGTGTTGAGATATTGATTCCCTGATATTTTCTCTCTTTGAACCGGGAATACAGTGACTATGTGCCATGACTATGAGATAGAGAAGATGAATCATAGAGGCGATGAAAGTATGACCACATTATATCAAGGCCCTGTGCTTGAAAAGGTATTTTCCACAGCCCTGAAATATGGTTCATATTGCGATATTTCCTTTTCACATAAATGTTCGATAGAGGATGAAAAGGTTTGCGACTTGAGTTTATTTGTTCATACTAACAGATTCTACAAATTCGTTTGATCTCATTAATTGGTCCATTCTTTTATTTCTTGTATTCGTGTTGATTGTTATTTTTGTATTTTTCGCGCATTCGTTACGTTAACATCGCTTCTTGATGCCTTCTAATTTCAGGTTTGACTACAATTGCGCATTTCCGAAGAAATGCTTTCAAAGATTCAGATTTTCATATATTTCCGATTCTTTTACTTCCGGTAAATTCATATTTCACCTAGTAATATTCTAATTTTTCCTTCTTATTTTAAATATCTACTTTACCTTTGTTCAAGCGATAGTTACATTACTCTGTCATCATTCCTTCTTTATTGCCACGCTATTCCCGCTCATGACACATTTTCGGAGTACAATCTGCATGCGTGATTTACCCAATTTTTTCATACATGCATATCTCCTCTTGCGATAAGACAGATCTTGTCGTTAATTCATCATCCTTTCTTTCAGTTTTATGAATTTTACGTATGGTCTTTTAGCTAGTCGCTGAAATGCTTGGGAGGGAGATTATCAGGGCACTTTTCGGGGGGGAAATGAACTACGCTTTACCTCGGGAAAATGCATTAGCATTAAAAGTGCAAATCTAAGCCAGCCTTTTGTCTGCAGAATGCAAATGGATGAAATGGGCAGCACGGTTTTTGCTCATTGAGATGGGGTTTCCATCAGATGGATTACTGGTGCTGCTTTCAGAATTGGCACGTTATTGCATTAGTTAATTGCAGATTTTTATTTTATTTTTATTTTATTAATGTTGCAGCGTTTCGCATGCAGCCAGGTAATGTTCAGAACATGGAGGTGTTGGTGCGCCAGAGTCGTCAAGGGGGGCATTCCCTCGAAAGGGGGAGATATTTTCTACGTCATGAAAATTCATGTTGACAATGAATTCAAAGAGTGAAAAGTTTTATAGACATGACATAAAAATGACTAATATATCTTTGAAAAAGCATTTAATGATTTATTGAGAACGTATTATATAATAGATTAAATATATACACTTGAATAAAAGAGGCGCTTCATTATTTAGAAGAAGGTTGGTATGATTTTTGGATGGAAAGCGTAGTATCTTTTCCTTTTGGTAATAGCATTAATTATTCAATGCATTTATGATTTTCCTATTTCATGAAGTTCAAAGTATTCTTCCCTCTTATGTTTGATTGATTTTATATAGATGAAAAAGATAGATAGTTATCCCTATGTTAAGGCATGCATCATGTTGTTGTGACATTAACAGGATGAAAGCTGTGTTCAGAAAGATGGTAGTTTCCTGCCTCACCACTTGTATTTGCCTCTTTGCTTCTGTCTTTCAGTAAGTGGTAGGTGTTGCGGTCAGGGGATGGAGTGATGTCTTATACTGACGAGAGATGGGGGACTCCCGCATTAGGCACTTGGTCATGGGGACGAGAGCGTCCACTAGCTATCAGCTTCTTGCAATTCTTGCTCGATCTTTTGATCCTTAGATGAGGAGGACCACCCATGCTTGTGCTTCAAACACTGTCCCGCCAATCGTCAGATTCCTTATGCTGAGAGCACATGTAAGCATTTGCCAGATCGATAAAATGTCAAAGAGACACTGTTAGTAATATGCGTTCATTTTTTTTTGTCAGAATTGTTTTGCTCACCTTCATTTTCCAGGCTTGCATAAAGTATAGGTGTTTGGCCTATCTCAGTTGGATGCGAAGAATATTAGCTAGTGACTTTGTTCTCTCTGAAATTTTGTAGTATTTTTCATTAACGGAATGTTCCCCTTGAATAAATAAGACTTTATGGTACTGATTTCTCTTAAAATCGAATATTTGATTTTCAGATAATAGCTGGGGGTTTTTTTTATGAACATTTTCGCGGGGAAATATTGAAAATGCTGGTCATCTTCATGAATTATCATAAAAAAGTGATTGATGGGTTTTTTTTTTTTTTAGATTAAACATTATTTCCCTCTTTAGTAAAATTAAATACATATTTTATATCATCAGCTTGTTCAATCCCCCATATTAATTGTTCCTTTGCTTATTTAGTACTTGGGGGGTATATTTGCAACACCAACAAAAGGAAAATAGCCCCTTCCCGAAATAAAATCTAACTTACTGCGCCATCTTTTAATGCATACATTAATAAAATTCTGTTTTTATTACTGACCAACATTGTCTTCAAGGTTTCAGTGTATTTTTTTTTCAAACAAAGAACAAGGGAAACTCCCCTATAGTAAATTTGGCTATTCTTCCTCACCCGAACCAGAATTTACTTCGACCTTCTTATTGATCATTCTCTTCATTTCGCAAGTCCGATCTGTCTTCGATCGCCATCATGATGAGACGGTTCTTCTTTCGCGAGCAAGAGCTATCGTTTCTCGTACCGAACTTCATTCGGGCAAATTCACTGGCCCCCCTCGGTTAGATCTAGGGTTTGCTGATGGTTGCTTCTCGGCCTCGCTTGGGAAAGCAGGTATGGAATCACAGGAGTGGTACGTATGGGAGCGATGAGCTTGTTATGAAACGATCAGCCGTGGTTGCATACAGGTTTTGGGCATTTATGGGTTAATTATCGTTGTGATTATCAGTACTGGAATCTATCTCAAGGCCAAGCTTTCATTATCTTCTCTCGATGGAGCGCTCACCTTCTCCTGTCTGTTTCGTGGTCTCTAAGCTGGCCTTCGCTGGTATGGCATATTGAGATTCTGGTGCCAAAATCGGTTTTTCATTTCCTTTCAATTTGCCGTCTGCTTCCGAGCATCGTGTGCACCGTCATATTATCTTCCTACTTATTTTGGATGATTCAAGTCCTTTATCATTGCTCCCTGAAGCTACTTCTTTGAGTTTTTAGAATGTAAAGAGCTGTGCGTATTCATTGAACATATGAACATCTTGATGTTACTTTCTTTCTAACTGTATTTTGTCGGTGTGTATGACTTGGGACTTGACACTCTCCTCTCAATAGGATAAAACACAGCTTGCTTAGATGGACAGAATCTTACGATATTAGATAATGTTTCTTTCCTCTGTGCTGTTTAACTCCTTGTGTATTATGGTTGCAGTAATGGGAAACCATATTAAATGTAACACGTTTTTTTTTCAGATGTATAACAACTTTCAAATTATCTCGCAAATGCCGCATTTTACCTATATTTCAGGGATCTTCCAGATCAATGCTAGGTACTTCTTTTGTAATGCTTGAAGAAGGTGTGAAGGATGTCGAAGGGTGCTTTATCTTCTTTGTTTGATAGGTTCTTAGGTTATTGAATGTCTTTTCTGAAGTATTGGGTAGTAACTTCAACATTTTTAGCTTCTTTTCAAATTCCTGTGTGAGGCTGTCCATCTAGGTCGTGCATTTGCTGGATTTGCTCTTGCTTCACTTATGTAAGCAATGGGCTCTATTTTTCGTTCTTTATTTCCTGAAAGGAAGATGTGAGTTGCTCATCTACAAGTATTCTTGTCCTTTCGCAGGGCCAATGCACATCAACCCAAGCAAAAGAGCTAGTTTTTCTTATTTTCTGTCTGGGCCATTCTTGCTTTCTTACTTTTGTTGAACATTGCCTCTTCCTGACGATGAATCAAGAAAGCAGATTAAAGGGGGTGTATTTGCGCCATTTCTATTCTCTTACCACTGAGAACTATAGTCGTGGCCTTTCCTCCTTTAGAGATGGTTGTCCACTGGTGCCCAGACACTTATTATCACCACATTTCAGTGAATTTTTCTGATACATGTAGATTAAGAAGATTTTCCCCCCCTGACACACAGAATATGGCCTCTCATATTGAGAAAAACCATATTTGAAGCATATATAATTCTTTGTGAGAATGAATGCTTTTACTTATTTCATCCTCGCATGAGCTGTCAATATCAAACTCTGTTTTTGTATCTAATATCTTTTAATGTACATATCACCAAACATATCTGTTGGCGCGGAGACCATGCATGTAATGTTCGCTTTGCCAGTTTTATTGCATTTTCGTTTCCCGAATAAATTCCTCTCCTGGAAGTTCCACGGGCTGGAGCTGCTTTCTGAGGGGATCCATGGGTATGACTCCCCACGTAAGCCTAATTGTAGCCTCATCTACAGCAAAAAGGTGCAATTACTGCTTCGCACATGCCTAGCCTCGCCCGACGACATTACGCAATAAGCTCATTCTACTTTTGCATAATCTTTTTCGACTGTTCTTTCACATTTTAAGTTTCCTTCTTTAAAATAATTATACTGGGAAAGTTTTTATTTAAGAACTTAGAAGAAGGGACCTTCATATCAAGTTCCCTCTTCTTGTTCATTTTTTTTCATTTAATTTAATATGCCAGTATTGTAAATAATTAAATATTTTTTTCCTCTAAATTTGTCCTTTGATTTGGATAGTAAGTCACTTAAATATCTAAAGAAATTGTCACCTACTGTTAGTTTGTAGCCGATCTAGAGCATCTCAGTCTTAATTCTAACATGGGAATAAAATTTTTATTGAAATGATCGGGAAATAGCGACTGAAACAGAGTACTTAGAATGGGTGAATGAAAAAAAATCGCGTGAGTTCCCATTCATTCGCTCCATTTGCTAAGAATCTATCTTCACAGAAGCTTCCACGCCATGCGTTCATTTCCCGAACACCACAGTGACGTCGAAGAAAATCGGGGGGAAAAAGAAAAAAGAGGAAAAAGAAAGAATAGGCATCACTTTCGACGTGTCACAGTGTTTTCCTTCATATTCCTTTTTATCATTTAATATTTGGTCGAAAGAGGGAAAACTACTCTTTTTGCAAGTGAAAGGTCGTTTACTCAGGAGGTCAACCGCGAGGTCAGCGACGGCCACCTCCACCGCGCTCAGCTCGCGCATACTAGACAAACTATCGAATGACATCAAACAGCCGACTCACGGCGCGAGTTTTGATCGGCGAGGTCGAAGCTTGAGGTCGTCGAATAGGCTCACCAACATTGCATTTGTAGCCGTCATGTCAGAAATGGCTGCCGCTGGGTGGGTCCCACACTGCTACCGTTAATGTCCACGCCACAATTTCAACGAAGAGAGAACGCTTTGCTGCCGGATGTTTGCTCGACCGATCTATACATACGCCGAGAAACGTTTCATCTTCTGTCAAGTATTAACGGATAATTATACCTAGTCTCTTCCTCATCGCGTTCACATAATCTCCCGTGTAATACATTTAATGTGCTGTTGTATATTTAGCTTTTCGGGAAATTACCTGCTTATATTTTTATGGATCGATATGCTTACTTTGTTGTTTACTGATTTGTTCGTTAGTTAATTTAAAACAGTATCTTCGTTGTGTTTCTGTAAAGGTGCTCCCATTTAGTTCTTAAAAACAGTGATCGATTGGTGCAAATGCATTTTCACTTCGTTCGATTATCTACTTTGCGTTCTTATTAAACGGTAATCACGGATAGAATTTCTTCACGTCGGTGAATTGAACATTGTGACTTACATTCGTCAGGTGGAACAAGTCATCATAGATTCGCTCACTGTCAGCCTGTTGGGGTCATTGAGCATCAACCAAAGATCATGAAGATGTTCATCCTCATAGTGCGATAGCCCATCTCTTAGTTGGCGGTTCATGGATAAGCTGTTTCCCAGTAACCCTCTGCCAAAATTCTTTGGAGTTGATCAAGCCTTTGGTATTCTGGTTTTAGTATTTTTGGATTCAATTAAGGGAGTTAATGGAATTGTGTATTTGATATCTAATGTGCTATTTGTTACATAGTTGGGGTGGATCTGTTAGGCCCGACCTCACATGCAAAAGTACAGAAGGCTGGCTATATATGTGGATGGTGGGGTTTGAATTACTATTTCACAACATAGATTCTTCAGTTTGCAAAGCTGTCATGATACTCATGTTGTGTTTATAGAGGCTCATGGTTATTATGAGATGAATCCTTCGTAATGTGATTCATCAAATGGATTTGATTCCCAGAATTCTTTTTTTTCTTTGCCCCAACCATGTTTGTATATTGATTTGCTGTTATTTGTGCTGATTCTGTCTACAGAAACAGAGCTCGGTTTATTGATTCATTTGAGGAGGCCAAAGCAAGAACTTGAGTAACTTTGTTTGCTTGGTCATTCTTTCGGAGGCTGCATTGCTGCAACATGCTCTTTGCGTATTTTTCTTATTCCTCTGTATCCTCAATATGTTTGTCGCCTGCCTCACATTTCTTGTATTGAATTTGTAGCATCCAGAGCATGTCTAGCATTTCATTTTAGTTGGATTTGCTGGATTCACACAAGCGATTATATGAATGATTGGTTTAACTGTTTTAGAGCATCTTTGAAAGGAGCCATACCGAATCATCTATGGGAGTCTAATTTCATTCCCGATGCCTGTAAGGTGATTGTGAACATTTTTCAGTGCAGGTTTATTTGTTTCATATTTCTTTGTCTTTCCTCATTGATTTATGATATTTATAAAGCAATAGTATTGGTTTTGCAGATGTTATCTGCAGTTTTGCCTTCATCTGATTACCCTAGTAGATTACTTGTTACTTGTTAATACTCTTTATGGAGGATTATTTTATGACTTGATTTTAAACATGCAGAGGTCTAGGCCCTTGGGGTCCAGGTATAGTTAACAAGTACACGAGTGCTCGTTTCGGTTCATATTCTCAGGGAACTGTTTTGACCGAGGAGGAGTCAAGACTACTCACCGGTAGCTTACATTAAATTCTTTTTGGTTTCTTTTGCTTATTGAGAAGTGTTTTGATACTGACAATTTCTTTCTGTGGAAGATTATGCCTACCACCTCTAGCAGCCAAAGCTGGCGGCGAGCCTGTTGAACATATTTTCTCCTTCGGTGCTTTTGCTCGGAGCCCTCTGAACAGCGAGACATTCACCTATTCTTTCTGATTTTTGTAAATGGAGTGATCCTCATCAACCTTTTTCGTATAGTGTCTTTTTTAGTGGACTCAATACTAATATTAATGACTTTTAGTAAAACTAAGTATTAGCAAGGTTACAGTTTGCTGCTGTTGCACACTTTTGAGGATGAAAGATTCTAAGTGATCCCATGTACTTCTATTATCTTTTCAACAGAAAAGGTCATAAACCGATTAGGGTGTGCTCTTGGTTGCAGTGCATCAGAGTGGAGAGTGCCAACCACCTTCATCTATGATATTTTGGTGGGTGGTATTTTGGATTTGAAAAATGGGATTTGGAGTACAGGTCAATAATTTGAGTTCCTTGCATGTGCCATGTGATAATCTACATAGTAGCAGCAGCAGCAGCAGCATTTGGTTTGTCATTGATGGTGAGACAAGTTTTTACTGCCATTGTAACTTGTACAGTGTAATACTACAGTAAAGAGGGTCCGGACCCTGAAAAGGTTGGTTGATAATTGGACTGTCGCAAGCCTTGTGAAGCTAAAAAGACAGTTCACGGTCCAGTCAGTGACGTGATGCATCGTCAGGAAAAAAGAAAAATAATTCTATTGCAATTACCCGTTGAGAAAGACACCAACAAAATCAAGAGCTTTGTGACAAAATACTCGTTGATTCTAACACCCCCACCCTCACAAACAAAAAATTACAACAGGGCCCCAAGAAGGCAGATAATCAAGAACACCGTGACAAGATGCAAAAACCTCAGGACAGGAGAACCAAAAAAGGAAAGAAAATACCATTCTCTATATATCTTATATCTAGGGGAGACACACTTTCCTAAATAAAATTTCCTCCATATTCAAAATAATAATAATAATAAATGTAGGGGAGAAACAATAGTCTGTCTGTACAAGTTCTCATATGCTAAATGCTGCACCTGTGCCTATCTTCATGCATCATTATACATGAAGAGTCAGTTTCAGATATACACTTCAAAGAAGGTCAATTTAATAATTCCACACAGGGCCATGATAACCATCTTAAAAATGAAAGACTATTTGGGGAATAGGAGATACAAATAATGAATAAATATCTACCAATCTCCTTTAGGCAGTAAGGAGGCCTTCAGGTAGCGACTCATTGTCAGGGTTAGGGACCAAAAACCTTCGGCAAGCATAGAGAACTGCCGAATGGAAACCAGCAGGATTATCGATAAAAACAAAATGCCCACCCTGTGTAATAAGAAGAAGAACCATTATTTTAACACAAAGAAGATGAGATGTTTTAAAGCCAGTAGAGAAATGGATGAAAGAATGTTTCAGTGATGCCATTTCCCACTCCTACAGGAACTAAACATAATGAGCAAGGGTAGAAAAGACCTGAGGAACCCGTATAATTTCACATGGAACCTTCATATCCTTTCGAGCTTCTTGTGCACCTTGATAGTTCATCCAATCCTGATGCCCATAGATGAAGGTGGTTGGCACTCTCCACTCTGATGCACTGCAACCAAGAAAACACTAATGTTTATGACCTTTTCTGTTGAAAAGAATAGAATCATATGGTAGAATCTTTCATCCTCCAAAAGTGATAGCAGCAACCACTAAAATACTTAGTTTTACTAATAAGTCCTTAATATTGGTATTAGTCCACTAAAAACGACACTTGTAACAAGGTTGATGTGGTCTACGTCATTTACAAAAATCAAGAAAGAATAGGTGGATAATCTCACTGTTTCAGAAGAGGCATCCGAGCAAAAGCACCGAAGGAGAAAATATGTTTCAAACAGAGCTCGCCGCTAGCTTTGGCTGCTAGAGTGTGGTAGGCATAATCTTCCATGAAAGAAATTGTCAGTATCAAAACACTTCTCAATAAGCAAAAGAAACCAAAAAGAATTTAATGTAAGCTACC
The DNA here is from genome assembly GCA_025388415.1 of Cynanchum wilfordii. Classification (NCBI taxonomy): domain Eukaryota; kingdom Viridiplantae; phylum Streptophyta; class Magnoliopsida; order Gentianales; family Apocynaceae; genus Cynanchum; species Cynanchum wilfordii. The sequence continues at coordinate 9,028 of JAHSUH010000445.1, forward strand.
GGTGAGTAGTCTTGACTCCTCCTCGGTCAAAACAGTTCCCTGAGAATATGAACCGAAACGAGCACTCGTGTACTTGTTAACTATACCTGGACCCCAAGGGCCTAGACCTCTGCATGTTTAAAATCAAGTCATAAAATAATCCTCCATAAAGAGTATTAACAAGTAACAAGTGTCTACTAGGCCAATCAGATGAAGGCAAAACTGCAGATAACATCTGCAAAACTAATACTATTGCTTTATAAATATCATAAATCAATGAGAAAAGACAAAGAAATATGAAACAAATAAACCTGCACTGAAAAATGTTCATCTAATCACCTTACAAACTTCTGGGGAGTAAAGTTAGACTCCCATAGATGATTCAGTATGGCTCCTTTCCAAGATGCTCTAAAACGGTTAAACCGATCATTCATATAATCTGCTTGTGGTGTGAATCCAGCAGATCCAACTAAAATTAAATGCTGAACGTGCTCTGGATGCTACAAATTCAATACAATGAATATTAGAAACAGGCGACAAACATATTGAGGATACAGAGGAATAAGAAAAATACCTTAAGAGCATATTTTGCAGCAATATAGCCTCCGAAAGAATGACCAAGCAAAATAAAGTTACTCAAGTTCTTGGCTTTGCGCCACTCCTCAAATGAATCAATAAACCAAGCCTCTGTTTCTGTAGACAGAGTCGGCACAAACATAACAGCAAATCAGTATACAAACAATAGTTGGGGCAAAAAAGAAAAAAAAAGAATTCTGGGAATCAAATCCATTTGATGAATCAAATTTTGAAGGGATTCATCTCATAATAACCATGAATTTTTATCCCCATAAGAACAACATAGTATCATGACAGCTTTGCAAACTGAAAGAATCTATGTTGTGAAACAGAATCCCTATTGTGCACCATCCACATATATAACCAACCTTCTGTACTTTTGCATGTGAAGTCAGGCCTGCTTGATCCACCCCAACTGCAGTAAATTGTATGTAATTAGATATCAAATACACAATTCCATTGCTCCCTTAATTGAATCAAAAATACTAAAACCAGAATACCCGAGCTGATCAATAGCAATGACTTTAAAATGGTTCGCAAGAACATCAAAATTCCGAAAGAAGAAACCTTGGGAAGCAGCATATCCATGAACCATAACAAGAGTGGGAGAACCTTCTTTACTGTCAAAGGTGACTGTGTTTATAAATCTTGGTTCATTGCTCTGTGAACGGAACCAGCGAACTTTAGATCCTGGTGGGCCAGATCCTATATTGACTTGTTCTACAGTAGATGGAGTCCTGATGTTTAATTCACCGACATTAAGAAATTCTATCAGTAATTACCCCGTTTAATAGAACATAAAGTAGATAATCAGACGAAATAGTACATTTACGTAATCATGATCCGCACAAACGACTCAAATGTAAAACACCTTTTACACAAACACAACAGATACTGTTTTTAAATTAACTAACGAACAAATCCAGTAAACAACAAAAATTAAGCATATCAAAACATAAAAATATAAGCAGAACAATTTGAGACCAAAAGTAAATATACAACAGCACATTATTCACATATTACACGGAAGTTATCTATGTGGACGCGATGAAAGAGAGACTAAGACATAATTAATCGTTAATACTTGACAAGAGATAGAAGACGTTTCTCGGCGGCAATAATATGATCAGTCGAGGTAGGTATCCAACGAAAAACAGAAGGCCAAAGCGATTTCTTCTTCGTTGAGGTTGTGGCAGTGACAGTGGCGGTTGCGGTTGTTGTAGCAGCCGGCGCACCCATCTCTTCTGACATGACGGTAAATGCAATATTGGTGAACCTATTCGACGACACCCTAGGCTTCAATTTCATGCGATCACAAAGCTCCTTCGTAGACCAAAACAATTTCGATGAGAACTTCGATCGTTATATCTATATATGCGCGTACTTGAGCACGGTAGATTTTACTTTTCAGGTGGCCGTCGCTGGAGCTTCGCGGTTACTTCCTGAGTCCAAACGACCTTTCCTTGCAAGAAAATTAGTTTTCCCTCTTTCATTAAATATTAAATAAATAAAAAGGAATTGAAGGAAAAAACCTGTGTACGTCAGGGGTGATGCCTATTCTTTTTCTTTTTTCTCTTTTTTTTTCTTTTTCCCCACGATTTTCTTCGACGTCCGTAGTAGTGTTCAGGAAATAGACACGTAGCGTGGCTTCTATATTGGAAAGATAGGTTGCTTAGACATGGAGCCAATGAATGGGAACTCACACACCCGATTTTTTTTTTTTTTTTTTTTTCGGGTAATCATTCCCCATTCTAAATTACTCTGTTTCAGTCCCTTTTATTTCACACATTTTCAATAAAAATTTTATTCCCATGTTATAATTAAGACTGAGATAATCTTGATCAGCTACAAACTAACAATAGGTGATAATTTCTTTAGATATTTAAGTGAGCTTAATATAAATCAAAGGACAAATTTAGAGAAAAAAATATTTAATTATTTTTTTAATACTAGCATATTAAATTAAATGAAAAACAAAATGAGACCAAAGGAGAACTTGATATAATTTGCTTTCTTCTAAGTTCTTAAATAAAAACTTTCCCAGAAATATAATTATTTTAAAGAAGAAAACTTAAAATATTGGAAAAGACAGTCGAAGAGTGTACAAGGGTAGAATGAGCTATTTTGCGTAATAAATCGTCCGGGAAAACATAAACATATGCAAACAATAGTACACCTTTTATGTGATGGGCTACAATTAGAGCTACATTAGGGGTCATACCCATGGATCTCATAAACAAGAAAAGAAACAACACTGCCCAGTAGACCAGGAGAGAAGGGAATTTATTCAGAAACGAAAATGCAATAAAACTATCACAGCAGACATTACATACATGAATTATAGCACCAACAAAAGATATGTACATTAAAAAGATATGTACATTAAAAAGATATATGACCTAAGAGAAGCCTGGAAATTTGATTATACAGGAGAGCACTCATATGCGGGGATGGAAATAAAAAATAAAAGCATTCCGTTCTCACAAAAGTTATATATAGCTAAATATGGTTTTCTCAATATGGTGAACCATATTCAACAATACAATCTTATTCAGGGAAAAATCTTCTTAATCTACATGTATCAGAAGAATTCTTTGAAATCATGGTGATGCAAATAAGTGTCTGGAACCCGAAGTGGACAACCATCTCTAAAAAGGAAAGAGCCCGACTATAGTTCTCAATTATTAAGAAAATAAAGTAGCACTAAGAAGCACCTTTTTAATCTGCTCTTGATTGTCCAGCTCGGGAAGAGAGAATGATTCCAACAATAAGGCCGTAAAGTGCCAGGGCTTCAGCAAAAATAAGAATAAGAATCATACCAACAAAAAGCTTGGGTTGTTGTGCATTGGCCCTGCAGAGGACAAGAATACTGTAAAATGAGCAACACTGCATCTTCCTTTCAGGAAATAAAGAACGAAAAATAGAGCCCATTGCTTATAAATTAAAGCAAACAAGTCCAGCAGAACAACACAATAGATGGACAGCCTCAACAGGAATTTGAAAGAAAACAAAATGGCAAGTTACTGCAACAAAGCCTCACTAGAGAATGCTATTCAATAACCTAAGAACCTATCAAATAAAAGGTAAAGCACCCCTTCGGCCAAACATTTACCACCTTCTTCAAGCATTAAAAAAGAGGTACCTAGCATTGGTCTAGGGAATAATCCTAAATATAAGCTAAAATGCAACATTTGCAAGATAATTTGAAAAGTTGTTAAAATCTCTTGAAACATTAATTACATTTAATATAGTTTCCCATTACTGCAACCATAATACACAAGGGTTAAACAGCAGGAAAACAATTATAACTCCATCATCTAAGATGCAATCCATCCTAAGCATGGCTTGTTTTATCCTATTGGGAGGAGAGTGTCAAAATTCAAGTCCGCCACGACAAAATACAAGTTAGAGAAAAGTAACATCAAAATGTTCATATGACATGGATACGCATGCTTACACCTACATTCTAAAAACTCAAAGAAAGGTAAGCTTCAGGAACAATGATAAGGACTTGAATCATCCAAAAATAAGTAAAATAAAATATGACGAAGTTATTATGATGCTCAGGCAGGCAACCAAAAATAAAATTAAGAAAAATGAAAAACCGATTTACCTAACACCAGAATCTCCAACGATTCCGATAGCCATACCAGCAGAAAGGCCAGCAAGACCACAAGCAAGACCGGAAGAAAGGTGAGCATAACCATCGAAGAGATAATAAGGCTTAGCCTTAGGATTGATTCCAGTACTGATAATCACAGCAATAATTAACCCATAAATACCCAAAACACCAGCCATAACCACCGGCACAATCGATTTCATAACAAGCTCGGGCTTCATCACACCCATACATGCCACTCCTACACCACTCTTAGCAGTTCCATATGCTGCTCCCGTACCTGCGAAACCGAGAAGTAACCATCAGCAAACCCTAGATCTAACCGAGAAAGCAATTGATTGATAAGAAAATTTGCGAGCATAAAGTTCAGTACAGGAGAAGACTAAAGCGGCAGCAGCGCCGAGGAAGCCGAAGAAGGGAGCCGTCTCATCGCCGGTGAAGGTCGAAGACATTTCGAGAGAGATCGGACTTGCGGATAGAGGGAATGATCAATAAAATGGGTCCGAGTAAATTCTGGTTCAGATGAGGGAGAGAATAGTAGAATTACTACACACTCGAGTTTCCCTTGTTCCCCTCCTCCGCGTGACTGTCCAGATCACACTGGAGCCTTGAGATAATATTGGTCGAAAAATAATAAAAACAAAATTTTATTAATGTATGCATTAAAAGATGGCACAGTAAGTTAGATTTTATATATAGAAGGGGCTATTTTTCCTTTTGTTGGTGTTGGAATTATTCTCAAAAAATCTTACTATAAAATAAGCAAAAGGGTTAATTATATGTATAAATTGAACAACTTCAAATGCATATAAAATTATGTATTTGAATTTTACTAAAGCTTCAAAAATTAATGTTTAATCTAAAAAAAACAAAATTAACTCGATCAATCCTTGTAATGTAGAACTCCATAGAAGATGACCAACATTTTCAATATTTCCCCACAAGAATGTTCATCTCATGCAAGATTTTCTGTACTGTTATCTGAAAATCAAATATTCGGTTTTAAAAGAAATCAATTACCATAAGGTCTTATTTTATTCAAAATTAAACATTCCGTTGTAGAAAATACTACAAAATTTCCAGAAGGGAACAAAATCCACTAGCCTAATATTCTTCACATCAATAAGGATAGGCCAAGAAACATAACCGCCTATACTTTATATGCAAAGCCTGGAAAATGAAGGTGAACAAAACAATTCCCCGACCAAAAAATGAACACATAATACTAACAATTTCTCTTTTGACATTTTATCGATCTAACAAATACTTACATAATGCTCTCAACATAAGGAATCTAAACATTCTTCTAGAGCAGTGAAGCTTGAACACAAACATAAGGTGAATCCCTCCCTCATCCTAGGAGATCAAGATCAGACAAGAATTACACCAGAAACAATGCCAATGGACACTCTAGATCCCCTCCCCCCACGGGCAGAATGCATAAAAATACGAGTCCCCTCTGCTCTGTAATTACAGTATAAAGACATCCTCCATCCACTGATCACACCCAACACCTGCTACTTGCAGAAAAAGACAGAAGCAAGACCAAAATACAGAGCAAAGGATTGGGCAAACCAGAAACTGTTTCATCTTTCTGAACACAACTTTCATCCTGTTATTAATCTACAACAACATGATCGCATCTCTTTGCCCATAACATAGGGATAATAGCTATCTATCTTTTACAATCTATATAAAATCAATCAAACGGATTAAACAAAAAAGGATACTTTGAACTTCATAAGGAAATAGGGAAAATCATAAATGCATTTAACTAATTAATGCTATTACCAAAAAGGAAAAATACTACGCTTTCCATCCCAAAAATCTAGCCACAACTACTCTTCTAAATAATGAAGACACTTACTGCTTTTTTATTCCAAGTTATACTTATTTAATCTATTATATAATACGTTCTCAATAAATCATTAAATGCTTTTTCAAGATATATTAGTCATTTTATGTCATATCTATAAAAATTTCCACTCTTTTTAATTCATTGTCAACATGATTTTCATGACAGTAGAAATAATTGATGGTATTTTTCCAGGAAATGCCCTACCTTGACAAATCTGGCACACCAACCTCCATGATACAGACTATTATATGTGGCTGCACATGCGAAACCTTTGCAACATTAATAAAATAAAATAAAATAAAAATCTGCAATTAAGCCTAATGCAATAACATTGCCAATTCTTAAAGCTTAGCACCAGTAATCAAATGCAATAGTTAAAGGATAAACCCTATATACTGTAGAACACAAACCATGCTGCCTTCATCCATTTACATTCTGCAGACAAACAAGGCTGAAGCAAGATTTGCACTTTTAATGCTAATGCATTTTCCAAGGGGTAAAGCATGGTTCATTTATGTTCCGAAAAGTGTAATGTCATCAAGCATTTCCGAACCTTCTTCACGACACTTAAAACAAGCAGCCATGCAAGAATTTGTAAAACTGAAAAAGGATAGTGGAATAGTTGCTGACACGAGATCTTAATGTAATGTCTGGGGATGTGCATGTATGACATAATTTGCAATAAATCACACATACGAATTTTAGCCTCCAGAAAAGAAGTAATAATCATGAGCAGAATAACGTAGCAATGAATAAAAGGAATGATGACCAAATCATGTCTTAACTATCTCCTTGAACAAAGGGACAAGCAAAGATATTTAAATAAGAAGGAAAAATTAAGAATATTACTAGGTGAAATATGAATTTACCAGGTAAAAGAATCAAATATATATGAAAATCTGAATCTTTGAAAGGGAGCCTTTCTTCAAATAATGCACAATTGTTGTCAAACCTGAGAAATTAGAAAACATCAAAGAGAATGTTAACGTAACAGATGCACGAAAAATACAAAAATAACCAATCCAACACAGTACAAAAAGAAGTAAAAGTGGACCAATTAGTTAGATCAAAAACAGATTTGTAGAAATCTGGTAAGAAATTATGAACAAGTAAATAAGTCACAAATACCTTTTCATCCTCTATCCAGACATTTATATTAGAAAAATATCACCAATATGGACCATATTTCCAGAATATTAGAAAAATACCTTTTCAAGCACAATTACCTTGTCATAATGTGGTCATACTTTCATCACCTCTATGATTCATCATCACTGCCTATCTCTCATAGTCATGGCACATAGTCACTGTATTTATGGTTCAAAGAGGAAAATATCAAGAATCAATCTCAACACCACTTTTTGTAGAAAGCTGATCTACTTGTGCAGCTCTAAGAAAATAGATAACATGAAAAAGATGTTAACACCCATTTGAAAATAAAGAAAGCCATTGACCACAACCTCACAAAATCAGAAAACTATCAGCAATAAGACAGAAAGAAAGGTTAGTAAGGAGGAAAATGTCTATATTCCTGTAGCCATGAAAACAATTCTTATGTACACAATGTTAAAAGGTTAAAGAAAAGCTAAAATAAAATTAAAAAAAAAAAAAAGAAGAGGAAAACACATGTCGTTGTTTGTCTACGAGGATCCCTGAATTGAAAAAAATAGGGGTCTTCACTTTCTACCTAAAAGATACAAATGTTAATTGTGATTAATGGACCTAAATATAATCAGATCATATCTTGAAAGGACTGGCGCCTATCAGGAGATTGAGAGTATACACACATTTCGCACCAATCCCAAAATTTCAATGCAGGCGGGCTTTGCCGGCCTGAAATTGATTTCCATTGTCATATCTCTACATCTTGCTACAAATTGCATAACTTGAAACCTTGAGAAGAAACTAACGGAAGAGCCCACCATCAGAAGCAATTTGGGAGGGAAAAAATAGAACCATATATTCCTTCTGAGCTTCATCATATCAGGTTAGCCACAGAATTATGGTTTTGGCAAAGGAATTTTAACCAACAAGATAAAGCTGAGCTTGCTGTCATTCCAGAAATAACATGGATTCAAGAAATTCCCCATCCCCCAAACAATTATGGCCAGTCACTCCTGATGGCCATCATGATTTTGGAGCTGCCTTGCTCACCATGTGCCTTTCAATCAATCTGTCCACAAATGCTCGAATCTGCAGCATGGTAAACAATCAAAAAATAAAAACTGAAAGAAAATTTAAAATAAACCAAATAACATTTTTATGAATAACAGAAAAGAAAGGAGAAAGCCTGAGAGAAAAGGAAAAGTAATCTTTCAGATGGAAAAACTAAACAACACCACCCTAACCTTCAAGAGATGCTAAACATAAATATTTCCTTCTTTAGCACAATGTACCATGACAAATTATAAAATGTGATTTCGAAAAGGAAATAAAATTTTGAAATCTACAACACAATATCTGGATAAATTTTCCTTAGAATCTATAACACAACAACAAAATCCAGTATGCCATGAGATGTTAAGAGAAACATTTGTGCTAGTTTCATAATAGGAAAAAGGGAAGCACCTTGTTTTTGCGTTTGAAATCAAGAAATTCGAACACAGCCATTGCTTTCTCAGCATCAGTGGTCTGTTCCATAACCTGAAAGCCAATTAAACAGTAAAGAAATCAGATGGAAAGTAGCTATAATTAAAATATCACCATATAGATAAAGAGGCAGTAACGAAAGATAATCCTCAGAAGCAGCAATTGGGTTTATCTCAATAACAAGGAATCACATGGCAAAGCACAACAAGTTTGCTAAATGCCCTTCTTTGAAAACCATAAAAGAGAACGAGATAAACAAAAAGGAAAGATGTGACAACCTTGGTTGCAGTTTTCTTCATTATTGACTTGTAACCATCCTTGTCAATTTTTCTTGCTTTATACAGAGGCATGAGAAGAGAAGCAACATAGTCAATAACAGCCCGTTTAATACAATCAGCACCTCTAGGTTGATTACCCATTAATTCCTTATTCACAGTAACTTGAGAAGCTGAACTCTCATTTGCTCTGGGATCATGCTTCCAGGCGGGTAACCTTGAGCTCATATTTGAGTCCTCTTCATCTGTTACATGCGCTGATTGATGGAAGTAATCAGAATTAGCAGCTGCAGCCTGACATTGCCATCTCTCAATGGCACTGTAATCTTTAATTCCTTCACTGCCAGCACTATCAACCCATGCTTTTGTTAATAGACTGCTGTCAACAGCCACACTTTCTCCAGAGTGCTCTCTGAAGTTTAACTGGCCTGCAATCTCATTTGAATGAGACTGCTGGGCATGATTATCAACTGACATTTTGGAAGTATCAATATTGACACCAGCAGCAGAGAAATCAACAGGCCAATCCCTCACTCTGCAGTTCCTAGAATCTATTTCTGATAAACAATCTTGCTTTCCATATGCACTACCAGACCAAATCCTTTTTATCTCAGATTCATCCATACGTGCATACTGTTCACGTCGAGCAAACTTGTGAAAGGAAGGTATCTTGGGAAGATGCAGAGTGCTAGTCTTGATGCCAGAAGCATATGCCTGCAATTCAGAACATGCTCAAGTTCTAAAGAGAATCATAAATTGAATGCAGAAGAATATTACAATGAGGTGGTAAGCAATAAATGATTCACAATGGAAACCTCCAACACTTCCCCTCCAAGAAAAATAGAAGAACAAAGAGCCAAAACAGAATTTAACATTCAATATGTGAATAAAGTAATTCAGAACCTAATATCTCAGCAGGATAATATGGAAATAGGTAAGTACTTGAGTAATTATGAGGCAATCTCATTTTTCTTTTCTTTTGTTTTAAGCACACACAAATATACGAATAGGAAATATTTCTGAAGTTCAGAACATGCTGTGATTGATAATAGAAATAGAATTATTCAGAAATAATAGAACAGGCTTAACCAGGTACGCATTTGTCTCCCAATGTTGAGCAATGCTGAAGCATATATGCACCTAGCGCCTCTGGTCACCCAGTGACACTTAAACTAAACCAGAAACCAGCCTAACAATCAACATCACCCTGAACTCAGCCCTTTCCCCACCAGAAAAAAATATGTGTGTGTGTATGTGTCTGTATATGCATTGTTCTTCTCTTATAAACTAGCATTCAAGACAACCATGTCAAGAAATTGATATAACTTAACAGTTCCACACATTATAAAATAGTTATTGTGACAAACAAACCTCAGCAGCAGCAACAGCTGCAGCACGGGCTGCTTCAGCATTGGCAAAGGCAGTTTTTTCCTCCTCAGTCATGGGAAATACATTATTTTCCTCCGCAATTATATTTTGCCTTCCCTCTGAACCTTGAGAACTTGAAGATTTAACTTCAGCCTTGGTTATAGTTACTTTTCTGATACTACTACTTGAAGGAAAATTGTTTTTAGACAAGGCAACTTTAGTACTCCCCCTGTTGTCTGCAGAAACGTGGCTTGTGCGCAGAGGTGGTCTCCCTGATGCTTGGAGACATTTATTCTTTAATGAATCAATTCCAGTTGGCTGCCTCAGTAACTTCAGTCCTCCATTCGAAGCCTTCTCTCTTCGGAAAATTTCAATCCACACACTTACAAGCTGACTTGCTATGGCACGGATATCACGGCTAGTGTGTACACATACTTTTTCTTTCACAGTCTTTCCAATTCCTGTATGAAAAATGACAAAAGTAGCCTTTAGAAGAATGTCAAAAAAATTTCAGGCAAAAGATTCAGATAGTTGAAACTAGAAATAAATATGAATCAGAAAGTGGGAAAAGAAAGAAAGTATCAAGAAAAGTGAGCCTAGTTTTTCTTGAGACAGAAATACCAAACCTTCTATATTTGATTTAAGCAAATGAGAGAGGTTAGTAGGCATTGCATATATGAAATGAGGATATAGTCTTTCTTTAATAAATTCCTAAAACAAAAGGCTTGAAAGCATCAAGAAAATTAAACCCTGAAATCTACATTTTTTTTGGTGAAAACAAAACAAAAAACATAGGAAAATGTAGCTGATTTCCAAAACATATCAAAGTAACACAATCCACAAGAAAAGGAAAATGAAATTTCAATACCTGATAGACGGACAGCAAGTAAATCAGTTGAAACAAGTACAAGCAGCCGCACACAATGGCGTAGAAGTTGGGTCGCATCCTTCCCCATCGAGTCCTGTTTGTAAGTAATTAAACACAAAGCCCATATTAGCTGCAAAAGACATTTAATATTAAATCACTGATAAAGAAATAAATTGTAGGAAGTAAATACCAGCATCCATGAGTTCAGCATGCTAAGGCCCACTTTATTTCCAGCAAAGGATTTCAAGATATGAACAGGAAGTTTCAACAACTCTTTCACCACATGCAACCTTCCAGCTATAGTTTTAGCATTATAAAACATATCTTTCAGGAGACTCTCCCTGGTCAACATTTGGGTCTGATCCAAAGAGTTCTTGTACATGATATTTGAAAGTTCTATAGCATCAAGTCTCTTAATAATGTCCCTTATTTCACTCCTCTCAACATCTGAATGTCTCTTTGCAGCCTCCAAGACCTCTACTTCAGCAGTGTAATCAGTTCCTGTAGTCAATATATCAATAATACGCACAGCCTCACGAAGACCACTCATCATTGCACCACCAACTGTGTCTGGATGCTCCTTGCAAGTAGCTTCGCCAGCAAAAAACAAACAGTTCTCAACAGGCCTACCTATCAGATCATAGTCATCCCCAGATGATCCAACAGCAACATAGGAGTAAGCACCATAACTGTAAGGATCCCTACCCCAGTCAGTCACCACTGATGCAATGGGATCAGGTACAGCAGATTCTCCAAAAAGTTTACGAAGAACCAACAGTGCATGGTTTACATGATCAGAAGAACTCATGTTTTGACCATCTATGGCAGCTTTACCAACAACTAGGGCTATAAGGACAGGTGCCCCAACAGTTTTCTTGACATTCCAAAACATAAAGCACCAACCCCTCTGATTTGTTTCTTCAGCAGTAGCACCAAAGTAATCAATAGAATCATCCCAAAAGACCTCAGGAAATTCCATAACTACTTTATTAAGAACTCCAAAACCAAGCCTATTGATTGACAAAGACTTCCACTGGGGCAATGAAGGAGAAAATTTAATGGTTTCTGCCTTTAAGCACCCCAGAGGGACTGTTATCAGGACAGCATCACCAGAAAACTCCTTGCCATCTAATGTTGAAACTTTCACCTTCTTACACTGGTCATTGTTACCTGAGTCATCTTTCAGAGAATATGAAATCTCAGAAACAACGTGGTTTAAGTAAATGTCAAGTCCTTCCCCAAGTGACTCAACAACAGCACTATAACCTCCTTTAATCATGCAATGAGCTCCTCCAAATCCTCCATATACATCATCTTGGTTCCAATAAGGAAGAGAGACTTCTTTAAGTAATGCAGCACATCCATACTCCAAATTGGCAAAATGCCAATCCATGACCCTCCTCTCAAGAGGACTCAAGATCTCTGCTTTACAACTTTGTTCCTCAGGAAAATCCTCATCATCAGAAACATATTCATTATTCACAAGGTTCCTTCGACCACGACCACTGCGACGTACCTTGAGAGCATACTCCAAACCATCTTCAAGAGACATTTTATCCGCATGTTCTCCCTTTTGCGCAACCAGTAGTAGCATGTCATCAAGGAGGCTATTGTATTCTGCTTCTAATGCTTCATCCAGATCAGCTGGAACTTTCTGCCCACTTACTGTATCATAAAGAGGACAGTCACTGTTCAGGACAGTCAACTCAAGGCCCAACTGAGCACAAACCAATGAAGAAGGATCTGCTCTTCTTTCAGTGGCCACATCAGCCTCGACACCAGTAATAATGCTGGCACCAAGATCCACAGGAACTGAAAGAGATGAACGATCCGTAAAAACTCGTCCCCCTATTCTATCCCTACCCTCAAGCACATTGACATGAAATCCTTGACGCCGCAAGTGTCTTGCTGCAGTTAAGCCAGCAGGACCAGCTCCTACCACAATAATTCTCTTTCTGGAATCAGAATTACATATCATAGGATGACTCCCTTCATTCAATGTTGTTGACTGAAGATTAGAAGAAGCTTTTGGATCTTCATAAGATAAAGCAAGAACTGTGCTGCCAACCTCAGCACTACAAGAGGGAATTATATCAGGATTAGGAACTGCAATCCTGCTATTCTCATCCTCGCTAGAAGGAGTTGAACCTAAATTATCAAAACAATCACCTTCTTGAGGAACCTTTGCACCAGAAGCACCAATTTCCTCATTATTATCACTATTTAATTTGCCAGGTTCAGCCTGAGTACTGTTATTGTCAGTCTGAAGATCAACAAATCTATCATACAACTTGCCTCTCATCCCTTGTTTTTCACCAGTCATTACAATTTCAGAATTTTTAACCCTCCCAAGGATAAAGGAAACTCCATCATTGGCATCAGATGCAGGGGCACCTGATCTTTCGACAAAGTTTTCCTCCTTCAGAAGCTTCAAGCTATGCACACCCCCATTTTCTGCCTTTTCCGATGCAACACCAAAGTTTATGTAACCCTGTTTGCAAGTAGTTCTTAGGTCATGCATAATAAGCAAAGCTTCAAAGTAAATAAAAAGGCATTAAAGAATTTTAACATTTAGGGCTGCTAAAATTAAGAAGCTTAAATTTTCAGAAATTAAGCCCATAAATGAATGAGAGAATACTAGAACTTACTGATTGATCTAGAAAAGCATAAATGTCTCTAACTAGAGAAGCATGTGGTGATTCATCCACCAGAGGGGTGTCAGACACTCCACAGTCTGAAAGAGGCAAAATGCGACTGACATCCTTGTTCCAAAGACTGAGGATAAAATTCCTGAACCATACAAAAGAATCGAAGTGTGAAAGAAGACCTAAAATTTTCAAAACCATAAAAACATAATATCATGTACGTGTGGTATAATATGGTGCAAAAAATGCTTTCATATTTTGCAGGGAAAAAAATAGTTTAATGTAAAGCCTACCATCACGGAGATCTCAAGAATGTTAGTATGATGCAAACAGGATCTCTTAGAAGAAAAAATACTAAACATCAAACCAAAGGTATCAAGCATTTGTAATATTGACCTTATAGATTTTAGACATTCAAGAGATTTCACATTTGATATATCACCAGATTCATTCCTAGCATGGATTGGATCAGAGTCAGAGGTCATAAAAGGAGAATGGGAGGCCAGGGGGACTGAAAAATTGATCTTACGGTTGGAATTTCAACAAGAACATGGATGAGAGTGAGCTAAACACCTAGAAAAGTGTTAAAAGTGAGGAAATTATTCTATGAAATAGTCATTTGAAGATATGAGTAAGAACCTGCATTCTAGATATTCCTGTAGTCCACCTTTGCGCTTTAAAATGTCCTTAAACTTGATTTTTTCAACTGGACCAACTGCACAAGCTTTAAGTCCAGCTGAAACAGCTGCTGCCCCACAATTCACAGTGCTTAAACTTGTAGAAAGAGAAGAGCTAAACTTTTCTCTAGTTTTAGATGACTGGTCGCCATCTTCAAGCTGACGAGTAACCAGAAACTCTTGTTCTTGCATAAGAACCTCCCAATCAGCATCTCCTTCATATGCCATATCTCCATGCCTACGTTTCTTGGCTTTGCGACGCTGAACAGCTGATAGCTTACTAGTCTTATTCTCAGAATCAGGCAACAGTTGGGAGGGTTCTGCATAATCCTCATTAAATTCAGGTACATCTGATGGAGAAGAGGTTCCTTTAGCGTCTTCATCCCCTGGAAGACAGACATCAGCCAATAGACATGTATTTCTGGAGACTAAGTCAAAAGGTTTATTTTTGATAGAGGTGGAATGGCACTTACGAATCACTGCTGAATCATCAGGAGTTGGAGATTCATAGGAATTATAGGAGTCATCACTATGTCTCAAGGACTTCTGCAGGTCCTTAACCTGGAAATTAGTTTCATAATTGCTAATTTTTCTAGCCAACTTTGGAGATGAATCGTGCTCTAGTACTACAGCATATTCCTTTCCTGGAGAAATTGAAGCAATAACTGTCTGTGCAATGCCATTATCACCAACTTTATCTAGATAATCATGATGCTTTGAAGGAAGTTCCTTCTCAGGTGCATTAAGATAAGATAATGATTGAACCATCTCAACCTGACCAGAATTTGGCAGAGACTTCACATAATCAAGCTCATTATGTGAATTTTCAGCATAAATGTTCTTATCTTGCAAAGTACTTGAGTCTTCAATTGGAGATGTTGAGGGCTCCATGACTCCAACACTTTGTCTAAGTGACCAAGGAGACTTATCCTCACATTCCCTATTTGGTGATTCATAATCTGGAGACAGCAGAAGAACTTCCCCACCATCCAAAGTGCAAGTTCTCTGGCCTGCCTCTGGTGCATGATTTATTGAAACAGAATTTGATCGAGTCAGATCAATACTTGAAACTTTTAAAGACGCAGCTTCATCAAAATGAGAATCATCCACAGAAACAGAAACAGGAATTTCTGAATGTGATAAAATATCTTTTTCTTTCATTTTAGGACCTTCAGCAGAAAGCCCAAATGTGGAAGTCTGACAAGTCAATCCAGTATGCTGAACAGTGTTCTCCGGAATTTTTGTTGGAGAACCAGTGTTCTCCGGAATTTTTAAAGTAGATGCGTCAGCAAAATTCTCACTGGACCTCAAAGTTTCACATGCGACTAACGGACAAGAGGAATTTTCTGCAGCACTTGAACTTGCACCAGGGAAATTCACTAGCAAGGCGTTATCAGTTTCATCACATGTCAGGACTGGATCAATCAAATCGCCAGCAGATGCTTGGCGAACATCCTCATTAGACTCAGCCACTTCATTGCTAAGCTTTAAAGAAAATGGAGAGTTCCTAGTGAATTCAGACAGAGGATCTTCTAAGACATCATTACAATTTTTCCTTGACCCATCAGAAGGATGTTTAGTTTCCTTTTCAAGTTTTAATCTCAAAGAACTACGTGATTTCCTAATGAAACCAGATTGTGCCTTCCGAAAGAAGGTGGATAATGAATCTTCTAGACCATCATCTGAACACTTGAGAGAATCTTCTCCTGACACCGAGGCAACCTCTTTCTCATGATCCGAGGAACCCTTGCCAGATCTTTGATGATCCCTCCTAGACTCGTTCAGCTCAAAGTCAGACCCTATTTTCTTTACTTCCAAAGTAACCCTGGGTTTCCTTGTCTTCCTTTTAGCTGCCAGTTCTAACCCTTTATCAACAGTTCCTTTGTCGCCACCATCAGCATCAACCAGTACTTCTTCAGAGACCTTCGTAGCCAAACCTACATCCTCCACCAATTGATGAAGAGGTTGATTGGACAGAGGTACAAAATTATTACCAACATCCCTTCCAACCAATGCAACACGACCCCCATCCTTCTTAGGAGCCCTCAGCTTCCTCCTAAAACTTGCCAATGTATCATCCATGCCAACCAAATCCTCATCATCGTCAGGGGATTTCTCATCCCCTCTGCTGTCCTTAACTCCACTGCTACCTAAACCCAACTTATTCTTCTTAGTAGTTCTTTTGCTTTTTAACTTCAAAAAAGACCCAATAATCTCATCATCTCCTGAATCAAAACCAACCTCAACTTGCTTTGACCTTCTCTTCGAACCAACCTTGTTCCTCTCCTCTCCTTCCATCCTCTTGAACCCTAGGGTGTCACACCCAAACTCTCCACATCAACCCTAGCCCCAATTTCTCCTCACACCTAACATGCAACCTCTGAGTTATCCTGAATGCAAAAAATAAACACGAAATTTCAATTCCCATTCATCAAGCATAACACTCATAACTCAAAAAACAAACAATTTCATTAAAAATGAAACCCAAAGCGATTCAAACTCTCTCAGAAACAGCAATTCACCGATCAAACCTTAAAATTCAGGGAAATGTACGAATGGAAAACCGAATTAAACATATTGTCCTAACGAATAAGCTATTTTCATCCACTTACAAATCTCTAAAAAAAATTTCACGAACGTGAAGAACCAAAAACAGAAAAATAAAAAAAAAAAAAAAAAAAGCAGGGTATGATAAATAAAGTTAGGGTTCGCAAAGGAAAAAGGAAACACGACAAAAATAGTGCAAAAAAGGATCAAACCTGACCGTTGAAGTTGTGATGAGGGCTCCTGCAAGTGAACGGAAAAAACGAATAAGGTGAAAGCAGACTTTCTGCGTTCTGAAACGGAGACGGACACAGAGACCTCGGACAGAGCACAGTAGGCGTACTGAAGACTGGAAAAGTTTTTTTATTTTTTTTATTTTTCTATTTATTTATTTATTTATTTATTTATGTATATTTATTTGGAACACTAAGTTGAATTACCGTTACTTCTTTTTACTTCTTTCTATTTTCTGTTTCGTCCTTTCCATAGAGAAGACGTTGTGTTAAAATTTTAAAAAATAAAAATAAAAATCATAATCCAAGGAGTGTGTATATATGTATATTATTTAGTTATCTTACAAAACATTGTTTTTTTTTTTTTTTTTTTTTCCCCTCTGAAACAAAGTTAGAGAGATAATAGTTTCTTAGAATTAAGATAAACAATAATTATTCTCTAAAATCCCATATATATAATAGTCATCCAATTAAATTTGGTCGAAATATATATATATATATATATATATATATATATATATATAATTCTTTCTATATCTAAATATTTACTTTGAGCTTTGATTCACCCCCAAGCTCTTCTAGTATTAATGTTTTTTTACTTGAACTAACAATTTTTTTTATGGTTCCAAATATATGTATTTTTTTGATAAGACTCGGAATGTGAAATCTCTTTAGAGAAGCAGTAATATTTTTAAAAAAAAAATATAAAAAAAGAAGTTTTTAGTTTGGCATAATGGGAAAGTGCATGAATATTACACAAGAAACCGAGAGTTCATCATTTTTTTCTCAGTAAAAATTGAAGTTTGTAAGTCAAATCTAATCTAGACTAGTCAGAATTGATAGTTTTAGAAAAAACAAAAAAAAAAAGAAACGTCTCTTGCCAGTTGTCTCATTCAATAAGGTAACTACAAATCGGCGAGCGAGATTAGTCCGGTGTGGAATGACTTGAAGGTAAACTCACCCTGAACACAATGCGATAAGAAAAAAAAAAAGGAAAAACCCAAATATATTAAGCAGGCCCAAAACTAGAATATCAGGGGGAAAAAACATTGGAGATTCACATAAATAATTTTATTTTTTATGAGTTAGCTAGTCCGGTCCATTTATAAGTTACTGGATTAAGTACCGTTATCCAATATGACAACGGGCCCAAAAACTTTTCAGGACTTTTTTTTTTTTTCTTAAGCATCCGGTATCCGAACCCACACGGGCCGACTAATCCGGATTCGGCCTGGGGTGCGCTCGCAGAGTCCAACTCTTACTCGAGGGTGAGAACTTGACCCAGAGCTTTTTTAACGTGGCGCTAACCACCTCGGGGGATTAGAACCCTCGATCATCAGCCCCGAGGAGAAGCTTTAGAAGTCCGCTTACCAACTCCCCCAAGCTGCTAGGTTGGTTGGTTTTTTTTTACCTTTTAAGGTTTTTTAGACAAGTATCCAAATTTAACTTGAATTGTCATGCATAATCCAACACTTAAATCAAATTAATTTTACAACAAAATTATTTTCGAATGCATAAAGAGATTTAGATTTTCTTTTTTTTTTGGTATATAATAATGTAACACTAATTTATTGCATCAAATTCAAACAAGTGTTATAACGATATAAATATATCAAATATTATTAACTTATTAGTATTTCAAGTCACTCTTTTTAACTCATCAATAAAATGGGTTAGTATATAACATATTCATATATATAATATATATATATATATATATATATATATATTTATTTTTTTATATTTTTTTTGGTAAACAGGATATATATATATATAAACTTTATCATAGTTTTATTTCAATTGGAAGAAATAGACATGCACATGCCAAACATATAGAGTGTTACTTAACAGTTTTCATGACAACTTGACAATGACTAATGATTTGTCAAGGTTTGACACGAGGGAAAAATCATATTGTGTATGATATATAAGGTCGGGAGTTCGATATTCGTTGTGAACTTTGCATAAGTAATTTGTTGTAACTGTGATAACATTCGTTATAAATTCTGTTGGTAAATTATAATGATTCCTTTAAAATTTTACTACTCGAGATCAAAAATTTGACACTCATTGTAGTGCAATTCCTTATTAGCCGGGAAATGGAATGAATTGGTCAATTCTCCCTTTGTTATTACTACCGACATTTTCCTTTCTCATGTAAAAAAAAGTTACCAGCCAACAGACACATATGTGTATATATATATAAAAGATAAAAATTTTTTTTTTTTTGGTGAATATAAGAATGGTGAATTTTCCATTTTAGGAAATTTAAGCAGATAATCATTAAAAAAAAAATCTTTTATTTATCTTGATTTGTACTATCCACCTCTAATTAAATTTCTTTTTTCTAATCAAATCTTAATCTTATTCCTTAAATGGCAAGTTATTACTATTATTATTACCAAGAAGTCAATGCGTTAAATTGTAAACATCTGTTCTCTTTCAGCCACTTACTTTATGGATTATGATTATCTACTTTTCTTTTTAAGAAGATCGAGAATTCAAATTAAGGGAAACCTGTAAATCAACCATATATATATATATATATATATATTATAAAAAGATATATGGATGCCAATATTACTTTAGTTTTGGAATTTGATCAGAAAATGTATGGTGTTTGTCTTTCCAGATTGTCAAGAGCAGCATTAATTTATATATTTTCAGGCACCGAAAGATTATTTCATTGCCTTCTTTTCCTTTGCATGCTAATCTGTTCAGGGAATATTTGGCATCCAAGCCAAGCTTACTGCCAGACTCCATTTTTTTGCCCCACTCAAGTCAAGAAGCTTCTTTTCCTTTTCTTTCTCATTATTCCCACTAATATAAATTTAACCTAAATTACAACAATAAAATTTTACTATTGATTAAAAGAATACTTCATTTGACTTTTTATGTAAAACAAAAGTCAAACTACAAGTCTCACGTATTATTTAATTTTTTTTTTCTTCAACTAATACATATTCAACTCAAGTTGCGTTTGTATAGATTAACTATTACTCGAGAGAAGACATCACCATAACTCTTTCATGACGCTCATAGCGAGTGTCGAACTCTCGACCTCTTCTAGCCGTATTTGTATATTATATGTACATTATATATATATATATATATATATACATATAATATAATAAGGTAGGAAAAGAAGAAGTAGGGTGTGTTATTGATAAAAAAAAAGAAACTAATTACACGGAAAAAGAAAGAATAATTAGTTTGATAGCTTCATTTCACCAATTTAATGTCTGGATTTCTAGATTTGATGGAGCGTGTGGGAACACCTTCCTTTTTGTTTTCAATTATTTGCGTCCATTTCAAGAAACTTATCTCAAAATCTTCTTCCACCCGTACCAACTATTATTGTAATTAATTCCCTCCATGTTGGAATTAATTAACATGCAGAGAATTGTTTTTTTTTTTTTATTATTTAATTTAATTTAATTTTATACATAAACATAAATTGTTGAGTAATGAAAGAATAAATTAAAAAGATTCTAAATCGAATCATTAGAATGCATGTCGAAACAAGAACAACACATGTTCTAACAGCTAGGTAAATCCATATGCCTACCAATCTTGGCCTTCCACGTTATTATTCTCAAGAATCTACCCACACACTCTTATATATATAATGTGAATTTTTACTGACTAATTTGAGAAGAATTTGTGGGACTTATTCATGACATGTATCGAACTTATTTCACTAACTTAACTAATCAAGTGAGACACTTAAGTAAAGTAAATCAAATCAATTAGATTATAATCTTTTTACGAAATGAATTTGTACTTGCTATTTGAGAAAATGTGTGTAAATGTAATATATATATATATAATGAACTAATCAATCAATTAATTACATATTAACATGTAAATATTTTTATGACATTAATTTTTTTTTTTTTAAAAAAAAAAAAAAAAAGCTACGTCAATTTGTAAGATTATAAATTAAATGTGATCATAAAAGAGATTCGAAAAGGAACACGAAAAAGAAAAACCGTGTTTTATGATAATTAATTTTAGCGGTGGGATTTCCATTTCCTTTTGTTCATTTTAAAGCTAGCTAGGATTGTGCTGGACATTTTTAAATTTTAATTCCCTTCGCTTTTTTTTTTTTTTTTTTTATAATTAAATTGAGGAAAATACGAGAGAATTCACACATCGGGAGACGGACGCAACGGAGCACAAGAGAACTCTTGAAGCCACATCATAATTGGATCCACACACTTACAACATCCAGAAAAAAAAATAATAATTAATAAAAAATTAATTATTTACTTTCGACTAAGTTTTAATTATAAAGTACTTTTTTCCATTTATAGCCTTGAATTTGCATTTATTGGAAAGAAATGAACAGTATTTTGTATCATATAAAAAAAGTTAAATAATTAATTATGTGTTGTCTGCTCACAATTCATTGTATCAAACAATTACCCTTAAATATATATAATATAATCCAAGATAAAAAAAAGGTAGATTTTTTACAGATTTTAGCCCAATATAAGATATCTTAATTTTTAGATCATAACTAATTAATTGTTATGGTAGATCTTATATGAGATAATTATGTTAAATTATAAATATCAGTTATTATCGAATAAAGGAAATAAGATTTTTTTTTTATTTTTTTGATAAAAGTCTTCCAGTCCTTTATAAATTCTACAAAAAAATAATAATTAAAATAAGTATTATTTTTATAAATTATTTATATGATAATATAGAAAGAATAAAAATAATTAAAGAGACAGAGTTAAAAAAAAAAAGGTTTTATTAATTACTCCTGCGCTTTTATAAAATCTGTCCTTGAATACTTGGAAATGTAGACAAGTTAGCTACCGAAGAGTCCCATGATCTTGTTTGAGGAAATTAATAAAATAAAATACTAAAATTCTCTAATTTTACGCGTTTGTTAGCGTGTGGTGCCACTTTCCTAGTTAAATTTATATATACATGTGTGTGTGTAAATCACTGCTCCACAAGTAACCAAAAGAAAAAAGAAAATGAAAAAATCATTCATGGATCGAACTCTGATACTTTCCTTTGTCCTGTGGCATCTTCTGTTGTTGCCGTGTTCTTGCCGGAATCTGGTGCATAAGGCGGCGGCGGTGGTGGTAGCGGATGCCGGGAGGAGGAGGAGGAGGAGGTAAATGGGACCTACTTCAATCAAACATTGGCATTGTTGCCATGCACATGCAACTTTTGAATAATGACAAAGTTGTTATCTATGATAGAACTGATTACGGCCTTTCCAATATTTCATTGCCTGATGGTAAATGTAGATACGACCCAAACGATAAAGCCGTCAAAGTCGATTGCACTGCTCATTCTGTTGAATACGACGTCGTCAAAAACTCTGTAAGACCACTCATGGTTCAAACCGATATCTGGTGTTCTTCCGGTTCCGCCACGAGTAACGGCACCTTAATTCAAACTGGAGGATTCAATGACGGCGACCACGCCGTCAGAATTTATAAACCGTGCGACGGAAAATGCGATTGGGAAGAAATTCCGAACGGATTAGTACAGAGGAGATGGTACGCGACTAATCATATATTACCCGACGGCGAACGACAGATTATCATCGGCGGTCGTCGGCAATTCAACTACGAATTTTATCCCAAATCAGGAGATACAACTACAGGTGAAAGGTATTTACGATTTCTAGTAGAGACTAACGATCCTGTAATCGAGAACAACCTTTACCCATTCGTGTTCTTAAACACGGACGGAAAATTTTTCATATTCGCAAACAATAAAGCAATTTTGTTCGATTATAAAAAGGATGTCGTGGCGAAAACTTATCCACAAATTCCCGGAGGTCAGCCGAGATCCTATCCTAGTACAGGCTCCGCAGTTCTATTACCGCTCAGAAACCTCAGTGATTCGACGACGGAGGCGGAGGTTTTGGTCTGCGGCGGAGCACCGGTTGGCGCTTACGAAGCTGCACAAACGAAAAATTTTATGGAAGCATTGAATACTTGTGGGAGGATTAAAATAACCGACAAAAATCCTCAATGGGTCATGGAAACCATGCCTATGTCTAGAGTCATGGGTGACATGATGTTGTTACCTAATGGTCAAGTTTTAATTATCAACGGCGCTTCTTCTGGAACAGCCGGATGGGAATATGCACGGAATCCAGTACTCAATCCGGTCGTTTATCGACCGGATAATCCGATGGGAAAAAGATTCCAAGTTCAAAATCCGACCACTATACCCAGAATGTACCATTCGACAGCAATTTTACTTCGCGACGGTCGGATTCTTGTCGGCGGTAATAATCCACACATACTATACAATTTTACTGACGTACTTTACCCTACTGAACTAAGAATGGAAGCTTTTTCACCTTCTTATTTACACCAAGATGTTCAGAATCTACGTCCGAGGATTATTTCGCCGCGTTCACAATCCGTACTCGGGTACGGGCAACAAGTATCCGTGGATTTTTCGGTTCCAGGTTTGGTTAAATCGGATTCGGTCACGGTGACAATGGTTGCACCGTCGTTTAATACACATTCGTTTTCTATGAACCAAAGATTGTTGGTACTAAATAAGGGCACCGTCAAAACTGTCGGAAAATCTACTTATAATGTTGAGGTCGTGACATCTGGCACTAATTATTTAGCTCCGGCCGGTTATTATCTTTTGTTCGTGGTTCATCAAGATATTCCCAGTGAAGGTATTTGGGTTCGTCTCCGGTGAAAAAAAGTAGTTCGTCGGAGAAGTGATTGTTTTAGTTTAACTTATATTCTATATACAGCTACCAGTACAATGATTTAACCCAATTTTTTTTTTTTTTTTAATTATTATTATTTTTGAAAGGTGATTTTTCAATAATATTTGTAATTATCATTAATTATTGTTAATTCATGGAGTGATTATTATTATTATTTAAATATATATTGTTTTGATTTTATGTCTATTAATCATTCATTAGAATTAATTTTTAGTAATTAATGAAGCATAGAGATTCCAAAAAAGATTTTACCATTAAAAAAATATAATAATAATATATTTCACTATAAAAAAAAATTAAGTACCAAATTCTTAATTACCCATCACATGTCTTTTAATTTTTCTGGGGTCTCTTTGTGCTTTTCTTCTGTCAATAGTTTGCCTTAGAGATTTGATTTGATTTTTATATTAATTAATTAATTAATTAATGACTAACTCATTTACTAACATTTACTACTTAATTAGCTAATATATATTTGATATTTTCTATAAGAAAATACAAAATATTTCTCGTAATTTTATTTTTATTATTTAAATTTCGACATTTGTCCTTTATTTTTCTTGCACGTCAAAAATGTGTAGCAAATACATAATTAAAAGCAAATTGAACGTGCCATGGACCAATTAAATTTAAAACTCATACATATATATATAGGAACTCGATATATCATTCCAGCTAATTAATTAACCAATTGATCGGATGAGTTGTATATATCTTTTTAATAGTGGACCTAAGGTTAATAAAATTTCCCAGCTTCCCATCTGGACCAGTTTGGTGTAGCTGCAAATTGTTCAATACATTTTGTTCTGTGAAAAATGTTTCTTTAATCTCCAGCTAACAAACAAGTTGGGATTCATGCAAATTTAACAACTTTGAATGGACTAGTGATACTGACAAATATATATATATATATAATAAGTATGTTAGATATTATTTAGTATCTAAAGTTTATGATTGTTTAATTTAAATTACGTTAAATTGCGTCTACAAATTAAATTCATAACAAGTCTCAAATCACAACTTTTTGTTTTCGTCTCTATATATTCATATAGATGTTGTAAAGTACAAGAAAAGCTTCATAATCAATTAAATCTATAAGTCGGAAAAAGTTGAATTCTATTTAAATAATATTTTGAGATTGAGCTGTGGAAGCAAAGAGTCTTAGCGTGTCATAATAGAAAATTTTATTTTAAATGTTACATGAGTTTACGAGTTTCATCTTTACTAGTAAAAACTAAAGTAAAGATTTTTTTTTTGTCTAAGAATTAGATTTTTTAAAATCCAAATTAGTTGAAACAATCATTCTGAATATAATGATAGAACCAACTGAGAAGAAAAGTCGTGAATCCTTAATCGAAAGGATACATTTAAGAATTCGATCACATCTATGCATGTTCTACATGTCCCGTGCAGGCAAGCAAGAATGTTGATAAATCGAAGCAGACAAAACCAAATATATATATATATTATATATATATATATATATATTTTTGTGAATGTTGGGAAAAAGAAATATAGATCTATGTTGGATATGAGGAACTAAAACGGCGGCTCTGTTAGTAATGCACTTGCACGTCACGGGTCATTTAATATGTTATGTGGGGCTCAAAACCTTCACGGGCTCATTTTTTTTCACTCTCTCCTTATCTTTTTCTTCTATCCCACTTTTTTTTTTTTTTTTTCTTAAACATACTATATCCCAAACGGGCAATATGAATTCGGTATGGAGTGTCCTTCATGAATTCAACTCTTACTCGAGAGGATGAAGGTTTTTTCCAAATCGTTAAGCCGCTGAAAAAACTTCAGGTCGTTTATCAACTCTGAGTTGTTTCTTTTATCCCACTTTCACTTTCTATAAACTCTCAATTTTTTAATATATTTCTCAAAACTATTACCATTACAAATTCTTTTTTCTTATTTGCAATGTAAGAAATCTTTGAATAATCTCTCAAGTAGCCAGAGTTAGCCTCTCCTTTGTCTCAATTTCTTGTTTTTCTTTTAAAATTTGAAAAAAAAAAAAAAAGAAAGAAAGAAAAGGAAAGTATTAAGGTAATTTTAAACCTCACGTGGACGTGGGTCATTTAATCATTTTGGGCAGTTGTTAGAAATAACAGAGGATGTTGAAAGTCATTTGGTTCCTTACCTTATTATTCAGTTATGGACAGGACATGATTTCACTTAAGAATCAAACTCTAAATATTATTAGTACATTAATTACCAAAAAAAAAATATATATATATATATATATATTATTAGTACATTAGAAAAATATATATATATTAATTAAAGTTTGTATTTACCAAAAAAATATATATATTAATTAAAGTCTGTTATTAACCAGCATTAGGGGGGGAAAGATAAGAACAACTTGAAATAGAACCCATTACAAACTTAAACAGAGATATTATGGACTTAAAAAGCCCATTGCTCTCCTGCTAGCAACAGTGTGACCAGCCCATTTTACTAAGCTCTAAAGATTTTTATAGAGACTTCAGCCCATAATAATTGGGCTTCGTTTGTTCCTATAATATAGGGTTTTGTGCGGCATGCGTATTGGAAATAACTTTCGTTTTCTGACAATCTGTTTACCAAACCTCATTCGCAGCTGGGCGGCGGCGGAGAAAGTTTCAAACAACTTCCTGCGCCGCCGCCTCAAATCCAAGAAACCATAGCGGAAGATATACGCAATTGGATCAAACAACTTGTTAAATCAGAAATTTAATTTGATATTCAACAAAAATAGCATATGAATTTTTACATTGCAAAAACTATCTAGGGTTTCATCAACATACTAAAAAGATTTTAATCCTTATGTCTTCAAGTAAGAAGAATCCTATGTAAGAATCCTAATCTGTTTCATCCATCAATTGTTTAAGCACGTTCACCGCGAATACGCCTAGCAAGCTGGATATCCTTTGGCATGATTGTAACCCTCTTGGCATGGATGGCACACAAGTTTGTGTCTTCAAAGAGACCGACGAGATAAGCCTCGGCAGCTTCCTGCAAAGCGAGGACGGCATGACTCTGGAACCTCAAATCGGTTTTGAAATCCTGGGCGATCTCACGGACAAGACGTTGGAAGGGCAGCTTGCGGATGAGAAGTTCGGTACTCTTCTGGTACTTGCGAATTTCACGAAGAGCCACAGTTCCGGGACGGTAACGATGAGGCTTCTTGACACCGCCGGTGGTAGGAGCTGATTTCCTGGCAGCCTTGGTCGCCAACTGCTTCCTTGGAGCTTTTCCACCGGTTGATTTACGAGCTGTCTGCTTTGTACGGGCCATCTTTCCACGGAAATATAAGAAATATTCTTGTAGATCTACGGGAGAGCTCTCGAAGAACAGAAATTTGAATGAGAAAGAAATTTGGGAGAATGAAACTTGAATGTGAAAAACGGAAAGAATCGAATATATATAGTACGGAGAAAGGAGAAGCTTAGGTCGGTTTGTTAGTAACGGCTTCCTAATGCTAAAGGGAATTTGAAAAGGTCCGCGATCCTTGTGCCTGCTTCCTATTGGTTGATATTTTAAAATATATTGATTCTGATTGGCTGATCTCTCATCACGCGGATCGCTCTTGCTTTGTGTTTCTTTTGTATCTGTTTTTGGATTAGTTGTGTTTTCGGATACAAATTTTAATTTAATTAATTTTGTTTTATGTCCATTTTTAATTTGAAAAATAGCCTAATTAATTCAATTATTAACTTCAAGGATTTGTTCCTTTTTTTTCCTTTGGAAAATACTCCTTTTGTTTACTTAATGTTACTTTATATTTTATAATTTTATTTTTGGCCATGAGCATTTAATTATTTGGACTAAAAAATTTATTATTTTTCAAATAAAAAAATGCTAGGGAGAAACTATTTTTATTGGGAGTCATTTGAATGAATTTTTTTTTAAAAGAAAAAACTACAATAATGCAATTATTGTGGTCAATACAATTGCCTAATACTAACATCTTAAATTAATTTACTTTCATATTTAATTAATATTAATTATTATTTAATTAAACCATGCAATTAAAAGTGAATTTAATCCATTTATAACTTAAACTTTAAAACTCAATAAGATAAAATAATAAAAAAAAAAACCAACAGCCATATTTCAAAAACCAAAAAAACATATATTATAAGGCCTAATCAATAGAGATCTCATCGGATTTAAAAATATATATATATATATTCTGGGAAATGGATCATTGGCTAACCCATTAGCTTGGGGGAATTGGTAAGCGGACTCCTAAAGCTTCTATTCAGAGCGAATGATCGAGGTTCGAATTCCCCTGAGGTGGTTAGTGCCACGTTAAAAAGCTTCTGAGTCAGGTCCTCACCCTCGAGTAAGAGTTAGACTTTACATAATCCGAATTAGTCGGCCCGTGTGGGGTTCAGATCCGAATGCCCCCAAAAAAAAAAAAAAAAAAAAAGATCATGGGCTGGAACTACCGCATCAGACTGATTAAGAAGTCCAAATTGAGGCCCAAAATGGACTTCGAATCCAGCAGGTAGACTCCCGTATTCTTTGGAAGGGAAAAAGCACCGGTTCTTTGAGTAGTGAACTTCTTACCTTCAATGGACGCCTACAGGAAGCGGGGGTACGCGTGGGCAGTTTCAGCCGGACTGAACGCCGCTCTCGCTGCCATTTCAGCCAAGTTCTTCTCATCTCAGGTGATCTCATTGACAGCTCCCGAATGCTTAGTTTATTGATTCCTCTAGAATTTCTGAATTAGCCTAATTCTCGTTTTGTAATGTGATCGTGATCGTGATCCCAATTTCCTCTTACAATTCCATGGTTTCTGGTTTTTTTTTCTTCCCTTCTTATTAGGTGATTTGTCGGATATTCATTATTTTGATCATTTAATTCGCAAAGGATATTCGTTAGGCAGTATTTATTTCGTTTAGCTGAGCTGCAGTTATTGTTTTGCATTTGTTGTTTTTCTATTGTGGTTGAAGAATGGATATGAGCTAGATTTTATCATAAAAATTATGTAAATCATCTGGATTTTGCACTCTATAGCAATGTGATTTAAGTATAGTTTTCATGGGAGAATGTGAGTAACCAGTTTTCAGTGTTGGAGCAGGTCGTTAGGTATGGCATGGTGATAGTGTTTAATGCGCTAATGTGGGGATGTTATGTGAATAGCTTGAAAGCTCTTTCATCTCTACAAGCTACTGTAACAAATTTTGCAACAAATTTTCTCTCTTCTGGACTGGCTGGATTCTTCCTCTTTGAAGAGGCACTAAGATATCAGGTACCTAAAGAAATGTGAGGGAATTGTGTTTTTAGATTGTGCTCTTTATCTTCTTTTGTCTTTAGGTCATTACCAGTTTAAGGAAATTAATAATCTGATTAAATGGTGACTGGTTTTACTACATTTATATAGATATTACACAGGAATATAAAATCATGGCAGAGTTGAGTTTGCTTTGATATTTTTCTGTCAGTGTGGTCCAGTTATTTCATTTTAATTTCTGGAGCAGATGCCAACATGATGGTGTTAATCTTCCAAAGTGTTAAATGTAACAGTTTCAGATCTAATAATTAAAATTCGAGGCGAATTCAGGGGATAGGACTATTACAAATTAACCACCTGCTTAGCAGCTTTTTTAAAACTTGGGAGTAGTAACACTTAGGGACCTGCTTTTTAGCATATTGTTTAAAGCTAGGATTTGTCCATTTATTAAGATTAGTTGTTCTATAGATTCTTTTTGATGTTCTTTCAGACTTAAAATTGATGGTTTTATCAGCAAAGTGAAATAGTAAGAAGGATATATTATCATCTTTTATCTATTAATAGAGTAGGTTTTCATCTTCCTGCTTAACTCCTTGATAGTTCTTACTTCTCATCCATCAAGAAAAACTTATGAATTGTTGCACCTTCCAACTGGAGTATGTTGCTACATATACATAATGATGACCCAACTACCAGTAGTTTGTAGTCTGATTGTTATATTGATTTTCACTGGATACTTCCCAGAAAAGGAAACAGGAATTGCATAACATCAATATGTTTAATACTACCAAAAATATGTAACATTTGTTGGCATTGTTAGTGTTCTAGCTTGTTTACAATTTTATTTGCTGCTTCCCTGATTGCAAGCTTTTGCAGTGGTTTCTGGGTGCTGCACTCATCGTAGTTGGCGTGATCATTCTTAGCAAATCAAGTAAAGAGGAGAAGCCACACCGTAATTAGAAGATTGGAGAAACACTCCAATTCAGAGGTCTGTTTAAGCAGTTCCTCATACCTCTTGCATCTTCTATTATGCTTATTGTCATACTTCTGGTTGCTGAAACTCTGTTAATTGTCCTGGAACTTCTGCAAATTTAATTCAAACATCATCTATCTTTTGAATGCGTCAACATTAGGCAGTTGATTGTAGCTCTATGATGTAATTAAGTGGTTTCCAAACTTGAGATTGATATGCTTTAAAAGGGTTAAAGCATTTCAGAGGTATCTGCACTCATTCTACCTTCATGCCCTTAGAGCAGAGTTGTTCTTTCCTTTGGATGACATCTTCTCTATATGTCCTTATTTTGACAAATTTGATAAGTAGTCACTGTTGTTAACTATTCTAATAGTGCTACATCGTCTACTTTTTTAGTTTGTATACACTGATACTTCAAAAAATGAAAATATACATCTCCAACATTTTATTTATTTATTTCTTTTGCTGAGTTATCTTTTTGTTCTTTTAGCTAGTGGAACTTGCTATTATATTGGGTAGAGTCGTAAAGATTTTTCTTCCTCAGCCTTTCTATGGTGAACAAACAGATGATATCACAAGGAAAAAACATTTTTTCCCCTATTTTATTAGATATAAAGTATGATAAGATTTTATTTTTATTATTATTTTTGTGAATATATGATAAGTTTGTTACCACGATATCTCGATGATAATCGGATTTCAAGAATGTTATTTGTTCCCCCATGTTCTTTCTACGTTTCCCTAAAAACCATGATCAATTTGATTTTCCAGCAATCGAGGAAAAAAAAAAAAAAAAAGAAGAAGAAGAAAAAACTGACATCCTTTTTCTGAATGAAGCTTTTATTGTAGGGTGGGGGCTTTCGAAGGAAAAGTTTTCTAAAAGGTTAGATCATCATCACCGTCGGGCCGTTGGCTGATTAAGAGCTGAAAAGGACGGCAATATTCAAAAAGGTTGGGCCTACCCTCCCAGCACGAATCTCAAGAAGCTTCTATTTCAACGGCTCATGCAGGACGAAAGATTCCGCTCTCTTCTTACTTCAGTCATTTATCACCTTTCCCTTAATCATCTTAGTATAATTCTTTTTTTTTTTTTATAAACCATCTTAGTATAATTCTATTACATATTTTTTTGCAACATAACCTTCTAAAAATTTTCAATTAAATTAAATTATTTGTTGTTAAAAATATCGTAATTATTTAATGAATTTGTGTGTAGATTTAGCTCAGACAGGTTAAAATAAAATAGTCACTACATAATATTTCATTATAAATAAATAAATATAAAGGTCTATCGTATACATTTTTATATATATTGATTTTTTTTTTATTTAGAAATATAAATTTTAATCTTGTTGATTTAAATTTTTAATTTTAATATATATATATATATATATATATCATCTACCTTTTCATTAAAAAATGTTTGTGCAGATATTTTTAGGAAACTCGATGGCCGATGCTTAATTAAAAACTTTTAGAATATATAAAGGACTTGATTTATGATGTTTTATATTTTCAGGGACAAATCTGCACTTTCACTATAAAGAAAAAAAAAATTAGAAAAAGGAAGATACAGTAAAGAAATGGTGTTGACACTTGACAGGTAGTGTAAAATGTAAATGGTGAAAGAGAACGAAAGAGAAAGTGCGTGTTCTTCTCTTAATCTCTTCTTTGCCCTTTCAACAACTATTCTCTCGTCGCAGATATTTCATCATCTCTATCGATTTAGGGTTTTTGACTCTCTCTTTTATCTCTTTCTATACAGCTTTACCACTCGATGATGATACCTCACTGTAAGCTTTTCTTTTCTTTTCTTTTGATTCTTCACTCACCTCTTGTTAATCATTGTTTTCTGTTCATTTATAGAATGCTTTTTTTTTTTGTAGCTTCTGTTTAATAAGTTCGATTTTAGCTCATGTAACCGTATTTTTTCATATTATATGTCGACCCAAGCTAATTCTCGAGTCAATTGATTGCATTTTTTGGCCTAATCTTGATTCTGTATGGAGTGTTCGGTGAGGTTTGCTTCGGATTGATTTTGGGTTTTATTTCTTATACTTGAATCAGTGAGTTCAATTAGCTTTTTTTTTTATTATTATTTGGAAGTTCGTGAGCTGAATTTGGCTTGCGAAGTTTTTGGAGTTCATTTCACCATTTTACAATTGATGAACTGTGGTTCATGAGGGAACTTTTACTGCTGCCCTGGAGCCAGTGGTTTAGGATCTTCTATTTATTTTTGCCAGTTTTTGCCCTTGAATTATCATAATTCTTATTTTAAATTATTTTTCAACTGAATTAGCTATAAGTTACAACTCTATTATTATTATTATTATTATTATTATTATTATTTTGGAATTATTTATTTTGTGCTTGTGAAGTGGCCTCCTTCCGGAATTTTTGAACAGGTCCCTCTTTCTGTTTGGGGAATCTGATTACTTACCTTGATTTTCGGCTTGCTCCCAATTGCTATATGTGAATGACTGACTACTTAGCACCAGTTTCTGATTTATCATTGGGACAGGAGTCATGGATACTGAGCTCATTTCTAAAATTTAATAAGTGTTTCCATTTTGTAAATATATATACACTCGTATTTAATTCGTGATGATTAGGAAGTTGATTTTAGAAGTCTACTTTTGTTTACTAAATCAGGTCCTTCCCCTGAAACTGACATAATTATGTTGATGACTAAATCTATGTATTAAATCCTTTTAGTTACTGATGTGTGGCTTCATCTACTTATATATATATATAATATATATATATATATATATATATATATGATGGATTAGAAGATGCTCGTTTTCTTTTCATCTTTATATTCTTGCATCTGAAGGATGGGGGAGAGAACAGAGCAGACTTTGATACATTAGATGACTCGTGATAATATTGTATGGATTGTGCTTTTTTTGAGAGAGGGTGGTGTGGAAAAGGTGTGGAAAAGGAAGAAATGGTATTAAACAAATAAGTCCAGGAAAAATGCAAGTGCTCTGTTGGTGCATGAGGTCATTTTTTAAAACATTTTTTCATGCAGCATATTTAGGACAAATAGGCACATGTTTCATAGCCACAACTTACCAATGTTTGCTACTCTATGAAGTTTGTCTTTATGAGAAATTCTTGTGTGAAAGTATGTTCAGATATAAACAAATAAAATCTTACTTAAACAAGTGAATTCATTTTGGCAACATAAGAACTGAAGCTAGCCATCTTCTTGAGGTTATGATGTATTTGACTTTCTTGAGTATTGGATCATTAATTGTACCATCTGAGCTTTTTATTTTACTTTCAATTTCTCTTTCTAATGGATACTTTTTTCTTTTTCAGGATTTTATTATGCAGGTTTGAGTTGAAAAGGTATGCTAGAGGGAGTATGTTTGGCTAGTGTTGTGCAGTAATTTTTTGTTTGCTGTTGAGTTTTTCATGACTATGACAAGTTGTTTCTTTGAGTTTCAATGATTTTATCTTGAATTGGTTTTCTTGTCTGAAAGCATACTATAAAACACACTTCTTGTTCTTTTGGTTTACAGAAGTTCTGCAAAGAATGGATTTGTACTTCTGATATTCTCCAGCTTCTCCCACTTCTGTGGTTTGTCTACACTCTTTTATCCTTTCTTCTCGTGAATAAATTTGTGGTATAATACTAAGTTTATATGACAATATTGTATGTAAACTTTTCATCTTTCTGTTCCTTGAATTCAGTTACAGTGCCTGAGCAGCGGTTTAATGCCATCCTGACTCCATGTTGCACTTGTAGTACTGGTTGCAAACTTTATAAATACTATCACCTACCATTCAACTGTTGAGATCAGATGGATGATAGTGGGCATCGTGAGAATGGTCGACATAAGCCGCCTCAGGGTCAGGTACTAACAGCCCTTGGTTTCTGATACATTAGTATACCATATGTTTATTCTGAAATAAAAGTGATAAGTGGATATAAACTGGTCCGCTCCTCCAGTTCTTGTCTGTTTACTTACAAACAAAGTTCTGTATGTTCTTATTTCAGTGGTTGGTGCATCAACCATCAATGAAACAGATAATGGCAATTATGGCTGAGAGAGATGCTGCTATTCAGGAAAGAAACTTGGCTCTTTCTGAGAAAAAGGCTGCCGTGGCAGAGCGAGATATGGCTATTATGCAGAGGGATTCTGCATTAGCTGAAAGAAATAATGCCATAATGGAACGTGATAATGCCATTGCCACTCTTCAATACCGTGAAAACTCTATAAATAGTGGTAGTATGTCCCCATGCCCACCAGGGTGCCAAATTGGCCGTGGGGTGAAACATATGCACCATCCTCAGCAGCATGTTCATCATCAGAACCAAGTAGGTGAAGCTCCATTTGGTACCAGGGATATGCCTATAAATGATACCATCCCTATGTCACCTCCGGCTCCAGAGCCTGTAAAGCCTCGGAAAACAAAAAGGGCAAAGGAAGCGAAGGCAGTAGCAACACCTAGAAAGACATCAAAATCCTCGAAAAAGGTTAAAAGGGAAAGTGAAGACTTGAATAAAACTATGTTTGGGAAATCACATGAGTGGAAGGGGCAGGAAATGGTTAGTGGTAGTGATGATCTGAACAGGCAAGTGGGTGTCTCAAAGCCAGATTGGAAGGATCAGGACCTGGGTCTTAATCAGGTAGCATTTGATGAGTCAACCATGCCAGTGCCTGTTTGCTCATGCACTGGGGTTCTGAGGCCATGCTATAAGTGGGGAAATGGTGGCTGGCAATCTTCCTGCTGTACAACCAATTTGTCAATGTATCCACTGCCTGCTGTCCCTAACAAGCGTCATGCGAGAATTGGGGGTCGGAAAATGAGTGGAAGCGCTTTTAACAAACTGCTTAGTCGACTTGCTGCTGAAGGCCATGATCTGTCGAATCCTGTTGACCTCAAAGAGCACTGGGCAAAGCATGGCACGAACCGCTACATTACCATCAAATAAATCAGATAATTGTGTTGAGGGAAGAACATACGAGCGGATTTGAGTTGTTTACAGGGGAAATAGGATGCATTTTATTAGTAAGTAATTTGAGAAAGCACTGTTCTTCTTCTTCTCCCCTTTAGATCTTCCTCATTCTCTATCCAACCCTCATTGGTGCCCCTCCTAAGCTTCCATGTCCCGATGGATCAGTAGAATTTAGGAGTCTGCTCCGTACCCCCTTTATTGCACATATGTTGATGAAGAAAAGCTGAATGTCTTATCTATTGGCTAAAACAACGGATAAACATCTAGTAAACTTGAAGCCTCTGGGCTTGTAACTGTAAAGGATTGGCGTGTCTGATATGTTGTTGTACTTGTTTACTAGTCAGTAAGTACATGTTAGTCATAAATTACTAGTTTCTTCAGACAGGTCAATGGCCATTTTTTAGAGTGTCATCTAATTTCTCTTGTAGTTCTCACTTGTCAGGCAGAATGAATAATGGCTGATTCCACGTCTTCATCTCCCTGTGTTTCTCTGTAATGAGTTTACTCTCTAACTCAAATCTCCACTCAATGCTTGTAGTTGTAATGCTCAATTTACATCTCAATTGGAAATCCTCTCCCACCATTTAACAGTCCATTCACAAACAACAAAATCTTTTCATTTATTTCGTAACAAATTCAGTTTTGAGTACAATTCCAAAATTATACAAATGACACATGACTCAGTTCCTACACTAACACACAGATTAAACTAATAATACAACACTAATTTTCAAATAACTTAAATAAATATATCTAAAGAAAGTCTCGATCATAACAAAGCCAAGAAAAACAAAAGCCAGGTTGACAAATTCCATGGTGATTAGGTTTACTTCCAAATGGTGATTTTGCAATTTAAAGAGGGGGTGATTGGGCCATAGCTGCAGGCCTCCAATTTTGAGAAAGCCCATGTAAAGCTGAAATGCAAGAGAAATTAACGCCAAATAGAAGCGGAATTTCCAATGAAAATCCCAAATTTGTCCTTGTAGCGCGTTTACTGAGATAGCAAGGAAAGCCATACTCAAAAGAGTTTAATATATAATTTATAATATAAAAAGGGGTTTGCTATCTTCTTATACTTTCTTCGTCATTTTTTATGTAATCCAAAGTTTTTGTCTTTTCGGACAATCTTTTCTGACTCTAATTTAACGTAATCACCGCCATTTTCAGCGGGAAATTCGCTTCTTGTCAAAAATTTATATCCCATTTTCCTCATTCTTATTCTTCTTATTTTCTTTCTCCTGTTGTCTTCTGCTCTTGACTATCGAGCCGAGAGAACACTAGAGTTGTTTTCCATGGTGGCGAAGGCTTTTACAGTCAGGTACGCACCATTTAATTTGTTTAGATTAATTTGAATGAGCTATGGTTTCGGCCTTTAAATTTATTCCATTGAGTAGGGTTTTCCTTAATTATAGAAGAAATGCACGAAATTCCATTGAGTAGGGTCTCTTGTTCCATTCATGTGTTGGTTTCTATTCTTCCGAAGCTTGATAAATGTATTGTTAATATTGCTTTTGCTTGTTTGTCGTTTTGGGTTCTACGGATTTAGAAATTTTTGAAAAGGAAAATGGGAAAAAAAAAAAAAATGCAGTTGTCCTCGTGTTTAATGAATTTAGATTTATTTTCATTATTCGGTTCTTGATAAAGGTTAGATCTGTTTTCTTTTTGGGATGTTTAGACATTGAAATTGGCTTTTGATTTCAATTCCAGTTAGCATATTGATATAATACAAGGCTAGAGGATAGCAGGATTTTAGCGGGAGAAGAGTGTATATTGGCGTGAATTAATTTAAATTTGGATGGCTCAGTTAAATGGTAACCAGAAATATGGTTTGGGGGGTTCACATTCAAGATCTTCATCTCAACCTCAGTTTTTCTCATCAAATAATTGCTTGCCGCCATTAAGTCCTCTTCCTCATAGTGAGTCATCATTAGCCTCGAGTTCCAGTGTTAAGGATGTTTCAATGGAAGAAGTGGATGTTAGTTCCAGGGCTCCACCTTTGCCTGGTTCTTCTTCTTCTTATTCGTATGAGAATGCATTTCGAGGTAATTTTGAGAGTCTTCCTCCTAGGAAAGGGCATAGACGATCTAATAGTGATGTTCCATTAGGATTCAGTGACATGATTCAGACTTCACCTCAGTTGGTGCCAATAAGTGGTCAAGGAGTTTTTGGTCAGTCAAATACTGTGAATAATAAGTTTGGGTTCAATAAGCCAATTCGTATGCAAAAACAGGAAACAGATGTCATTAGTGACAGTATGAGTCATCTTGAAGGGAGAGGTGACAGAAGATCAGAAGGGGAGGTAGTAGATGATTTGTTCCGTTCATACATGCATTTGGAGAATACAGATGGACGCAATGCGTCCAGCTCTGAGGATAAAGATAAAGGGAAAATAGTTAGTACCACAAAGAGAAGTGGTGGTTATAGCTTCAAAAATGAAGGGGAAAGTACCCCAGTGGAAAATGGTATTGAAGAAATGGGTCCAAGGGAAGGAATAAAAAGAAGTGCGGCTGAAGATATCGCTCCAACAAGCCGGCACTTCAGGAGCCTTTCAGTGGATAGTGCTTTTGGAAACTTTAACTTTGGAGATGAGTCACCAAAATTACCTCCATCTGGTGGTAATCGTGTAGGTCAATTCTTGCCGAGAAATTCAGTGCAAGAGAACTTGGGTAAGTTTAGCTTGGAGTTTGGAAATGGAGAATTCAGTGATTCTGAGGTTAAAAAGATTATGACAGATGAGAGACTTGCTGAGATTGCATTATCAGATCCTAAACGTGCCAAGAGGTATAAGATTCTGTCAAGAGCTTTAACTCTCTATATGTAAAAGCATCATTTACTGGTTAAGTGTTCTCATATGTTTAGTTCTTTCATCTCAGGATACTGGCTAATCGTCAGTCAGCTGCCCGTTCCAAGGAGCGTAAGTTGCGCTACATTTCTGAGTTGGAACATAAGGTGCAGACTCTGCAGACAGAAGCAACAACATTGTCTACCCAACTTACCATTTTGCAGGTGCTTATTTATATGTGTAAACCTGGAACTTCTGTGCAGCTCTAGCTCTTTTTTCTGAATGTAGTCCTTACTCCTTGCTAATTGTGTCTTTACTTCAGAAAGATTTTACTGAGCTTACAAATCAGAATAATGAGTTGAAATTCCGCCTTAAAGCAATGGAACAGCAAGCACAATTGAGAGATGGTATTTTCTATTCTTGTTTCTACACGCTTCCCCCTTCTCTATTGTAGTTTCTTGACAATGTGGAATGGTAGATTTGATCAGAAAAACAGAAGTTCTTGAAAAGTTTTTTTTTTTTAAAATTTTATTGCTGTAGCTTTGCATGAGGCATTGACTGCAGAAGTCCAGCGTCTGAAGGTTACAAGTTCAGAGCTCACTGAAGAAGGAGGAGCATCAAGTTGCCCAATTCAACAGATGCCCTTGAATCATCATCATATGCTCCAGATTCAGCATCAGCTCCGTCACTCCACTCAACTCCAACAAAAATATTCAGTTCCAACATCCAACACCACAACAACTACTTCAGCCACACCCTCTGCATAGTCTCTCTCTCTCTCTCTCTCTCTCTGTTAGTATTATTCATGTGTGTATCCAAATGGGAGTTTTCTTCATTAGATTTTTCTTCTCTTTATATATATTTGTATACATACATAAAGAAGTTTATAGACATGAAAAGCCCTGTTTTATTGTATCTTTATTTAACTTCATTATTAGGAACTTGTCAATGAATGTGTTGTTTGAAAAAAAAAAAAAAAAAAAAACAAAAACAAAAATTGAGTCTGATCTCTATTGATTGATGATGTTTTCAATTAAAGAATATATGCTTACAAATAAAGACAGTGGCATTTTTGTCATTTGCACACTGTCTAGTCCTCAGTCAGTAAAGTACGATTAAAAAGAAGTCAGCATAGTAGCTTCACAAAATCTAGTACCTAAGATTGGCCAAAATCAAATGATACCATCGAATGAATCTTTTGCCTTCTCCACCCCCACACACCAAAACAAAATAAAAAACACCAAATCTTTCTGACAATGACGATAAAAAAAAAAAAAAAAGAAAAAAGAAAAAAAGTCTTTCCTTATATATTCCCTTCTCTCTCTCTCTCTATATGTATAAATATAAAACAATTCAAAATTCCACCACCAAAATAAAGAAAATCTATCTTATTTTATTTCTTGAGGAAAAATTTAGGAATTTTTGTTGAAGGTACTAACAATAAAGTTAAATTCTCGAAAAAATAAAAGATAATCATGACTTTTTTTTTTTTTTTTTTTTTATTTCTTTCCTCTTTCTTTATAATAAATTATTTTAAATTAAATAAAACTACTCGAATGACACCACCACCACCAACAACAACAACGATAACCATCTACATAAAGCGGTTACAATTATACCAGTAGGGTTTCACATGTGTATTTTTTTCTTTCTTTTCTGATCTAGGGCTTGTTTAAACCCTTACCGGCGGTTCTGTATTATACTAGCCGTTGCTCCGTTGGGTGTTTTTTCCCTTTCCATTCGGCGGTAATTATTTCACAGGTGTTGGATCTGTAGTTGCTTGGTGTGTGTGTGTGAGAGAGAGAGAGCGAGAGAGAGAGAGAAGAGTGGATACTGTGAACAATTTTTTTTTTTTTTTTTTTTTTTGAAAGGAAAATAATTTTTAACATTACATTGTCAGGAGATGGCGGAAGTGGAGGAGAACAAGGAGGAGGTAAAAGGCGGAGAGATATTGTTTTGTGGAGCAACGGCTTGGAATTCTATTGGCCGACAAATGGGTCTGGAAGGGAATATAGTTTCTCCTACTCGGCTTCGGCCTCTGCTTGGCGTTAACATTCGCTTCATTGCTTCCGGATGTGGTAAATATACAAATTTTGTTTTCCTTATTTACTGAAAATATTAACTTTTTCATTCTTCTTTTTGGTAATGTAACTCGGTAGATAGTTCAAATGCTGCCATTGTTCTTTAGTGTGTTAAAAATAACTTTGGGAGAACAATTTAATGCGGTTGTGGGATTAGCCTTTCTTTTGACACCTAAAACAAAGTTGAGTTTTTTTAATATATATTATAAGTTATTTTTCATTCAATTGCTTTCTTTATACTTGTTTTATTTGTTTTCTCTGGTTAAAGTTATAATTTTTGGGGGAATTTTTCTGTTAATAATTCTTTTCTACTTAATATTTGCATTTTAGCTTCTTGTCATTGTGTGGCATTGGATGTTGAGGGACGCTGCTACACGTGGGGGAGGAATGAGGTATCTAATTCCCACTGGAAGTTCCTATAGTTGCAAGAACTATACATTTAGACAAGTATATTTTCTTTATCTTTGCAGAAGGGACAGCTTGGTCACGGTGATAAAATTCAGCGGGATCGGCCAACCGTTGTTTCGGGATTAACAGGGTAAGTGATTTATAGACCGAGTTCTGTGTGGCTTTTATTTTTTCTTCCAAGTTTTTTGAAATAATCCTATTGTTTTCAAGTTCAGTAAGTGAGGTTTCTGTTCAACTCAGTAATCTTACTTTCTTTCCTTTCACGCTAGTTGAGCTTTCAGAATTAAGGGCCATGTTTTTTAGTTTGTTAGAAGGACGAGTAACTGACTAGAGAATTCAAATAGTCAGGCGTGGTTTTGGGGTTACTAGGAAACTGGGAGCGGAAATTTTGGCCTCTCTGACTTCCTGAAATGAAATGTCTACTTTCACTATCTCCTTCAGCACATCAAATGTTTCTCGATACTTTTCTTTTCAGGCAAAAAGTCATTAGTGCGGGGGCTGGAAAGAGCCACACAGTAGTAGTAACTGAAGATGGCACGTCTTTTTCTTTTGGTTGGAACAAACATGGACAGTTGGGTACTGGTTCTGTTAAAAATGGTATGCCTTTCTCTTCCTATGCTTCATTTGGTAACTTCCAAGTGCTTAGTTAAATTGGTATTATTTTCTTTGTGGAGAACATTCTTTCTACAATTGGAAAATAGATTATTGAAGAAAACGTGGACCGTCCTTCTACTTGTTGCAGCAAAAAGATTTTCATTTTTTCATTTTCACAATTAAGTTTGAAATATTCATGAAAGGTTGTTTTTCCCTTTTTCTCTTTTACTAGGGAGACAACCTTTTATGTAATTTTTGTATGTTCTTTTGTTTGGTTATGTTTGCTGTTTATGTATTTACTTTGTTCACTTAATATTTTGATTTTTTCTTTTCCTCTCTTTTGCAACTGCGGCAGAAATTGAACCATCTCCTGTTCGATGTCTGGTATCTGAAGTTGTAAAAACAACATGTGGAGCTGATTTCACGGTGTGGTTAACTTCTATTCAAGGAGCATCTATATTGTATGGTTTGTACAGTTGGTCTCTTCTTACTTCACTGTAGAAAGAGAGATGTGAACTTTTAACATTTTATATATTTTACCAAAAATTCACTCTGCTGTGTAAATACTTCACCTAGAACTGCTGGTCTCCCACAATATGGTCAGCTTGGTCATGGCACTGATAATGAGGTACAGTTGAAATTTTGACTCAATCTTGGTCTCATTATGATTCCATTAATTAAATTTAATGATTAACAAGGGATAGAGGCTTTACATTCCAGATTGTTTTCTTTTTCAGTATTTAAGTGTTTTGGGTTGGGTTGGCTGGCATTTTATGTTAGTAAATTTTGCTCATTTATAAAAACATTCTTATTTCGCTCAAGTACTACTGCTTTGGATTTTGAGATCTGTACATCCATAGCTTTCCTTGGTTTCATTTTTGTTGCCTACTTGCATACTGGATATGCATGTAACATGGTTGTTTCTGTCTGGATGTTAATATGTGATTGGAGGAGATGTCATTTGCAAGCACAAGAATGTAACTTGATAGATTTCTTTCCACTTTATTGGGTATTTTCATGTTCATGGTTCTTTTGATGCAATGCAATGCCATAATTTTTTGTGTAAGATTATTTTTTGGTCTTTTTCAGTACAATAGTAAGGATAGCTCAGTGAAGCTTGTGTATGAAGCTCAACCCCGTCCTAGAGCAATAGCTTATCTTTCTGGAGAAACAATAGTTAAAGTTGCCTGTGGAACAAATCATACAGGTTCGTGATATTACTGCGTAATCTCTTTTTTTTTTCAGCAAAATTCCATCTATCTTTTGATCTTTACTGTTAATATGAATTTATCTTCAACAATTTCAGTGGCAGTGGATAAGAATGGTTTTGTTTACACGTAAGTTCTGCAATGTTTTTTATGAAACCTAGATTTTATCATTCACACTTTGCTATAAATATGAAATTTTCTTTTCTTCCTCTATTTATATCTGTTTCCTTGGATATTTTTAGGTGGGGCTTTGGTGGTCACGGGAGGTACATACTCTCTATATAAAGATTACTTTTCATGTTTGTATTTACATTGAAAACCAATATATCAATTTCTCCCTTTTATATGTTAGACTCTCAAGCTTATCCATTTAGCAGACTACTTAAATTCCATGCTCCTTCATGTTACCTGGAATTCCACTTTTTTTTTTTATCTTTTGCCAGACTTGGACACAGAGAGCAGAAGGATGAGTGGAGCCCACGTAAAGTTGATGTTTTCACTAGGCATAATGTATTGCCTGCAGATGCTGTTGTGTCAGCAGGTTCTTGTAATTCTGCGTGTACTGCCGGTAGGATTAACCACTCAGCTATTTTGGGGGGCACTGTGATATATGCGTTTTCAATTATTGTTGTTTCCTAGCACATTATGATGATAAGAAATTGCTTTAGAAAGAATTTAACTATGTTTTATTTTGGATATTCTGTTCATCATGCTTGTAAGTTTTAGGTTTCCTTTTGCGGGGTTTTGTAGTTTGCACTTTTAGTCGCTGCTAATTTGAATCTTTGTGATTTAAATGAGATAATGTCATTTGTCTTATGATAAGTAAGGTTCTTCTTGATTTTGTTACGTTGATTGTATTCAAATGATTTTTAAATATATGCTTTACTGTGGAAAAGGTATTATTAACTTCACCTACATATTTTTTTCCTGCATCTTGAGAGGGTATTTTAGCACCTCTAGTTGGAACAGTTAAAATGCTTTGGGTGGCATATTTGATACTCGATATTCTAACTATTCACAACTAACAATGTGCTTCATTAAGAGCACCTGTAATATTTGTCACTATTATCTGGTAATAGTTTATTTCTTTAACTAACATTTATTTTGATGCTATGCTGTTTTCTAGGAGGAGGACAGCTGTACATGTGGGGTAAACTAAAGAGCAGTGGAGATGACTGGATGTATCCTAAACCGCTTATGGATTTGAGGTTCTGTCGTCTGTAACTATGGAAATGTTACTACAAAGAATTTGTGAATTGCAAGCATTATTTGACGCAGAGAATGACACTATTCTTTTTCTATATATATTGTATAGTGGCTGGAACCTCCGCTGCATGGATTCAGGTTATATGCACCACTTTGTTGGTGCTGATTCCTCTTGTATAAGTTGGGGACAAGTCAAATCTGGGGAGCTAGGATATGGACCTAATGGGCAAAAGTAGGGCTAATCTTCTAATAGACATTTATTACCTTTTCAATGAGTTTCTACTTTTCATTATTTCCTTTCTCTTTGCCCATTTGCAGGTCTTCTGCAGTTCCAAAAAAAGTAGACATTCTTGAGGGAATGCATGTTATCAGGTATGTATTACAAATGGATACCTGCTTGTTGTCATAGAATTTCTCTGTAACTTCTACTTACATGATTTTCTTTTTTCACCATTAGTGTTGCTTGTGGATATGCTCATTCCTTGGTAATAGTTGACAGAGCAAATGTTGGTGATCGTCTTGATCAGGTAAATGATTGCTGACTCATTTTTCTGATAGGTGCAATGGTTGAAGGATGGGAAGGTGATCTTTTGTAATGTGTTGGCTCTATCTAGAAGTTTTAAATACAGGGGCAATATTCTGTGTTCATGTTACATTGTTTTGCTGGAGCCGGAACTTTTTTTAAAGTAGTACATTAGTAATGGTACGTGCATTCACACATGATCTAACCAATTTCATTTGATGTTTGGCAGCTTGATGTATACGATGGGAAAGCTGCTGAGGAAGGTATGTTTTATAATAGAATGAGTATTTATTCGTTAAATGTTAGCAATTAGCTTGTAAAGTTTTGTGTGTTTCCTCCATGGTTAGATGACTTGCCTAATTGTGCACCATGAGCAGTTTGCTTTTCTACTAATTTATTTCAAGACATAGGAGTTGCTAATGTTAAATTTCATCCTTGCAGTTGCAACAAGTGAAGAACCTCAAAGCTCCTCGTTGGGTTCTAAAAAGACTACAAAAAAGGGTTCTGAAAACTCAAAGAAAAGGAAGAATACGAAAGATTCATCAGAGTCTGAAGATGAAGAAGGAAATAGTGAGTATGACAGTGACGATTCTGAGGGACAATT
The DNA here is from genome assembly GCA_025388415.1 of Cynanchum wilfordii. Taxonomy (NCBI): domain Eukaryota; kingdom Viridiplantae; phylum Streptophyta; class Magnoliopsida; order Gentianales; family Apocynaceae; genus Cynanchum; species Cynanchum wilfordii. Next base: position 53,570 of record JAHSUH010000445.1, read on the forward strand.
GAATGGGCAAGGAATGGGCAAAAGTAATGGTCAAGGACGGGGCAAGACTGCTGGAAAATCAACTGATAAAAAAGCAAGCGGTCGTGGTCGTGGGCGTGGGCGTCCCCCTTCAGGAAAGAAAAGTTCTCCGAGCACCCAAGTGAAGTCATCCGGGAAAAGAGGGAGACCCCGTAAAACATGATTCATAACACACCCTCCTGGCAAAATGACGTAATTTTGTCGTCCAACCATGATGTGTACTACGGTCTCTTGGAAAATTTATTTTCCCATATCTCCATTTAATTATAGATGATTGTTCTTCACCACAGAACAATCATCCCAAACCAAGAAAAGAATGTGCAATGTACGTTTCTTTTCTTCTTCTCTCTTTTTTTTTTTTTCTTTTTAATTCCTAGGAACAAAGGAAACAATGAGAATCTTGTACCCAATTTCATCTACTGAGTTGTTCTCTACCAGTCGACAGGTAGTATTATGACAGAAATGTTAATGAATATTGCCGCATGTTTACAAGGGGAACGTCAGTTTGGCAAAACATTTAACAAGGAGAGGATATGTTCTTATGTTCTTATGTTCTGATTTGTTAACGTTGTATAGTACCTAAACATATATAAATGAAACTATTTTAAGTTAAAGTTAGTGTGACAACAAAAAAGAAAAGAAAAGGTAAGTTCATATACTTGCAATGCACGTTGAATTGAATAATAGTTAGTAGAGATATGCCCTACTTTGTTCACTTATTTTTGCTTCTAAAGTCAAGTTTTGAAAGCTGCAAAGCTCAAGGGCCTCCCTCCCACTTGCTAAATGAGTAAAGCTAGTGTGAGCTGTGTTTGTATATGACCCTAAATACCAACAAGAGTATTGCAAAAAAAAAAAAAAAAAAAAATCAGGAGCAGCTTTTCTTTGCCCACTATTAAAAAGTTGAAGAGGTCCCCTATGTTTTTTTCCCTTTTTTTTCTTTGTAACCACTAAAAAATTATGTAAGCAATTTCACCTGTACAAGGAACCATTATTTAAGATAATACAATTATGGCCCATTAAGCCTTAACTTGATATAATGAGAAAGCGCATTGTGAATGTTATATAAGGTCGAAGGTTTGACAAGATTCTGTAGGCTTGGACCGAATTTGGATTAGTTAGAGTCGTGATGGCTTTGAAAATCAGATTGCCTAACAATCAACTTTAACCCTCATTAAGAAAATGATGATCCAAAGTTGAGAATGAAGTGGGCATAACTACTTATGAAGGTGTAATTGTGTGTTGTATAGATATATAGATAGATGAAGTTGCAACTACACTCCTCCCAGCAGTAACAATTTCCACACAGAAAAAGAGGGAAAACACTTGATTGAAAGACTTTGTATTTTGTTATGATTGGAGGGTTTCCCCATGTGACCAGAGGCTCCACCACCATTCCTCTTCCCCTCCCCCCTTTCCTTTTTTTTTTTTTTTTTAATTAATAAAAAAGAAAGAAAGAAAGAAATTTTAAGCTAGAATCTTGAAAATGACCTGTTGTTGTACCTAATTGCCATACTTATTTCTCCATCTGCAAGAAACAATCCTTATATACAATTCTCCCTTCACATTTCTTTTTTCCTTTTTGTCTTAGCTATGGAAACTCTTCACCTATTTGAGAGAATTAACAAGCAATGTAATGTCAATGGAAGAGGTGGGTATTAGCAGGGTGCTTGCATTGAAGGGAAAACAAGATGATAATGATAATGATTGGCTCTCTCTCTCTCTATTTTTTCTTTAATTATTATTATTATTTATTATTTTTCCTCATCTAAGAAATGGCCAAAGACCAGACAACTAAATCCAACACATACACACACACATAATATGTTCATTAAACAAGTATTAGGTTTGATGAAGAAACTGAAAGTTCACCATCATTGAAACATCAACAAACATATTTAATTGTGTTTGTTGCTAAGTTGGTCATCAACCACGTGATCTGCTGCACACTACTACTCCTCCTACTCCTTTGTTTTTTTGCAATTCACAATTTCTCCTGAAGTAGACACTTCCTCTTGCTCCGTTGTTTTCAATCTCTTGGTAGCTATACAAACAAAATACGATGTGTATAAAAATATATATATATATATATATATATATATATATATATATATATATATATATATATGTATTATATAAAAGAAGGGAAAAAAAAAGTGTGGTAGTAATGAGGAAATTTGTTAATTTTGAGGGACTGGCGGTAAAATTGGAGAAAAGGATTTGGTTGGGTTTCATAATGGGCCCAGTAAAAGGATATAATGGCGGCCTTTGGTCCAGATCTGACATGGCATGCGCACCGTAGGTTGGGCATGACAGACCGACAGAAGACTCATGTGCTCTAACGTGTCTCTTATCCCAGCCCGACACGTGCCTCCTTCGGACAAAATAGCTGTCAAAAAAGAAAGCGGTTATACTTGTTGCATACCCTCAAACAATGTTACCTGTCACCCGTAGAACAACCCTCCAATCTTTCTTGTACCATTATTTTCTCCCAAATTTACTCTTTTTTTTCCCCTTTTTTTAGTTTTTACCATTATATTATTTATTTGGAATCATTTCTTATAAAATCGAACTCTTATTTGAAAAAAGTTTATAGTAAATATTGAACTTTTAACTAATATTTACAATACCTTTTTTTATTATATTAAATTAAATTTATAATTATATATAAAATGTCAAGCTTATAATTCCTATGACAGTTTATCTTTCACACAATATATTATTCATGTATTTTGCGCTGATTGTTGAAAAGTTTATGTAGGATCTTGTCACTTAGAAGATATATATATATATATATACGTATATATTTAGTGTATCTCTATCTGTTGACAAAAAAGAAAAAAATCTGTTTGACGGAGGGAGTAACGGTCGGTTTGCTGGCAACCTCCGTCACAGTTGTTCAAAATTATTGCTTCTAAAAAATATCCTCAAAAATGGTTTACCTGTCCTCAATCTCATGATTCCATTGACCCCTCACATGAATGCTCCACACACACACTCTCTCTCTCCTCTCTCTCTCTCTAACATAAACAAATCTCACTCATATTTTCCATTAATCTTTTCTTTCTCTTCACCTTATTCTTCATTGTCATGATTGATTTTTTTTTTTTTAGTGAATATTCATTAATAAAAAAAAAATTACACATAAATGAATGAATAATTATCATTCATGGTAATAAAAAACATCCAATCTAAAAAGGTGGTAACAAGACTCATTCTAAAAAAATTAGGAGAGTTAAAAACAAAAACAACAACAAAGACAACAACACAACTATTATATCTATATTCATAGCGTTTTGACTACCGATCATTGACATCATTTGCAAAGAGAGCTCGAGTTCATCTTCTTCCTTCAACAACGATCTCTGCGATTCAGGGCGGATCATAAACCCCAAAGATAGTCTGCAAAAAAGATAAACATCGAGAAAATGACTCAGATAAAGATTGAGTTTAAAAGCTAATTCTTCAAAAAGAAGAAAAAGAGTTTGATTTCTAAAGATCAAAGAGAACTCTTGCATATGAAAGTGAAAGGTGATAAAATACCAAGAAATAGATAAAATAGTAACTATAAAACAAAAATAAATACGAAAGCCAAAAAAAAAGAAGGAAATGAAAATTTCCGGCCAAGAGAGAAGCTTAACCGGAGCCAAGCTTCTCTCTTGACCGAAAGAAATGGAGGAGACGAAGGGAGCCCTGCTACGACTGGAAGGGAGCCCTGCTACGATTGGCTGGAGAGAAAGTGTAGTAGAGAGAAAATTTTTATAAAACCCTTGCTCCACAAAATGTTTCATTGTCATGATTGATTTAATTACACTAATTATATGAAAACCAATGATTTTTATCTCTATAATTTGAGTTTTAGATCATAATAAATAATTAAAATTGAACTTTATTTATCCATGTAATTTGAGTGTTGTAGTTATATATCGTATTTCATGATGAGACCTTTTAGTTTAACTAGCTTTTTTTAATGATCTTTTTATCCCTTTTTGATCAAAAAGCCTGTTCAAGAAACAGAAGCTTGTGGAATAAGTTACTTTAGGGTGTTTACTTTTATCCATGATGAATGTTGAATAATCCATTACTTTTATCCTATCTTCCTTGTACACAAATGACTTTAAAAAAATATTATGAGATTAAACACATCTTTATGTTTGTAACTGTTTAAAATAATGAATGCTTATATCGAAAGTTATAATGAATGTGTAATGATATAATAAGAATGAAGTATTTATAATCTACTCAAAGTATCATTTTGATACGGTGAAAACAATATCAAATAATTCATTATAAGTGCTCTTAAACTCATAGTTGTAACATGGATTTGCGAGTGAAAAATGTTAGAGATTTTCTCCCATGATATTTGATCTCATCAAATGAATGATTGGATTGGTTGCTTTAAAAGTGACATACAAATTTTAATAGTATATAGTTCTTATTTCATATTAAAAAGGAAAAAGTAAACTACACATAATATTTTTCAATCAAGAAATTATTTGTATAAATACAAAAGATATTCCTCTATTCACTATAAGTAATGGCACCACACACATAAAATGTGTATGTATATATATTATTTTCAAGAAAAAAAAATCTTATCAAAGTTGAAGTTTATAATTCCTATAAAAGAAAAAACAAGAAAAAATGATTCCAAACAGCACATAACTATTTTCAAGTAAAGATAAAAAATACTTTGCCCCAAAATAGAAAATAAAAGAAAATACTAGGAAGTAAAGAACAAAGCTAAAAAAGGGTATCAATGCAAATAATTAAACAAAAAGCTAAATGAAAGCACCAATCTTTTTTGGCTTCAACATTTTTTTTTTTTAACTCTATAATATTCTTAATTTATAATAAAATTTAAATTAGGAGAAAGAAAAGAATATTTGGTAAAGTATAATGATAAAATAATTAGTTTATAAAGAGGTTTCGAATCTTCGGGGTGGTTAGCGCCATGTTAAAAGATTCTAACCAAGTAAGAGTTGAATTTTGTGAGCGTTCTGCAGACCGAGTTCGGATTACTCATCACTGTAAAAGTGGGACACCCGACGCTCAAACTCAAAGTGGGTAAAAAAAAAAAAAAAAAAAAACTAATATGACAACTTTTCTTTATTATTTGGATGGGCTTCTCTCTCTCTCTTCTCTTTGAGATTTGAGATCTCAACGGATAAATAGAGAGAGACCAAAGGGGGAAGAGTAAAATGGGGCGGACTCGAAATATAAAACTGAGCTAAATTTCAGGAGTGTGTTGAGGTCCGTGTCCTCAAAATTTCCTCTCTTGCACACTCGCAACATCCTCGTTGTATCTGGCGGTACAATTTCCAACAACATAACCCAGTGGCAGAGGTACAATAGAGTGTGGGTTTGGTTGGAGAGAGACAGAAGACCTCGCCGGAACGGAGAACTGACTTACCGAACCGATCACCACAATGGGAAGACCTAGCACAGTTTCCTGCTTTAAGATCATCTCTTGTGGTAGCAGCGATTCAGTTGACAGAGACGATCTTCAAGCTCCCGAGGTATCTATCTATATACACGTTCATGTCAAGCTTATCTCCTAATGTATCATTGACTCAGTTTATTTTTCTTTCGTTTTATTCATAATTTTGTTCCTTTGATGCTTGATTCTCAACCTTTTTGGTTATTGATCAGGTTACATTTGGATTTTAGTTTATTATCCTTTTACATTTTTTTTTTCCACTCCTCAGCGACAAAGGAATGGGTAGTTTTAACACGTGCTTAGAAAAATAAAACTAACATTTTGATATTTTCCATCTGGAGGTAGAGATGCACCGGGGAATTATTGAAATTAACATGCTTAGCTTCTGATTTCGCTTGTGAATATGAAATTGAAGCTAAAGTTTTAGATTAATGTGTATTTTCTTAAATTCTTTGGCTGTGGTTCTTCTTCAATCTGTTTAGAGAATTGTTAGTTATTGCGGACAGATCTGTGACCTTGGTATGAGCTTAAGAAGATCAACTGCAAAGTGATACCTTAGCAATTTGTTTTAGTTGACTTTCTTCTGAACTCAGTATTAAAATTCTGCTCCGTAAATAGTTCTTACAATCTGCGCCTGGGAGCTGGATTATGAAAAGTCTATATTTCTTTTTTCCAGCGTTTCATTTGTCAGTTGCTGCAACTGGTATTAATTTTGAACTATGATCTGTTTTTGAATTTATATTTGTATTGTCTGCATTTCTTTATGGCGATTACTTGAGAGGAAAGTAGGCGAGTATATTAAATAAAGGTGAACCTCTGAGCCTTGCCATCACAATATATTTGTTAGTATTTAGGCGTCTTGTTTTCTGTAGAAAATCATGTACAAAAGTTATGTTCCGTATATTGGCTAATATCCAAATCAAAGTTATACAGCATAAATGCATTAGGTGGTTTTGACATTATGCTTGAAAAGTACCGATCAAATATCTAAATATACTTCTGCAGCATGATATGTCCAAATTTTGCTGATCCCTGCTTTTTTCCTAGATTCTTCCCCATGAAGCTTTGCTAAACTAAAGCAAGCCTTGCTATGTGGGAAAAAGCATAAAACACATATATTGCTAGTTTTTTTTTTTTTTTTAAATTTAAGTCTGTATTGAAAATGTGGGCTACTATTGATTTCTTCTCCTTCTATTCTCAATGCTCTCATATCTTTTAGTTGCATAATATTTGTACTCCATCGACTGACCTTTCCTTTTCTGTTTGATTGACAATTTTTCCCCATAAGATTAAGGGTTCCAGTGATAAACGTGGATGGAGTTTCCGGAAGAGATCTGCAAGACATCGGGTGCTAAGTAACTCTGTTACTTCAGAAGCAACTTCTGCTAACAAGGCCAGTCCAGACTCTGCTACTGTCAGTTACCAAACTGAGCCCAGCTCCGTAGCTGCGGAAAAAGCTTCTGTGGTTCAGTGGACGGAGGAGAAAACCCAGCTGTCAACTCCAGTGGATTCAAAAGTGCCTGAGCCTCCAGCTCCTGCACCAGAGGATGTTACAACTGATGCTGGTCCAGATGAATCAGTAGTAATTACTATACAGGCTGCTATCAGGGGTTTTTTGGTGAGGATATTTTTCTCTGGCACATACTTGTTAAAGTATTAAATATTGTCCCTTAATCTTGTTTATGTATCTAATCAGGCTCGAAGAATGCTATTGAAGCATAAGAACATAATTAAGTTGCAAGCTGCTGTACGTGGACACATAGAGCGGAGACATGCTGTGGGAAGCCTTCGTTGTGTTCAAGCCATTGCTAAGATGCAGGTTCTTGTTCGACAACGTCGTGCTCGTTTGCTTCTAGAGGAGTCAACAAACGGAAAAGAAAACCAAGTCTCTGTGGATTTGGTAATGAATAATTCTGCATCTTTTTTCGTTTCTTTTTAAATTTTTCCTGATTTCTGCTGGTTTTTTGTTGGGTGATTCACTGCCTGAAGATCATTTGTTGCTTGTTTTGTCTTGAGGACTTGATTGTGTATTCTATATGACACAGTAACTGGTTTGCTTAGCATAAATGTAATTAATAGCCTAAAGGTTTTGTTTTGTTAAGTTACCTGAAATGCCAAGGAAGAACGTAAGCTAATGTTCATGAATCACATGGTATTTGACATGGACAAACATAAATGAGTAAAGAGAATTAATAAGGATAGATGTGTGCCAAGTCCATGGGATGAATAATCAGTAGCTTTTATCTGTAGTTTTTTTGGTGTTCATATTCCATATTTAATGTTTCTTATGTTCTTCCAGGGGAAAGATTATTCCAAGACCAAGCCACATGTCACATATACATCGATGGAGAAACTACTAAGCAATAGATTTGCTCGTCAGGTAAATGATTAATCATTTTCTATATTTTGTTTTGTAAGCTTTCAGTTGTTGGTCATTTGGTCACATGCACAGATTTCCTTTCTCCTCTAGTGGATTGACTATCTGTCTTTGTTGATTTAAGCTTCTGGAATCAAAACCAAGGACCAAAACCATCAATATAAAATGTGATCCTTCAAAATCTGACTCTGCCTGGAAATGGTTAGAAAGATGGATGTCCATTTCATCTATGGGAAATCAACAGTCTCTGCAACCTGAAACAGCTTCAGAGCTCCAAGAGGAGAAAAAGGCAGAGAAATTGGACTGCGATTTGGAAAATGAAATCTCATTACAGGATAATAGTGAATCAAGAGATTTCAAGTCTAACATAGAAGAATCAGCAGCACCTTCTGAAAGTGATGAAAATGTCTTAACTTATGATGTGGATAACTTTGATTCTGATGCATGCCATCAGACCTTATCTTCAGAGAGTGAAAAGCCTTCTCAGAACACTGGTGAAGCAAAGTCCAGCAATGACAACTTGGATTCACTTTCTGGTGAGGCTGCAAAAGCAGATACTGTTTCTGTGATGGAGCCTGATGTGTTAGATCGGTCTGAAGTGGAAAATGAGCAGCATATGCAACATGCTGAGCAGCCTGCTCCCGAAGAGCCTGAATCTGATGGAAAGAAAGTTTTGTTAGTATCAAGAAAGGCAACTAATCCTGCATTTATTGCTGCCCAATCAAAATTCGAAGAACTATCTCAATCAGCCAATCCAGGAAGATCAGTTAGTCCATCTAATCCAGATAGTGGTTTGAGTTCTTCAACTGATGCAGTTTATTTAACAAGGGAAATTGCCCCAGCTGAAAATTCTGTGCTCCACACAACTGGTGTTGAAGTTGGTGGATCTGAGTGTGGAACTGAACTTTCTATTTCTTCTACACTTGATTCTCCAGATCGGCCTGATATTGGAGCAGTTAACGATGTGAAGGAAAATATTAATAATGTAGAGGATGGAAATAACAGTACGAATAGCTATCTAAACTTAGCTGTCAATTCTGAGGTTGAATCCCCTGTCCCAGAGAGAGATTTATCCTACTCTAATTCAGTTGAGCAAGGAAAACATGACAACAAAGCTGATATTAAGTTTGGGAATGACAGTTCTGCTAAGTTGCTGGAATCTAATTCATCCCGGACAGACCAGAATCCAGGTACCACCGGGACTGGCTTGCAGATGCAGCTGGAATCAGAGACAAACGACCAGGGAAGCAAGTCATCAGCTGAAGCATCTCCAAGGAGTCGTGTTACTGTTCCTGAATCTCAGGAAACACCTTCCAGTCAAGTATCAATGAAATTGAAGAAAAACAGTGGTGGAAATAGTGGATCTACTAAGCGCAGGTTGGAATCCTCTGGAAAAGGGTACCCTTCAGATGCCAATCAGAATTCTGGTCCCAAAAACAGTTCAGAACAGTTGCCAAAGGATCATAAATCTGGGAAAAGGCGCAACTCGTTTGGCTCAAGTAAAACTGATCACGGTGATCAAGAGCAAAGAGATAGTAGTAGTACTCTTCCGAGTTATATGCAGGCAACAGAGTCAGCTAGAGCAAAAGCTCTTGCAAATAGTTCCCCTAAATTAAGTCCTGATGTGGTAGATAAGGACTTTAACATCAAGAAAAGACACTCCCTACCAAGCACAGGTGTGAATACAAGGCAGGGATCTCCGTGTGTTCAACAGTCTGCTTCTCCAGCACAGCAGGGCACAAAGGGAAATGGGATCCATTCTCCTCAAGGTAAAGTTCAATACAAGTCCTGAGAAGTGGCATGCATATTTTAGTTTCATCTGACTATAGTGTTACATTCAAAAGGATATAGTGGGAGTAGACTTTCAATTGTATGAATTTAATGCCAATTATAAGGTTAGGGGGGAGGGCTAATGCTTTTTCTCTCACCTGCTTTCGCCATTTTGGATGTTATTCCATTTTTTGTTAAATTTTGTTTCATACTCTGATATATTGTCATGTTTCAGAGAGAAAGTGGAGAAGATAATCTGGTGCAAAAAGGAAGTAATGCTTAAAACGCCCTCGTGGAGTAGAAAGTTTCCGGAGAAATTTATCGAGATAGAGGGCACCTACTTTTGATTCCTGACATTTGCTGTATAATGCACATTAGAAAGTGAAGCGTCGAAGTTCTACTTCTAACTGTGCCAGAGTATATGAAGATATAGAGAGATATTTGTTGTAAATTAATTACTTTTTTTTTTTTTTTTCCTTCTTCTGTGTTATCATATGTAGTGGAGTTTTTCTTCTCGAGGATTGCATGTACACTTTTTCGGATTCAAGTTCATTTGTGTGTGAGGAATTCAGCCTAGACAGCAGTTCCAGGTTGAGCTGAATTTTCTTTAGCATTCCCAAAATGACATGAATTTCCTATTTTTTTCCCTCGGCTATTTTTCCCGTCAGTACAACAGAAAACAGAGAACATGTGCTTGTGGGTTTGCCGAGTATTTTGAACACCACAACAGATGGATCTGATTTCATGCACCTACTGAGTCCTCTGAAATGGACGCTGGTAGCAACAGCTATGTCATTCCATGACAGGGAGCTAGTGAAAACAAAGTGAGGCATAACATGCAAACAATTTGGGATTTCTTCTTTTTATTTTTATTTTAATTTTCATTTCAAATACATGTAAACAAATTGGCATTAGACATGTATAATTATCTCTTACGTATTGATTATTATAGATCTTTGCTAAAAATATATCAAACAGATTCAAATTTCGAATTAGTCACGAAATATGATATAATAAGGAAATTGGTTGTTTTTGTTATAAATAGAAAATGTCACAACACACCGTTCTAAGGCTTTAAAACGTGTTTAATAACATTTTTGCTCGTCAAGGAGATCGATTGAGTTGTGATTAAGTACTGATTTTAAATTCTTTATTTAATGACGTATTTTAAACTTGTGAAACCCACTTTAAAGTGAGTAATATGAAGAATATCATTGAGTTATTAATAACAGCTTCATTCAAACATTTCTAACTTTAAAAATTAGAGAATTTAGTTTTCTTTAGTACATATTTCCTCAAGTTTTTTAGAGTTAATACTAAAATAAAATACTCTTGAAAAATCAATCATGTACAAGTTTTTTTTTTTTTTTTAATATGTACAAGTTATGTATGTATTTTTGGTAATTAAGGAATATTATATATGGATTTAAGTTCAAATAAATTATTAAATTTCAGATAAAAAAAAATATTAAAATTAATGTTGCTGATATTAAACCACCACAAAATCCACGTAGATTTGATTGAATAAAGGAGTCGTCAAATATGGGTATTATATTATAGTAGCAAAGTTAGGCCCAGCCCATTCTAAAACTTGACCTAATCTAACTGTATTTCTAAAACTGACCAGAATTTTCCCAACCCGAAACCAAGTCGGATCAGTAAACGTTTCTGACTCGACTAAGGGCACGCCTCAGTTACGCTCCTGACGGCTACACCACGCGCTATATATAGTCGTCTGGAGGATTAAACTTGCCAGGCTGCCACAAAATTTTGCGTTCTTTAAAGGGGAAAATCGAGAAGGAGTGAGAATACATAAGCAGCGAAGCGCAAAGATAAATCAGAAAATCTAGGGTTCCTGTTTAGGGTTGCCTTGGATCTCTTTTTTCTCTTCTCTCGTCTCATTGCAGTATCTTTACTCTTTGGATTTTTTTTTTTTTTTTTTTAATATATATTTTTTATATGGTGGACACATAATAGATCTCCCTTCCTGTAATAAGTGAGTAGATCGGTTGTTAAAAAGGAAAAAAAAAATTAGGGTTTCAGAATCGATTTCTAAAGTCGCCGATTTTGATAATATATCCCTAATCGCAGTTGGGTTTTAAAGATATACTTGTTTGGGATTTCGAATCGAATTGTATCGTATTATTTGTTATATGTAAAAAAATGGGAGGATCGCAGAAATCAAAAATGGTTACATGGGCTTCAGATGATTATCTTTGTCAGGTAAATTTATTGTTAAAAATCTTCAATTTCTTAGTCTATGTTCATTTTTCTTTTTGATTTTTTGCCCCCCAAATCCAATTTTGGTTTCATGGGAATAAATCGATTTTGAGAAACGTTGATGTTAATCTCCTGTTTGGGGGTGGTTTCAAAAATTTTTTAAAATATTGTAAATTTACCAAAAGTGAGTCATGAAGAATTAAAGAAAATGTAGAGCTTATTCATCTTTTTCAGATAATTCTTAAAAAAATTAAAAAGTTTTTGAAAAGAGTAAATCAAATTTTATTAAAATTTACTTCTCATTCCTTTCAGCCCCAATTTCACTGGTTGGGGATGAGGAAAATTGATAAGTATCACTTTTTCTTTTTTTTTTGGTAAACAATTGATAAGTATCACTTAAAACTGCTAATACTAAGTAATTTGTTCCAATGAACTTGAGGGGAAAACTGGGAATTTTAAAAAATAAAAAGAATTTAAAATAATTTAAGAAATAAAATATTTATATCATAGAAAATTTGAAGAAACCTCACTTGCTTATTTGATTCCACACTTATTCTGAGTATCCATGTAAATTAAACTTAGAACAAAAAAAAATGATTACAAGTGTCTTTTTCAGCAATAATTAAAAGTAACTTTTCCATAATTTCTCACACAAGCCTGAGAAGAACTCCTCCCATATAAGATTTGCCTATGTGGATGAGGGAGGGCTATGCTATTATAGAAAGTTGGCAGCTTATTAATGAAGCTGACTTAGTTTTCCTGAGCTACACAATTTGTTGTTTTACTCACTTGACTCTAAAGGATTGATAGATGGTTGACCTATGAGATATTTACTTGTGATTTCATCTGGAGTTGCTATAAAAAAATGTTCGTTTGGTTCTGGTATATCATTTGAGGTATTTTTTCTGGATAATGGGATTGAAATGATTTCATGTTGCTATTGAAATTTCGTGCCTGGAATAAACTGATTAGATTCTTTTAGAGTTTAGTTGCTCAAGCATTCTCGGTGGTTATTATTTGATTAGCTTGTGGTTTTCTTAAATTTCTGATACTGGAAAATGGGAAAAAAAAGAAAAGAAAATGAATAAGAAATTGGCGGGTGATTGTGTTGTCTGTCTTGGTTGCATGTGACTTCCTGAACCTAATGTATAACTTTTATGTATTTGCATTTTAAATTCTCTCTTCTTTGGTTTTTTTTTCTTAGCTCACTCAAATCAAACATAGTTCCATATGAATATTTTTAGCACACATTTATTTTTAGTTTGGGTTCCCGTCCATTTAATGTTGTAGGAGTTGAGATCTAATGTTGTTTCCATAACATTTTTTTCCCCTGCATTTTCCTTTGTGGTTACTGAATTTGATTATACTTGTTTCTTTTGCTTCTTATTCTCAAGTTTATGATAAGAAAATATATTGAAATGAGCAACTGTTATTTGTGCGCAAAAACTATTTCTTTGTATTGTTAGGCTAATAGTTTTTTTTTTTCAACAGGTAAGGCTCTTCTTATCAGAAGAATGTCCTTCACAAGTTGGAATGGGTGCTCAAGATCACCTGCAGGCAAAGGCATCATGGGCATCACATCCAAACAGCATCATGTCGGATGACAATCTACCACCAGGCTTCGAAGGAACACAGCCTGTGAATCACTTCAATACACAATTGTCCCAGATACCAGTCATTAAATGGAGATGCCCTCCCAAAGTAAGTAATTTTTCTCTTTGATCCTATAGCTGGTCTTTATAATTAAAGAAAGAGGAAAAGAAGAAATAAATTACATTTTACATGATTCATTGAATTATTTTTGATTGAATAGAAAGCATTTATTAATTTTTTTTAAAAAAAAGCTGGAAGCAAGAATGCCAGATTTTTTTTTCCCCCTTAAATACATCAATGGGTACTCCTCATTTACAAGGTCCCCTTTATTTGCAAAAAATAAATATGGCTGCACAAGTTATCTGATAATAAGTTATAATTTGAAAGATAACTTCATTTTACCACATGATGGTACTGTTAATGAAGAAGAGAAACAGGCTCATGATGTCATTTTACCACATGATGGAATTGCTAATGAAGAAGAGAGAGAGGCTCACGATGGTTATCTTGATTTAACCAGACTGACAAGGAGTCTAAGCTCAGAATTTGGCTTGAGCTTGAAATTTTAATCCTTTTGCTGAAATAGAACAAATAGAATGATTTAACCTTCTTCCTCCCTACTTTCTTTCTGGCTCTCGCAGAGATATGCTTTAGAGAGTAGGTAACTGTTTAAGGTTTTCTAACTTTCATTGACGTTATTGAAACGTTAATGTCAAAATATGGTCCAAAGGGTTTCATATTTTCCATCCATTTTTTCTCCTTTGAGGATGACGATAGGATCTCTATGACATTGGATGGGGGGAGTGTTTGCTATTCTACTAAAGTAGGAATTTACTCTTTGTAAGAGTATTATCTTTTCTTTTGGCATTTTATAAGTTTTATAAGTTTTACTGAACTAGTCAAAGCTTGCAAGCCTCAGAAAGTTTCTGAAAAAATGCAGTGGAAATTGCTTATACTGAATTTAACTACTTTTTATTTTCTCCTTTACCTACGAAGAATAGGCATTGAATAAAAAAATAAAAAACTTTATCTAATTGAATATCCTCACATTTTAACTACAGCACCTTTCATAGAAAAAATAAAAAAATAAAAGGAATCTTGTGACCTGTGGGGTGAAGTTATACTAAAAGCTTTTCTACCCTTATTCCTCAGTTCCAATAAAAACAAGGAAAGTAATTAATCTGTGAAAGCAAATATCTGGCATTGGATGGCCTGCCTGGGGAGGAGGAGGGAGGGCGGGGGTCGGTTGTTAAAAATTTTGGAAGATTAAATCAGAATATGGGTTTGGCTGTATAACAGGTGGCTATTTAAACTGGACATCAGCAGTGAGACTCAATATTCGTTATCTTACTTGCTCTGTAAACAGACTTATTCTTTACTTTGGAAGATTGCAGGTGTATTGTGATTGGTTTTTAGAGTAAAAAAAAAAAAATTATTTTGTTTTTAAATAATAGAAAATAGGCATTTCCCTCAATAGGTTTGGACTTTAGACACTGAACATGAAAGTATTGATCATGAATTAAGCCATCTCAATTGTTCAACAGTTTATTGTAGTGATACAAGATGTTGATTAAGTGATATGGGATATCAATTTAGGTAATGATTACCTAATTTTTGCTTTCCGAATAGTAAATCTTGTGTGATATTTCTGTGGTTCTCCACAATGTATTTGAAAGACATGTACTATACTTCATCTCATGTTCTGGAACTAAATATTCTTTCAGGCCAACTGAAACCCATCTGAAATTTTAAAATGCTGTATCTGGTCAAATACAACAATTTTTCTGGCATGATTCTTAACCTATGTAAAAGAACTTATGTTTTAGGTAGTTAAGCCTTTGAACCCTTTTAACTTGTATCCGATATTCAGTTTTTAGTGAACGCTGCCTGGCGAGTGGTTGGTGGAGAGGAGAGCAAAGAAGCTGAAACACAAAGTCAAAGGGAGATGAGAGTTCTTGAGGCAATATACCCTCGACCATCTGCTATTCCTCCAAAGTATGATCATACCTTCCGTTGAAGTTTGTTTTTTTTAGTTTGTGTATAGTGTAGTCACTTATACTACTTGCATATTATTTTTGCATTTGATTAATTAAATCCGATATATTCTTCTTCGTATAAATTCTTTTGACGTTCTATTTATTTTATTTTGCATGCAGCCCTTCCACAATATCAGGTGCAGAAGATCCTGTTTACCATGATCAGCAAACTCCTCTTATTCCCATTACCCCAATTGAAGATGAAGATGCAGGTGCAGATATGTGTGATTCTGCAACAGTGACCACGATTCCAATGAACTCTCAGCCACAGCTGATGGTGACTGGAGCGTCCTCGTCTCGTCCTAGCAATGCTAATCTTTCCACTCACACAAGGCCGGCAGCTGAGGCTGTTGCTGGTGTAGGTCCTGATGTTCTAGCAGCCTTGGGTACATTCCTGTCTTCAAATAATCAAGGAAGTTTGATTGATGGGAGCCTGCTAATAAAATTCCTGAATGACCCCAAAATGGTTGAGCAATTGGTGAGGAACCATGCAGCAACATCCAGCAGTGCCCAGACAATTCCATCGACCACAATGCCTGTCACAAGTATGCAAACACCCCCCACTACACAACAAAGGGCACGAGGTGCCACCAATGTGCAAAATAGACCGAGGCCAGTGTCACAAGCAGCAATGAGTTTTTCCGAGACAGTTCCCATTACCATGAGCAGACCAGAGCAACATTTTCCTCACATGATCAGACCAGAACTAGGTGCACCACCTGTTGCAGCTGCAGCCACAAGTGGTGGAATGTATTACCCTCCTCCAAATAGGGTTTCGTCTGTCCCCAACCTTCGGCCGATGGTACCGGATGTGGTCCTCTCAGCACCAACACCGTCTGTTGGGGCTCCAGTGAAAGACATCAACTATTATAAGAGCCTGATTCAGCAGCATGGAGGAGATAGACAAGAGACGACAGTAACACAATTTGGGAATCGCATGAACAACAACCACCAGCAGTTAGGGGCATCAATAAGAGAACCATCAAATAGTAACCCAAAACCAAGAGATTTGAAAACCAAAATAATGAAGCCTTGTATTTATTTTAACAGTTCAAGGGGTTGTAGGAATGGAGCAAACTGTGCCTATCAGCATGACACATCGTCCCAGCAGAGAGTTAGTGGTATGCCTGAAAACCCAAATGCAAAGAGAATGAAAATGGATAGTTCCATTACTGGAACATAATGAATGTAGTTGGGGCGGGCATCTCCATGTATATTTTTTTTTTTTTTTGAGTTGGGATGCTAATTTTTGGTTGGTTTTTCTTTCCCTTCGTTATTTTTCATAGTTGCAGCGAGAATCAAAATTTTTCCATTACCATTTGTTTCTTGTCAAATTCATTTCATACTTTAGTCACCAGCAAATTCATTTCATACTCTTTTATTGACAGTGTTCTTATAATTCCTACTGTCCCACCCCTCTAAAAATTGGTGATAATTTACTTTTGTGCATTTCTTGTAATTAAATTAAACAGATATTTATATATTAAAATTATAATATTTTCATATAAATTTTTTTTATTAAATATTAAAAATATAATTTAGTAAAATTGTTGTTAAAAATACTATTTTTTAAGATTAGAAAAAAAAAATTTCATTGGTATGCTACCGAGATACGTGGGCCTGAATGAGGATATAGGCCCATTACATCTGACAGCTTTCAGGCCTATAGCCTGAAGCAAAACAATATTAAGTGCTGTTAAGCCCATTTAAATTTCTCCCATTTTCTGTTACTGGGCCCATATTAGGAAATTCCGATTCATGGCTCCATTAACCCGGAATAAATGTACGATTAGGATCGAACCGGCGGGACTCAAGCTGTAAAACCTTCGGGTCTTCTCCCACAAATTCTCAGGCGCCAGCGGCTTACCAACCGGACTGAAAAAAGCGGGGAAGAGAAGAGTGGAGAACAATCAGAAGAAAGGGGGAAAATGTTAAAATTTTTGTCGAAAGTGAGAATCGAATTTAACGCATTAGACACAAGAACAGCAGCGTGCATGGAGTTTTTGGCCCAGTGCAATGCTCGGAAAGCTAAGGAATCTAATCCAGCTTGCCAAGTGCAAGTGAAGCGCCGCACGGACGACTTCCCTCCTCAAATTACCGTCACCTTCGTCAATGGAGTTGAGGAAAAATTTGATGCCACTTCCACCCCAGCACAGACCATCCGCAGTATGATTCTTGAAAAGGGTCAGTTACTAGAGACCGAGCAAATGTTCCGCGAGGCTGGTGAACAATGGCCTGTTTTCATTCCTGAGGAAGAGCTCAAGCAGCCATTTACTGGGATTAAGGTATTTGATTTTCTATTCTGTAGTTGTACTAATTTCTCCTAATTTACTTGGTATGTTGCTGCTTTGGTTGTGACATTTTGTCGAGCGAATTGTGTGCTTTATTTCAAATTAATTTACTCCTCTTTTTGGGCAAAACTTATCCGTACATTTTGCTGATTGTAATGAATTTGGGTGGTATAGTTTAAGAATTTTGACATTTTCTTTTTGTGTTGAGTTTAACATCGGTTTGAGGGAGCTTGTGGGGTCATTTAGGGAGCTGAAGAAGTTACTAAGTTTCTTTCTTTAATGGTAAATAAGTCATTGTATTAATGCTGAAATGTGCTATTAATGATTGAAAATGATGAGGGCATATTGTAGGTGATTGTTTTCAAGCGTCGGAAGTCATGAGGTTTTCTTCTCATTCCTTGCAAGTTACAGGATTTGAGAGCCGTATTTCTGTGGTTTTAAATCTTTTAATGCATGTGAAGAATGTTTCTTTTTCTTGGTGGTTGGGCTGGTTTGATGACATAAAGGGTATAGGGATGTTGGTATCCTTTTGGCACCTGAGGAAGACATGAAGATTATGGTAGACCTCTGTTCTTGAGTTTCTCATTCGATTAGTGAGCCTACTAATATAAAGATAAAGTTCCCATTTTTATTGAATAAATTTATGTCCTGCATACAAGTTACAACATCGTATGCGTAAGTAGTTGGTGATCTTATTTTAAACTTTGGAAGTAAGAAAAGTTAGAGATTTTACAATCAATGTGCTAGTTGATTCCACTTTATGTTTACTTGAATTTGAGGGTCATAATAGATAATCTTAATTTAAATTTATAGAGTTGGCTGATATGAATCAAGTCTCACTTTTCCATTTTAAACCAGAGCCTTTCTATTTGAACTAGAGAGTGTAATATGCATCTGGGATTTTTTGGTTCTCTAACCATCCATCATTGATGAGTTCAAGAAAAATCAAGAATTGAATCCCTGTTTTGCTGGTGTTTTAGTAATAGTTGTTGTTCTAGATAATACTAGGAATTTGATCCTTTCCCCCCTTAAGCTAAGGACTAAAAGCCCATCGTTGGCATATGATTTGGAACTAGGACTTCTTCTTTCTCTCTGCATGTTCAACCCCTTATTATTTACTCTGTTTGCCTATTGCCTACTCTAAAGTACTCTCTTAGCTTTTTTTTTCTTGTGATTTATATTCTTTCTAGATATTTAATGACTGGTTTTTTTTTTTTTTTTTTTTAGCCTAAGAAAGCAGAAGAAAAGAAGCAGTAGCTGCAGCTAGCCAAGGCCAAGGTACATGATATGGATCCTGGTATCTGTTACATTCAACTAGGGGGGAGTTACTGGGCGGTGGGCACTGTTATATGTTAGAGACTTGTAAGCTTTGCTTGTCTAGGAACTTTACAAGTTCTTCCTTGTTTCTAGAGTTGATGCCTCAGAAATGAACAGTGCAAACTTCGCATGCTCAATTTGGGACTAATTTTTATTTTCACACCTTGTATCTTTTCTTCCTGAATAATAATACGTTTTCTTAGACCTTTCAAATTTATAAGTGAAACATGTCTGAAAGAATGATGATAAGTCAATGAACTGTGGATTAAAGCATGTCTTACGACCAAGCAGGAGAAAAAAGAAAAGGAAAAACGCAGTCCCGCTTATCAGTTGAATTTCAAATGTCAAATGTTTTCTTTACGTTACATAGAATATTACAGAACATCGTGCACACAACCCAATCCTACACATTCACGATCTTTATTATGCTAGCAAGTTCAGTAGAGAAAGAAATGCCTAAAGATTTGTGTAAAATCTTCAATATACATTGATGAAAGGGTGTGTTTATGTACATTCCCTATTCCATTTTCAGTGAAAATGATGTACAAAAAGATGTTCCCAATTATCTATCCTCCCGCCGGACAGCATTGGGATCAGACACCATGTCCATCATCATCTTCTCAGGCGAGTCTTCCCAATTTGCAAATGTCTTCAAGTCAATCTGCACAGAAGGGGTAAAAAAAATGTTAATCTACAAGCTACAAAGTTACACAGCATTAAAACAAATGCATGCCCTCTCAACAGAAATGTCCCAAGTGTCGTTTTACCTTTCGTCTTTGCTCATTGAAAAGTTCTTCTCTCTTCTTATATGAATTTTGAATTTCTTGAGCAGCTTTACCTCCTAGACCCCAAACTTCCACGTCCAGAACTGAACCTTCAAGCGGTAAAAACCCCTGAATATACATTGTATAAGGTTAAGAGTTGTACTAATTGGTAATGAAACCATAATATTACATCTCAAACTAATAGAAAGTGATCATTGTGATATACAAAACCATTTCCTTGGTCATCTTGATCCCTAAAAAACTATAACAGATAGATAAATATAAAGATAAATGGCTCCAACCCACAAACAACAACTTTGTGTATATTCAGGCACACCAAGGATCCAAGTCCCGTCAAGTAAGACTATGGAAAGAAAAAAAAAAAAATTGACCCTTTTTGTTTCCTTAGCAGTTAAATCATGTAAATATCTCAACTGTATACTCTCGATTCATTGAGAGGTAACCGTGATCAGTTATGAAGAAAAGTTGCAGCTATTATTCCCACTTGAGTTTAAGCAGAAGTATACCTGATTGGGAACAAGAGAACCATGTTGGTAAGTCTTATCATAAGCATGGTGATGAATGACAACTTTGCTAAAATCTTCATCGAGAAAGATTCTCTCATTTCCCACAGATCCTCCAAAAGCAATTCCAACTGGCTTTGGATGAGCCTCATACAACCTCCCGGTTGGATGCAAATGGCTGTAAACAAAGTTTTTCTCTTTTCCTGCCCCGATAAAAGGGAAAAAAAAAAGGTTCAGAGAATATATTATATCCATTGAAAAGTTGACTCAATCCACGTAAAGAAACGTTCTAATTATTCTACCTGAAGATGGAAAGGCGTTAAAAACTGGACTTAAGGCATACAAGGTACCATAATTCCCATAAAATGTATCTTTATTTTCAAAGCCTTGATGTGTGAGAGCACCAATAATCCACCTTCTTGCTTCATTGCTAACTTCAGAAGCAGCAATCAGCATTAGTACTGGTCCATTATAGCCTTCAACATGAGCCCAGAACCTGTTCAGACCTTTCCCATGAAAAGATGACCTATAAAAGGGTTCACTAGATTAGTAAGCTTCATAATGAAGCTACTTGGGTCAAAAACTTCAATCTGCCAACAAATTAAAAGAAAGAGCTGAAAGGAAAAAATATTCACTGAGTAAATGAAATGTGTTTACTAATCTTGCAGCCCACAAACACAATGATATTGAAACCAACAGTATTTGTATTTCGCAGCATCAATTTTCATCCAAAGATATTAGTCTGAGGAGAGCAATATCTTCAGCTCTTTTAAGATTATGAATAACAAGCAATTCAAAATGCTACATTCTCATTAAAAGGTAATGATTCACCTTCAATTCCCCGAAAACGTTATGATGCTACATGCTTCTAATAGAGGGAAAAAGTAGTGTGCGAAGGAGACTAAAACCAGTAAAAGAGAAGTGTACAAACCGGTAAAGTAGATTTCCATTAGTCTCATGAACATCACTGAGAAAACATATTTTTGAAATCTCATCAGTTATGGAACTCCTTAAAGTAAGTGAGATAGCCCAGGCACTTCCACAGCTAAGAAGGTTGGTGTTGCAAATTGGAGATGGGGATATAGGCACAGGAAAGTACAAATCCTCCAATTTCTCCTGCCAACAAGTTTACATTGAAAAAACTCCATTTTAGCAAGGTGGTACTAGGAAATGAGTCCTTGAGTACATAGAACAGACGTTCAAAGAGAAGATAGCAACATTTTGCTGCATTATGACAAGGATTTAAGCACAAAAGCTTCAGAAGGTAGACAGAACTAATAAAGATATGAGTTTTACCCCTTGGTTTGTCAAGTAAATCAATCTTGTATAGACAAAATGTGCAAGGCAATCTGCAAGACATGGAACTATCTTCAAGGCCCACATATGAACCTTTGAAGCCGGAAGTTGGACTTCCAAGTCAGAAACTTTACTGTTCCAGAAATCCCATTTCTCAGTTGATTCAGCACAAGACTCAAGAGCCGAGAATACCAAATTATCTATATCTGGAAGAACACAAGTTCCTGTGCTAGTATGATCTCTTAACTTCCTTGAATCCCAAGACAGAACGGCACACATCCAAAGTAGTCTAACCAGATCAGTTGGATACAATACTCCATCCATTTTGCTATCATCCTCATTAGAGTCAAATTTCAGCCTTGCAGGAAGGCCTGCTTTCTCATTTGCCTTTGCAAAAACCTTAAAGAGATTATTGAATGACGTAGATGCAACAGTCCTCCCACAACATTTGTTATAACCTGTCAAGAACTCGATCCAATCGAGGGCTCCTTTTCCGGTGGAAAAAAATTGGTCAACAATAGAAGAACCCACCTCACCCAATAATTCAAGAAATTCTTTAGGGACGGTGATTGATTCATCACTCGTCGTGGATGTTGGGTTCTCAATTGTCAATGCAAAGCATTTCTGATACAAAAGTAAGCAAGGATCACTGATCAGTCACAAAAAGTCTTTCAGGAAATCTTAGCAATATGGCAACTGGTGCTAAAAAAGTAAAATAAGAAATCAACAGTCAAAACATAACATTAGCAAAAAGTACATGTTTTTATGCTTCAAAATTAAGGGTTTCAATAAAAATCATAAGAAGTAAGAATTCTAGAACTTTACAAGGAAGGAGATGGAAATTAATGAAATTTTACCAGAGTTGATCAGAAGTAGAAAATACCTGTAGAGAACCGAGAGGAATGGCGTTGGTTTGGGAATCAGAAAGAAGAGAAAAGGCTTTCTGAAGAGTCGGAAGAGCTCCGGTAGCAGCAGCCAACGATTCAGCTTCTCGTTGTTCCACTGATATATTTCCTGTAGAAGACGATGAAGATTGCCCCATTCTTCGTCGCTCTTTCTAGAAAATTCGGAATGGCGTAGTAGTAACAGGATCTTTCATCCAATAACTACTTTTACCGCTTCACCTTCACCTTCACGGCTGCAAACGACCATCACTTACGGGGAGGAATGTTTTTGGGCTGCTTTGGAGTTTGGGCTTTTGGTTATGGTTTCGGTCTCTGATCAAATCCAACTGTCCTAAATTTCATTAACAGTAACACCCTCTTGAATCGCCATGACTCACCAACTTATTCAAGTGAGAGGAAAGAGCTACAAAGATCCCTATTTTAATGAAATTTATTACAAGCTTATTGAAAGATTACCAAATGTTAACATTTGTTAATGTTTCATTTATGTCATAAATTATGATTATTTAGGTAAATATTCTTTTATAGTTGTTGGTTTTGAAAAATTAAAAAATCAAAATATCATTAAATGGTTGCTGGGGAACTTTTTGACAATTATCATGATCCTGTCATCATTGTGAGTAATTATATTGTCTTATGTTTAAGGGCAACTCAGGTGGGTCTAAGTCTTTCCCCAAAATTCCAAAACTGAAGAACTAACAGAAGTCAGTTAGAACCCTATATGTTCTGTTCCTTGACCCTCCCATCCCCTGGAAAGGCCCAAATGTTTGTCCACAGTTAGATGGGAAAGGGAAATGCTTTGACTTTTCCGTAGCTAGCTAGCAAGATCCCATTTTGGGCTTTGGTTCTCATCCATCTTATAATGTTACTGTAATAAATCTTGAAAGTTGAAACAGACCCCACAACAACCACCACCACCACCACCACCAGTATGGCACTTACTAATCAGTTCACTTCTTTCGGCTTACAAAACATCCAAGGATCTCTTGCAAACCCAACCGACAAATATCTTTTTTCGATGTTTAGTTTCTTAATAGTATCCTAATCAATTTCTTTTCTCTTCTTTTTTGTTTTTTAATTAATTGCTTCTTTCCCACTTGTTCTTCTGTATTCTTCACTGCCACTGAGTCTTCTCACAAATCTTAATTCTTACTCTGAGGGGAACCATAGCAAGCTTCACCATTTTCGATTCAGTTTGCAATAGCAGAGTAGAGAGATGGGTTCTGTTTCTTTGAAAATTGGTGATGGGACGGCAAGATTCAAAAGGGCTTCTCTGTGTTCTTCGGCAGTGAATTTGCTGATGCTGCTCTCTGTAGTCATTACTAATCTTTTTGCTTTGTATGCTTTCACATCCTCTCCCAAGGACCATACTTCAACCTACCTACTTCATACGCACAAGAACATATCTTTAATATCAGAGCAAGTGTCCTTGATCCACAGAGAGATTGAATCTTCCAAGAAAAAGCTTGCCCAGATGGAGAAAGAGCTCTTAGGATACGAAAGCATCGATCTTTCCAAACCAAATATTGCAAATGAGCTGAGGAGCTTCCTGCAGCATCACTTGCTTCCTTTGGGCAAGGATTCGCGAACTGGGATCACTGAGATGGTGGCTTCTGTTGGACATTCTTGTGAGAAATCCATGGATTTACTGTCTCAGTACATGAATTACAAAGTCAATGGGCCTTGTCCTGATGATTGGAGCCTTGGCCAGAAGCTGATCTTGCGCGGATGTGAGCCTTTGCCCCGGAGGAGGTGCTTTGCAAAGACAATTCCCAAGGTGGGTTTGCAACCTTTTCCTACTTCACTCTGGAAAAATGTTAGTGAAAAGATTTATAGCTGGAGTGGTCTTGCTTGCAAGAACTTAGCATGTTTAAATACTAAGAAGTTGAATAGGGATTGTGCTGCTTGTTTTGATATCATAAATGGGTATGAAACCCAAAGATACGTCAAAGCTAGAAGCAAAAATGATTTCCCTATTGATGATGTCTTGGCTATGGGCAGTGGTGGGATTAGAATTGGTTTTGACATCGGTGGTGGTTCTGGGACTTTTGCTGCTAGAATGGCAGAAAGAAATGTGATTATAGTCACTGCTAGTCTGAATGTTGATGCACCATTTAATGAATTCATTGCTGCGAGGGGACTTTTTCCTCTGTTCTTAAGTTTAGATCATAGATTTCCAGTTTATGATAATGTGTTTGATTTGGTTCACGCTGCCAATGGATTGGATGTTGGTGGCCGTGCAGAGAAACTTGAATTTTTGATGTTTGACATTGATAGAGTACTTAGAGCTGGTGGACTGTTGTGGTTGGACAACTTCTATTGCTCTTCTGATGACAAGAAAAGGGCTTTAACTAGGTTAATTGAAAGATTTGGTTACAAAAAGCTGAAATGGATAGTTGGAGAGAGGATTAACGGGTCCGGGAACTCAGAAGTTTATCTCTCTGCTGTTCTGCAAAAACCTGCAAGAACATGATGGATGATTTCTCCTGAAATTGGGAGGTAAGATCAATGCCCCTAGCAATAGATTCTACCACAGAATGATTATCTTATCCAATTCCTTTGCAATGCCGAATAAGCAAAGTTCCATTTGTTATTATTTCTTTTTTCCGGTTGCACATCAGCACCATAAGATAATTAGGCCTGCAAAATATGGAAGCTGTTACATATTCTTCATTTTGTAATACTCACTTTATTCATGATGAAACTATCAGCAAAAAGGACCCCCTTTTTTTTTTTCTTTTTCTTTTACAGGGATATTTTGTTGTATGCATATGTTAGCATTGGCATGAATCCTTTATTTTCTGATTTTCGATAGTGCAGATTTATTTATACAATAGCAATCTTTCGTCCTCAACTATTTGATGATTTAGCCGAATATGGTTTGGTGAAGAATATGTGTGTAATTCTAGTTTCGCGAGTCTGCAAAGTTTTTATCCCCATTCTAAGGTTTTGTTGAACATCCCATTTCTTTGAAAAGCTGTCTTTTTGCTTTTTTCCTCTGTATGTAGGAGTTCATAGTTCATACATATATGGTGGTGACCTGAATCTTTGTAGCGCAATATCTTCTTGACTCTTGTACACATACATACCCGTGATTCATGAGAGCGGCTGTTTTTACTTTTCAGCATTGAAAATCACGAGTTCACGTGCAGCATTGTTCTGAAATAATAAGAAATTCTCACTATCATGTCAATCCCAAGTTGGAAATAGCACTAAGGATTTTGCTCAAATGCTGACATTATTCATTCAATCTTCGAAAGTATTCCCAACGTGGAAAATTTTAATTTATAAGCATACAATATTCTGTCTGATACACATGCTCAGTGCAAAAATTACAAGAAGATTTCATACCATTCTCACTGAAGATCTGCTCAGTTCATCATTACACATACTTACGGGAAAAGCTTTAGATACAGACAGAGAGTACACCTAAATCACCTTTCTAAGGTGTCTGTCTACATTAAAAATTGATCCCTATTTTCACAAGGGAATACAACAAATGCAGGTTGCAGATGAACCGAGGTGTTTGTTTCCTCAGCAACCGGCTCAAAAGAAAAGAAAGAAATCGCGCGCTTGCACGTTACGAAATGCCATCACAGGAACGTCCAACTTCTGAAACAGAATTTAGAAGTTGCATCCCTTCTTCACCCATTTGCTGCACTTCAGAAGGTGACAGGATTCTGATGCAACGGACACACCCCACAAATTCCCTAAAAACAAAGAACAATTTTTCAAGACAATTTTTATCACAAGTTTCAGTAAAAAGGGCTGGTAAATCATCAGTCAAAACTCACTCCCATGGATCGTCTCCCACAAGCAGGACATCATTCTCGTAATCCACATACACCAGTTTCCATCCAGAACCTTTGGAGTCGTTGAGTAGTCCCCCAAGTCCAAACATCCCTTCAATTGCACAGCACAGCTCATCATAATTCTTGAAGCTTGAGACATCAATTGATCTTCCAACGGATCCAGCTTTTTGGATCTACAAGCCAATAATTCTTTTTTTAAGTTATTCATAACCAAGACAAAGTTTTAGCTATTCCACAATAGTTGGATTACCTTTGTATATGTTCGTACACGTGGAGCAGCTTGCTGCCAAGAAGAGTTATTTGCCAAAGTGTTGTTATCATCAAACTCCACGTTGCTTGAAGATGCACCGCCCGAGTTGTCAACAAATTCCTGCAATGAGAATCCTTGAGAATCTGCTAAGCTTGCTGAAGTTAACTGAGATTGGACATCCTGGCTTAAGTTGCTAACGAGAAAATCTGAAGGGTTGGGGAAATCAGCATTCTTCAGTGTGCTGAATTCATCCAAAGCAGTGCTTGATATGGAAGGATCAACCACCGTGCTTCCACTGTTACTTCCATCAAAATTCAGACAGCTATATATATCACTCTGGTTGGGGCTCTGTTCTGACAAATCTTTTAATGCAAATGAATTAGATAACATGTGAAGGTTAGGAAAGTCTTGCTGAGGTAACTGAAGGTGACACTTGGCATTACTCAATTGGTTATTCCATAGTTCTTCAATGGGAGTAAGTTCAGTTGCAGCAGCTGGTCCTGAGAAAACACTAGCAGGGTGATGATCATGCTTCCTAAGCAAAGAGGAAGAAGATCCTGCAAGAGACTGACAGGG
This sequence comes from Cynanchum wilfordii, assembly GCA_025388415.1. Lineage (NCBI taxonomy): Eukaryota > Viridiplantae > Streptophyta > Magnoliopsida > Gentianales > Apocynaceae > Cynanchum > Cynanchum wilfordii. The sequence goes on from JAHSUH010000445.1 coordinate 80,756, forward strand.
AGAAGGATATACGTTCCACTCACTGTCCTCTGGGTAGCTGAACAAACCATTAGCATTTGAGTATTCCACTTGAGGTACATCAATCTGCTGAGAATGTAAAAGATGTGTGTCCAACTGTCCTTGCAAAGGGAATGGATTACTGTTCTGGTCAGGGAATGCACCATTGTTCACAAGATTTGGCAAATTAGTAGGCTTGACAACCAAATTATCGTCATTGCATTGCCCTAGAGATGATGGACACTGGCTTAATGCATCTGCTGATTGTGACAGTGGTTCTAACTTAGCAACTTGAGGATTAGTTTCTGGCAGCACTTGATGATTCACAAGCTTTTCCGAAGATTCTGAATTTCCGGGTAGAGTTGACTGTGCCAAGCTGCTTAGCTTTGAGTTATTGGTTTGGTCAAGATGAGTTGGTGGATGATTTTCACCTTTTGAAGCTGCACACTCAGGATAGGTATTCTCAGCTTTTTGGTTATGTGATCTGAGCCTCTTGCACTGAAGCATTCTTTGTATTGCATTCTAGTGTAGAGGTTGCATTACTGGCCAAATGTTCAACACAATCAGGTCTTATCATCATCTTCATTAGTTGTTCAGACCAGAGATTTGAAACTGATGGATAAAGAAGCTCTCCATTAATATTTCCTGGAACTCGGATGAAAGGTTTGTGTACCAAATTTCCCCATTCAGATTGTGCTCCTGCAGAAGGAACATAGTATTTTTCATGACTCGCTGGTTAAGACAGTAGGCAGCTGAATAGAAAAGACAGTAATGAACTCACCGAACAATGTTGGCTGGAAAGGGCGTTTTAGACCAGCTGTCAAAGAAGGAAAAATGAAAAGACTTTCAGGGGTCTCAATTTCCCATGGATTAACTCTGTTTTGCTTATCACCACAGCCAGGTTCATCCCATTCCACCTGCGTATATTCATTCACCATGAAGTTTGATCATCATACAAAAGAAAGGATATGGAAAATCTATTATTTACCTGAAGACTTCTCCACTTGGAAGCAGGCCACCTCAGTGGATCCAAGTCACTTATACCAACTATTGTCCCCATATACCTGCTCACAAAGCCAGAGTTGAAGAAATGAGAATTGTCTAAAGAACAGACTAGCTAAATGGGTTATTTGCCACCAGAAACAAAACAAACCTGCGCTTGCTTGATTCCTCTGTTTCAAACATCATCCCGAACCTCATGCCAACAGAGAGCTGTGTGCCATATACAGATTTGCGATATTTTGCCAAAGGAATGACAAATTCTGAAGGACATGCCCTGGGGAAGCATGGATATTGAAAAACAGTGAGACAATAGAAAGTCATAAAAACAAGGAAAATTACGAGACATTGAGAGACTATAATCCAAGGTACCTGGGATTATAAAATATTGTAAATGGCGTCCTGTTTGCAGCAGCATGAGCTGCAGCAGCAAGAACACCTATATGCATGCTGTCAGCAGAGAGAACGGATGATGGCAAAGCTGCTTGCTGACGGTTAGCACGCCTCACCCCGAGCAGTAGTTGTGACTTCTCATCCCTTAACAGAAATAGATAAATTTTTAAGAATACATACAGAAAAATTTCCTTTTTTCTCTTTACTGATTTATAAAATAAAGTTGCAAATGAAGTTAGAGGCATATAAAAAACTAAGAGAATGCTCTGTGAACTGTGATTTTTACCTTATGAAAAGAACAGAATCACCAGCTCTCAGGCGCTTACTGCCAACAAACATACTCCAACCAGTAGTAAGAAGGTGCCGCTTTGGCTGCCCTAAATATCAATACAAATAAAAGCAATCTTTAGAGAACATCTCCACATGGCAGAAATAGAATATAACATAAGAACTAAGCAAATTCTAACATCCAGTGATTGTTCCCAGCCTCAACAAAGAAAATCTAACAAAACTCCTAACAAAATAGTTCAAAGTGTACTCACCTCGATATATATGACGAAAAGTCCAGGTATTATCATGTAAATCACGAACAACAAGCTCTTGAGTTGGAGGTTGCATTGAATAATCCTAAAATATAACACAGGTGAAAAAGGAGCTCCTGAAAAGCTATAGAAAAGGAATTTAGTGTATGGAGAGCCTTACCAACTGGGGAAAGAGCTTCTCTGCTGCCCTTCGAGGAACTGAGAAGCCACCATGAGTGCTAGTATCACTTGCAGTCAAAGTTTTGCAGAAGAATTCAGTTGGATGTTTGCTAGGCTTTAATCCAAAGTCTGGCATGGGGAAAATATCTTTCTCCTGAGAGAAGATTATTTGATTTTGTCACAAATTGAAGTTTGTGTTTAATCATGACAGTGAAAAGAAGCTTCTAAATGCACTGTTTCTTCCATTTGTTTTTAGATTTCTAACATGTAAATAAGTGCAAAAGATATTTCTGAGAAATCTGAGCTTACTGAGTTTACAGGTTGAAGGCTCATCTGAGCATATATCTCATCAGTCTCCTTATCTGCCTATTAACAAAAAAAAATCCAGGAAAAAGGTATTAACTAATGACACTTTGATATCTTTTTGTATGTAATTCAGAAAAGTAGTCCTCAGAGACCACATACATGTTGTGTAACATTGTGAACTTGACACAACAGTTGAGAAGGGAGATTAGGATAGTTTGGAATTTGCGAAGTTGCTGTTCTGTTAGTGGAAACTGCCACCTGTTTCAGAGGATTTTAAATTCATGAAATGCAATTGTGAGCAAGCAATTAGTAAACGAATCAAATTAGTTGCAATTGATGCTGTTCTACCATGAACCAAAATTTAGAATAAATGGTAGATAGAAAGAAGTTCTTGATGCACCATGAGAAAAGTGTACACCAACATATACAGCATAAAATAAAATAATCAAAAAAAAAAAGAACTGAACTTTGGACATTACAATGATACTAAAGGCAAAGAGAGATATCTGTTGGTTACTAACTAGTTCATTGACTCCATTACTATTCAAGTAGCTATTGTAGTCAAAATTCACAAGTACTTTCACCCGGGCAGCTATGGATTTCTATGTTTACTTAGGAGGTTTTTCACTATTCCAACATCTTTATTCAACAACCAGAGAACAATGTAACCCCACATTATTTTTCAGACAATCTTTTCCATTTCTAAAAGAAAAAAGATCAAATTTTTTGGCAAAAAAAATCAAAACATCAGAATACATTAGATTAGAGAACCATTATGTTTGTACAGAGAGGCATGGGCTAACTGCTCTTCTCTCATCAGGGTAACCTGGTACAAGTGGAGAAACAGAAAGAAAGAAAGTAAAAAAACGTACGAACCTGCTCACTATGTCCTTGTGGGAAATAATAAACGAGGCTTCCGACCTGAGGCAGAGTCACCAGCGGACCAGCACAAGCATGCCATAGCTCGGAATTTATTGGTTTTCTGATTGCTGTGGCAAAAAATTCAGGGTGGGAAAGAAGTACAAGAATAGAATTAGAACAAATCTAAGTGACCCTCCAATGAAAGACATTCTCTTTAGGATTGCTTTAGCTTTAGCTAAGAAATTAAAGTAGAGTAACTGACCAGAATGATCCTGCATTTCTTTCAACAGTTTCATCTCCTCGAGTAGACTCTGAGCTCCAGCAACCAAACCACCAGGTTTGATCTTCTCTTCAACAGCACCCATGCTGTGTGCTCTTTTCTTTTTCCCTCTAATATTTCAACTCAAAATTAAAGAACCCATTTTTTTTTCGCGGTCAACCAGTCATGCGATCAAACACTGTAGAGTTGTTGTTTTCTTGCCATTCGAGAATAGCAGAAACCACCAATAAAAGATCAGATAAATAAATTCCTGGAAGACGAAAAAAATAGCCAATGAGAGGCAGCAGGGTTGAAAGATGTTCCAGAAGGGGCACCAGCAACAAAACGATATCAAGAAATCAACATATTGTAGGAGAAACAGAAGGAAATAAGGGAAAGACAGAAAGAGGGAGGTCAGAGAGAATCTAGTAATAATGGGAGAAAACAATCCAATTGGACAGGGAGGAGCATGCCCAAATAATCCAAAACCAAAGAACAAACCCTGCAAAAAGGTACTGAAATCTAAGTGGGGCTTCTTTCCTCTATCAATAACCCATCACCGCGAAAAAGAAAAAAAGAAAAGGGAAAAGAGGAAGGTCCTGAAGGACGGGGTCATTTTGCATCAAAGCACGCGTACCAAAGCATGAGTAGTAGTGAGTGAATGAGTGAGTGGTCGGATTATCGAGTGTTTTTTTGTTTCTCTTTTTTTTTTTTTTTTTGGTTTGATTTTTCACCAATCTTGAAAAGAAACCGACCTTTCGATGAAAGTGATCATCATTCTGATTCCTCTCTTCTAAGCTTTGAAACAACAACAGAGTCCCGCTTTGTCTTTCCCTTTTCCTTTTCCTTTTACCTTTCTCATTAATCACAAACCCAAAAAATAAAGTTCCAAACTTTCTTCCTTAAAACACATTTCTCCTTCTCACTTCTCACCCAAAATAAGAAAAGGTTTTAGTTTTTTGGTTCTGCCTTTAAAGCATTCAAATTCTTCTCATTTCTTGCAACAACAGTTGGTATGTATGTGTGCATGCTCGCTCTTACCCAGCGTACATTATGGTTGATTCCTTTTTGCAGCTTTTGGCATCTGATGAATAAAAAAAAAAAAAAAAAAAAAAAAAACTGGCTTTTTTTTTTGGTTAGGCCTTCCAAGAAAAACGAAAAATAAATAAATAAAAATAAAAGTACTGCTCCTGAATTAAAAAAATGGGCAATTTTGCAGAAGAAGCCTATACCCACACGAAATCTACAAGTCAGAAACTAAATTGAAAAACGAAAGAAGAAAAAAATATATATATTAATAATAATAAAAGCCCCGTTTGTTACGTAAACATCCTGTTATCTAGTACCACTAAAGAAATCCTTGGAGTCTCCATTTTCTTTACAGTTTCGAAAATAAAGAAATGGAGGGATAGGGAGGGAAGCTGAGAAAGAAGAAGAAGACGACAAATGGGATGCGCATATTAGCACGTGGATTACGAGGAAATGCTCTTCATGAACGACGTTGGTTGCAAGTATAAAAAAAAAAATATAATAATAAAATAAAATTATTATATAATATTTTTAACGCTCGGGAATCAAAGATTCACCAGAGTTCTAAGTTATAACCCTACTGCGATTTTTTTTTTTTTTTGAAATGCAAAAATTTGTTCGTGGGATCGGATCTTCTTTTCTTTACCTTGGGCTTTGCTTCTTTTATTTGTTTTTTTTTTTTTAACCGAGCTTTCGCGTCTGATAATTTGACCGTTCGGTCACGCGTGCGGTTTACGACAAATTTATGGGACGGGCGCACGTTAGTTCACTCTTGCCACGTATTATATTGTCTTTCACTCTTCAAGGCTTCATCAAGCCCTTCAAAGGTCGCACTCCATACGTTTTTAATATTTATTATTTTTAGAAGTAATATTTTTAATGCAAAAATATATTAGTTTTAATATTTTAAAATTAAAAAAAAAAATTAGGATTTCTTATATAATATGAAAATATATGATTAGTAGGAAGGGGAAGATATTTGTTGTTGGATTTATGGGAGTAATAAATGATATTTATAGCTGAATTTACTCATTGTTGAACCATTTAAGCAGCCATTAATAAACTATTTATTACAACAATTATTTAGTACAAATATTCTTGGACATCCTTTTTTTTTTTTTTTTTTAAATTCCTAACAAATTACGTACTAGTACTACTAAGAAACTTGATAAGTTGGCTTTGGATTACACAAACAGAAACTACAGCATCCATCCCGCCCTATCACGTGCTAAGTAAATTATCACAACTACACTAAATAATTACTTCTCTCTCTCTCTCTTTCTCTCTTAACATAAAATATTTTCCACCTAAAAAACCACCATTGAAAAAAATAAACAACCTAAAGTTTCTTAATCATCCCGTGTTTTTTTTTTTATTATTACTCTGACAAAATTTAACATTTTTTTTAAAGAAAATATTATATATAAATTAATTATATTGTTTATTTTGTATTATTATTTGAATTAACTATTTAGAAATTATGGTAACATGAAATATTTAATAATAATAATAATGGAGGAAAAATGATATTGAGGGGAGTTTGGCACGAATGGCAGATGTGGCACGTGATGAAGGAGCACGGAGAATCGGGCAGGCATGCATCTTTGTAAAGAGACCTACACAACACCCCCCAACTTCTTCTTCAAGTAAAAAAATATTAATTTCTCTTAATTAAAATCCCTCAAATTTGAATTATAAAAGAAAGTCATCATGAGTGGCAAAGAAAGTCATTCATGGAGTGGCAAAGGCATGAGAATTTAGGAGTACTACAGGAGGAGGAGGAGTGTAGGAATAGGTGGAAGAGCAGAAGGTAGGTGCGTGCACAGTGTTCAATGCCTCTGGAACTTAAACTCGCCGCAATCCCGGCACATTATTCCTCAATTCCCTCCACTCTTCTCTTCCCATCTGTCAGCCATGCACCACCACTCTCTTCTTCCCCAATACTACTCTATCTCTCTCTCTCTTTTTTTTTTTTTTTTTTTGTATACTCAATACATTTATTTGATTATTAATCAAAGTGTTATTGGATTTATTACGAGGATATGTTAATAGGTTTGAAAGCACTAAGAATATATATATATATATGCTTTACCTGTCCCTCACGCCAAGGAAAATTGGAAAAATTTCAACCTCATCCCACCAAATAAAGAACAAACATAACGTATTTAGAAATACTACATATATAATATTATTATCACTTTACTTTGAGGATTTGTGGGCGGCTATATATATTTTTTTTTCTTTTTTTAAAATTAAAAAGCTTGAAAATCTCTTAAACTATGTTAAAAAATAAATAAATTATTACATATTTTTAAAAGTTTAAGATGATAGAGATAGAGATAAAATAAATTTATATTGTTAATAATATCTTAATAAAAGTTGAAATATATTTTAGAAGAAAGTTATATATATTTTTTTAATTTGATAGTAAGAGAGAGTCGTGGAGGTTTCTTTTTGTGTTCTTCAACTTGAAGGTGGTTTCACATTGGATGAAATAAATAATAAAGGGTTTGGTGGCTGCAGATTCTTTTTTCTTATTATTGCTTTTATTTTCCATTCATGGATGGAAATCCAAAAAAAATAACATATGACTTCTGCAATTACAACAATTACACCAAAATAAACTTCAATAATTAACTCCATTTTTTTTTTTGGTTGCTAAGCTTCTATATGTATATATATATAGTGTAAAATACCAACCCTCTAGATGTTTCCAAAAACCATTTTCCCATCTTTACATGATAGAAATTAGAAAATATTGCATTTCTCTTTTTCTTTTTTTGAATTGCTATATTTTTCAATTACTTAAACATTTATTATTATTATTATTATTTTCTTCTTCTTCTTGCTATTTGTTACGCACTTACATTAAGAAAATTACGAGATTATTTATTACTTATTATTTTATAAAATTAAGATAATATTTATTGATATTTTTCACTCTATACATCATTAATTAATATTTTATAACTTAATAATTATTATTTCTATTAAAAAATATAAAAAAAAAAAGTTGTTATCTAGTTTAGTTAAAATATATTTTAATTGTAGTATTTATTAATTAATTTTAATAAAAGAGTTAGAAATAAAATGATTTTTTTTTTCTTTCTAATTGAAAATATACTCTTTTTTTTTTGTGTTATGGTGTGAAAACTTACATGGTATGAAAATAGTTTCAAAAAAGTCCAAAGAAGTAATCTATTATGGGAAATAAGAAGTACCTAATTTCATTTTCATCTAATATGACAAGCAAATATCATTTTCTTATCCTTTGTAATAGTAACATAATATAAATTTCTACAACAAACCATACATATTTAGCAACTTATATTAAAATTTAGATGAAACGATTACAAACTAATTACATCTTAACTTATTCAATGTGTCTTCAAATTTTGGAAATACCGCCAACCTACCAATCCAAATATAGAACATTATCATGCTACAAATCTATGTTGGAAGAGTGGTCCAAAAACATCTATAAATATTATATATATATATATATATATATATATATATACATACACACATTACATATTAATTCAAGAAAGAATTTGCCAAAACAAAGAAAAAAGGGGAAAGATAAGGCCCTCTCATTACTACAAAAAAAATTTCCCTTCAATTTGTTTGTCTTGGAAAGGGTTAATTACCATTATATATAGTTATTATTTCCAATAAAAGGGGTGAGTGAGTGGTTTTGTAGGGTATATATGGAGTGGGGTCTTTATCTTGACTTCATATTAGCATGGGAATTAGGGTTTCTTAGAGACAATATATGCTCTATGAGTCTAAATAGTTAAGATATAGTCTATTCTTCAAATAGAGGGTTGGATTTTTAAGGTAAAGTTTAATTAGTATACTATCAATTAATAGATTGATAATGAGTTTTGTATCTTTCTCAAATTTGATGTTTTCTTTCCATTCATTATTAATGTTAATCAAATTTATACTACTATTCTTGATAGTAATGTAATTAAAAGGTGAAGTTATAAGAATTACTATATGAGAAAATTTATGTTAAAGAAGTTATAGGTGGGATATTTTTTATTTATTTGTTATGATATAAGCCCTCCGTAATGTGAAAATTTATATGGTCATCAATTATTTAATTATGTTATTCTTGTACTAAGAGAATATCGCATGAGTTGACAATAAATCTCATTCTTATATTTCATTATTATATATTTAGAATATAAAATTAAAAAAATGAGGCTAAATAAATAAATAAAAAAAATGTAGATATGTAAGCTGGAGGAGAGTCATGTCAAGGATTCTCAACCTATGAATATGATGATTCATGTTTTTTCTTTTAGTTTTCAAATGTATCATCATTTACGTTTTGGTCAATCTTGAATGGATTCGTATGATTGTAGTCTTACCTTTCTCAATTATTGATCAAAGCATTCGTATGAAATAACAGAAGGGAAACAAAAAAAAAAAACTTCAGTTAACTTGAAAAAAAAAAAAAAAAAAGAAAACTGCTGTAAAATGTTTATTTTTTGTTCTTTAGAAAAGAGTGAAAAAGAAAAGCCAAAAGTTACGGCGCACTTCCTTCACAGTGAAATTATGATCAGAGAAAAAAAAAAAAAAAAGGGAAGAATTTTCTCCTGAGGGCATCAAAGAAAAGCAAGCAGATCAGATCACACCTGCTGCGCCTAAAAGCTTTTCCACCGGAAAAAATGGTGTGTCGTCAGCTACCCGCTTGATGGTAATAATTTTTTTTTTTTTTTATGATGGTAATAATTATTTTGCAATATTTACTGTGTCCTTTCCTTTCTCTCTCTCATATTATCTTCAGTTCACTTCAGTTCACACACACCTGAAGTTATTGAAAATTAAATGCATTGTTCCATCCAACTTTTTTACTGAGTTCCATTTACAGCATTTTTTGAACAAAACAAATAAATGTTACAAAAACCTGTTCTTGAAAGAATAAATTTAAATTTTCAATCACTCACTTATTTTTTCTTTAACGGCAATCTAATATATTTTTTTTTTATCCAATATCCAGTGTTGGATAATGGAGAAAAAAAAGTATATGGGGGGTGGGATGGTCAAAATGTTGGTATAACAGTGGTGAGGTAATCTCATGATTAAGATTATGATTATGAGGGACATAATTTGTATTAAGTACAATTTTTATGAGTGAGTGTGAGGTACACTATTATAGGGAAAGAGGGGTCCACAAAGGGGGGGGGGGGGGGGGGGGGGGGGGGGGGGGGGGGGGGGGGGGGGGGGGGGGGGGGGGGGGGGGGGGGGGGGGGGGGGGGGGGGGGGGGGGGGGGGGGGGGGGGGGGGGGGGGGGGGGGGGGGGGGGGGGGGGGGGGGGGGGGGGGGGGGGGGGGGGGGGGGGGGGGGGGGGGGGGGGGGGGGGGGGGGGGGGGGGGGGGGGGGGGGGGGGGGGGGGGGGGGGGGGGGGGGGGGGGGGGGGGGGGGGGGGGGGGGGGGGGGGGGGGGGGGGGGGGGGGGGGGGGGGGGGGGGGGGGGGGGGGGGGGGGGGGGGGGGGGGGGGGGGGGGGGGGGGGGGGGGGGGGGGGGGGGGGGGGGGGGGGGGGGGGGGGGGGGGGGGGGGGGGGGGGGGGGGGGGGGGGGGGGGGGGGGGGGGGGGGGGGGGGGGGGGGGGGGGGGGGGGGGGGGGGGGGGGGGGGGGGGGGGGGGGGGGGGGGGGGGGGGGGGGGGGGGGGGGGGGGGGGGGGGGGGGGGGGGGGGGGGGGGGGGGGGGGGGGGGGGGGGGGGGGGGGGGGGGGGGGGGGGGGGGGGGGGGGGGGGGGGGGGGGGGGGGGGGGGGGGGGGGGGGGGGGGGGGGGGGGGGGGGGGGGGGGGGGGGGGGGGGGGGGGGGGGGGGGGGGGTTTTTTTTTTTTTTTTTTTTTTTTTTTTTAAAAAAAAAAAAAAAAAAAAAAAAAAAAAACTCGATAATTTACCCTTTAGGGATTGGGATTGGGGATTGGGGATTGGGCGTGCTGGGAAGGGGAACACAAGAACAGTGTTGGATGTAGGGATACAGGGAGACCGGTTTTATTGTTTCCTCCCTCCATTCTGTCCCTATTTCTTTTGGATTCTTTTGTTTGTGGGCCTTTTTTTTTCTTCCGCTTTCAGACCAAAACTTCAGTTGGACTTTCCTTTTAACTCTCTCTTTTTTTTTTTTTTTTTTTCATTAAAATTCTAGAATCATTACTTTGATTAATATGAATTCCATCTAAATTACATATGTAAAGTGGTGTCTAAAAGGAGACTAATATTGATTTTGAAAAAAAAAAAAAAAAAAAAAAAGTAAATGTAAGAAAAGTTTCTGTCTGGGTCGAATAGCCCAATAGTTGAATATGTCCTGATATACATAGAAGCCCATTGTTGGGAATAATTTGTTTGGGCTTAAAATGCCCAAAACAAACGATAGTAATTTGATGTCCAAAACTTTCATTCGAGTTAGCTGACGTGGCAGTTCTGTAAGAAATTCGTTTTTGAGCTGAAAAGGTTCTACCAAATTAGGGTTTTTGCTAAGGGAACTACTCAATCGCATCGGCAGTTAGATTTTGGTACAAAATCAATGGAGGGATTGATGGTTGCTGATGCTAGTTTAATGGTGTACGTGCACCCGTCGAAGGCTAAAAGGATAAAAGATTCTATTCTTCGGGAACTCAGTACACTGCTATTCAAGTAAGCTTTCTTTTCTTTCTTTCCTTTTTTTTTTTTTAATAAATGAGTAAGCTTTCTTATGTAATTACCTTAAATTCTGAATCTTGAATCTATTTAGACTTGTTATCATTGGTTTGTTGTTCCCTTAAGTTCTATTTTTTTTTTTTTTAAACTGTAAATTATTCTTATTGCAGGTTTAATGAAACGTTTGATGGTGTTGTACTGGCATATGACCCCAAAAATCCAAGTGATTTGGCAAGAATTTTGCCGGGAATCCATCCTTATTTTGGAGTGAGAATAGAGGCAAAGCTATTACTCTTTCATCCTAAGCCCAACATGCTTTTAGGTAGTTCAGCTGCTCTTCTCTGCTCTGTATAATGTGCATTATCTTGCAAGAAGTTTCATGTATAAGTTTGAAATACTTGGAGTTTTTGAGGAAATTTGAGCTCATTAAATCAGTTGGGGGGCAACACCTATGAAGTAGGCTAAAATGTATATATAATCTACTGATGCAGTGATCAAGTATTTCACTATTGATGAAACTACTCTTTCAATTGTTGCTTTTTCTTCCAAAACAAAGTTTATCTGAATGTTAAGTTGACCTGCTTTACATCATCTTTTGGGTTATTGGACTCTTGCATGCTCCGTCCACCCCTGGGCACTTTTTGGCATCATTATCCTGCACCCAAACATCTCTATTATGTTGCAAAAAATTTCAGCCCCTATCTTGACGATTTGTTTATATCATGTTGCTTTTCAGAGGGCGAGGTAGTTAAACTCAGCCAACAATCCATCCACATTATTGTCCTTGGTTTTTCATCTGCTGTTATTTTGGAGGATGACATCCGTGGAGAATTTAAGTATAAAATTGTAAGCACTATGGATTTCGGTAGTCATCGTATCTTTTATTTTTCTTGGGGAGGAATGGGGCAGGGAAATATTTATGCTTCCAGTTCCCGTGACAAATCCCTAATTCATGTCTTCTGGGCAGAAACATGACAAGGAATCCTTTGTGAGTAGTTCAAATAAAAAGCATAGAATCGTGGTTGGAACCATCCTACGCTTTGAGGTTAAGAGGTAAATAAAAATTCTTTTTTTTTTCAACTTTTTTTGCCAGGTTTTTTTCTCTGCTATATGTTCTAATGGCTTTGAAGTGACTGAAATTATTCCTCAGCACTTGGTGATTGAGGACATCTTTCTATGAAGTAACTTTTTCTCTTTATAGCAAATAAAGGGAGTTTTATTTGCAATTTTTATGTCTTTATACACATCCTGGTGTATTTAACCTTAATAAGGTAATTGACAAGAACACCCAGTCGGCAAAGTGTCTAGAGTTCCTGTCATTTTTAATTTCTTGACTATGATGTGTAGCTAGAGAGTTACAATACCTCACCAATTACTTTCCGTAGATGGTTGATTTGAAACTCTTACCTGTATTTTGGTATGAGTATGTATGCTTCATTCGCTTATACAATAGAAGTGGAGGCGTTTACATCATAATAGGAAAGGAAATGGTATTTATTGTCTTATACAAATGAAATGTTGCTTAGGGTGACTTTTCCAATGCTGCACTTAGTCTGTTACAAATTTGTGTCTTCCTTACAAATTATCCATGTAGTGCTCATTTGTGTCCTGCTGCGAAATAATTGTGATTAACCTATTTATGTTTTTCCGCCAAAATTTTTCAAAAGTAAACGAATTTGATTATATAATGCATTCCTATTGGGTTTTTATTTTTTAGCTGGACAATTCAATACTGAGGTGGGATTAGTTGACTGATGGAAGTGGCATATCTTGTGTTTGTCTCTGCTAATCTGTAATAGATGCCCTTTGTAATTCCATTTCTGATCACTTTAATATAGAAAAAAAATATTATATGGGGATGATTAAATGACTGAATTTGGGAGCACTTGTAGATTTGATGAAGAAATACTGCACATCTCTGGATCATTGGTTCCTACTCATACAGGATGTGTCCGATGGTTAGAAAGAAATTTGGAGAAATGGTCTCAATGTGACAGGTGATTTCTTGAACTTTTAGTAAACTAAACAAGAAGGATATTCTATCTGGTTTCCATACCGTAGTTTTCTCATAAATGAAAGCAAATGCTGCAGTACTATCAAGAAGAGGATTGCAACTGATGAAATCAGAGACAGTGCGGATCGCGACAAAGTTATGATGGATGAAACAGTACCCATGAGTTCTAATAATCCTAACAAGAAATCAAAGAGAATGAAAACAGGGGACAATTGAAACTTACTGCAGGAGCGCATTTGCATACACTGTATTGTTATCTTAACAGTAGGTTAGTTTGATAGGTGCTATAAGTTTTTTCTTTTCCCTTGTACATTCTCAGATACACTAGCATTATTGGTTGCATTTGCCACATTATAACTCAGGAATGTACCATTTTGGGAAGATGAATAGGAATCTGATAATACAAGGTCCATGAAATTTGAAGCCCATTTTGCAGGCTCTTAAAATCTTGAAGCCAATTGGTTTTAAATGGTCAAAAAATACAAAGTTAATCTGTTTCTTTTGACATCAAATTATTGTACCAGGATATTCTTTAGTTGTAAAGATGCACGTAAATTCTTTCAAGAATGTAAGTAGACTTGTGACCTTTGAGCCTCTTTGGACAGATCTGCATTCCTTTTCCATCACAGACAATGTAAAAAGATATCCCATAAGACAGTATGAATAGTGATTTTTCCTCAAATAGGCAGCTAAAGATGGGACAAGACCAAAACAAATTTATACAAAACCACTAAAGCACATTGTTTCCTAGACCAAAAGGACATGATTTAAGAAACTATAAATTATTAAGATTACATACTGCATTTTTCATCATAAGGGTTGGGATATATGCCAACTCTTTCTTGTCTGCAAATTTCCAATGGGCAGAGTAGAGTTAAACAGCTACCAATTGTTTTCATATTTAGATATGGTAGCAACTGAAACTAAATAATGTTATTTATTTTCCTTAGGATAATGTTTTTTTGTAGAATTTTAGATCCTCAATCATGTAATGCTGGATGTAGATTGATAAATTTTGATGCAGTTAGCATTGTATCTTAGGGGGCCCTTGCAAAATATGCTTCTCTTTCTTATTCGGCTTCTAAGTTGCATGCTTGCTTATGAATGTTTCTTGTGGTTGTGACACATTGCAGAGATTTTGAGGGTTGGTTAACAAAATCATATCTTCCTATTTAGGTTAGGGGTGCAAGTAGTACGTTCCAATTTTTCCAATGTACTTATGATTGGTGTTGCAGAAGGAAAAAAATTATATGTATATATGGTTGCCAAATAAGAATATATGGGAGGAATCACAATCAGCATTGGTTATGGGGTCCTTTTCAGAAACACCCATATTCCATTTTGGGACCCTGCAGTATAAAATCCAAATGAAAATGAAAGTTGTAAAGAAAAGTATTCATATTTTAATTGTTGTCAATATATATATATATATATATGAACACAGAAAGAGATGGAGGGTTTCCAGGTTGGTAAAATGATGCTGTGGGTTGCATTGCATCTTTCCTGCCATGTGCTGTCTTGATTTTAATAATCAGAAGAAAACAGAAGAAGGTTATGACAAGAAGTACCGTGCAATCCGGAATGGTAACATGCTTCTAATATCTCTCTCTCTCTCTCTCTCTCTCTCTCTGCTTTTTTTTTTTTGAAGTATTTGAAATTTGCAGCAGAAGCAGCAGTTAAGGATCGAATCTTTGTTTGGTTTACCCTTCCATTGATTGTCCCATCTTCTGACATCCTCTTTTGTTTTCTCACTCATGGCTTGAATACATAGATCTTAAAGATTTCCTCATATTAATGATGGATTTTGCGTAGTTTATTAACGTGGTGGAAGTTGAACTTGACTATCAAAAATCAACTCTGCAGGCTTTGTTTTCCAGGGAAGATAAAAAAATTGGGAAAGTTGGTGGAGTCTTTTTTTTTAAAACTATATTACTTGTCTTTTTCTCTGGAATGAACTGAGGAAAGCTTTAATGGGGTTGTAAGGGATGACCTCTTCAGTTTCTGCTACCCCCCGAGTAAATTCTTGCATGAAATTAAGATATTTGATCTTGTGAAATCAAGATTTCTTTTTTATTACAAATATTGGGGAGAATCCAAGACAGGAGGAAATCATTGTGGTACTAAATTCATTTACAGACCATGATTGAATGTATCATTATTTTGTGGTTATGCCACTGAAAAGGAAAAAGGAAAAATCTATTCATTTGAATTTGTTCCATTCCATGTGATGTTCATTTGCTTCACTAAATAGTAAATCTTAACATCCTCAATTATCTGTGGATTTCGGGATGGGAAAAAAAAATGATTCTCAATCATTTTCAATCATTTGTTTCGACTGAAAAAAAAAAAAAGAAAATAGAAAAAAGGAATTTGTGAAATGATTAGAATTAAGAATAATGAAACGTCAAACAACGCCCACTAAAGACTTGGTCCGGCCGTCCGTCGCTTAACCACTGCCCTCAAATAAAAGTTAGATACCCATATCATTGAGTTGATGCCATTAATGTCTAATATCTTTATTTGCTTATATCTTCAACAATCATCATCAATTACATCCATAAAGTAGCATTAATTGTTATTGTCTCAATTACATCTTGACAGTGAATTGTGAATATTATACGAAATTCTTGATTCATTATTAGATGCAAGTGTGATATGTAAAATTTTTGGCAAAGTCGCAAACAAAAGTTAAACTATGTTGTGAATACAACTTGAATCAAATTTAAATTTATCAAAACAAAAAGAATCCAATCATAGTTTCATATGTCACAACTTCACACACCGGTCAAATGAACATCATCTTTCTTGTAAAGATAAACATATTTTCATATCTTCTTTAATAAAAAAAAAAAAAAAAAATTAGAGATCATTAGAGCGCACTCTAGTCTCATTTTATCATAAATGAAATAGTGCCAAAGTCAAATAAATAAACTTGGTAGTATGTATTTTATTTAGTTTTTCTAGGGCCTCACGTTTTGAAATGAATATTATAATTATTGTTGGCGGGTGCATGAATGTAGAGACTGGCGAAATAGATAGTATGTGGATTTTCCATAAGTATGGAGGCAATGGCATTATCAAACAAGTACGGATTTCTCGGGAATGAACTACCAATCTATAGTCCATACACATGAAAATTGCTACTTCTATTAACTATGTTAACTAACTACTGCTGTTAATTGATTCTTTACAATTGGAGGTGCTAAGCGTTATATATATATATATATATATATATAAGAGAGAGAGAGAGAGAGAGAGAATGCAGAAATGGGTTGGCTCTCTCCCCCATGTGAGCTTCTTTAATAAGTTTTCTCTGCTCTCACCACTGCACCGCACCACTGTGAATAATAATTCTTATTATTCATTTTTCTTTTTCATTCTTCACTTTTGTCTGCCATCGAATCCCATACATTGAGTAGTAGAATCTATTTCATTTAACGCATTTACAAAAACTTGTCTAATTTTATAGTATAGCGTTTAATCTGAAAAGAAACTAATTATATATATTTTTTTAACTCAAGATATATTGATCAACTCTTTTCTTTTCCCTTTTACACAAGTAACATGCATGCAAGGTAAAGAAATTAAAAGAACCCTAGCTAGCTAGCACTCTACGACGAAAAAGAATCACATATACATAGAGGTAGCTAGGGTAAGCGTGCATGGATAATATAAAAGGCACGGGTGGGTTCTTCTTTCCAATCAGTAGCATCGATCATCACAGGCATCTGCAGAAAATGTAGATTCTATGCATGCATCACCACCCCGCGTCTTAATATATATATATATCCATGGTGATGGTGGTCTGAAAAGGTGAAACCAGAGGAATAGCTTTCGGTTGGGGTTGTGCGCTCAGACGTTGACAACATTATATATATATATATATATATATATAAAAGTAGAAGTTATTGAGAATTTTTTAGGGATTTTATATATATATATATATAAAGGAAAAGCTTTTGCTTTTTGTTGCTACGTAAGAAAGATGGTAGTTCTGGGGAACTGATTAGTTGTAGGTTCCAGTTCTGCATGGTACGTTGTAAGTGCACCTCTATCTGTACTGTCTTTCAACTTTAGGTTGTGAAAAAACTGCGCTGAAAATTAAAAGCTAAGTGTGATGATGAGTTGTACTGGGATTTTCATAACAAATAATAATAACAACAATAATAATATTTGATGATGATTTGTTAGGGTAGCATAGCATAGCAAATGCATAAAATTATATATATTCGTACAATCTAACAAGCTAGTGGTACAACCAAGTTGGTTGCACCTACGAGCCAGCCAATTCATAATAATTTCAACAGCACAAGCACAACTTATATATATATATAGGATATATATTAATTGGAGAAATGGCATTTTGCAGATTAATTATAAAATTTCTGATTATTATTATTTTAATTAGAAAAATTGTTTCGGGTCAATATCTCCAATTTATAATTTTTCTTTTTTGGAGGGTACGTGAAGAAATATATATATATATATATATATATATATCTGTGTGGTGACCTTTCGAATTAAATGAATACCCCCTTCAACCAATCATATCTTCGTTCTTGAGTTGAATAATTTATATGAAGATGCATTGAGAAACAAGAAAATGGGAGGAAAAATTTAGTGGAAGATAAGAATTATTGAAGCACCGGCCTTTGCATTGGGAATGAGCAGAAACCTAGCTCTGCTCTGCAAGTGGTTGAATTGCATATATATCATATACATGCATGCAAAACTAGGCGCAATCAAGTTTTTGTCAGTACAAATAATTGTTATCCAGAGAATTCCAAGAATGCCTCCTAAATCTAAACCTGTTCGTCAACAAGAAGCCACTACTTCTTTATTATCACTACTATTTAAATACTAATAATAATAAGGATAATTTGATGATTTATGCGTATTTTTAACTTTGTAAGTATTAATAAATGTTATTCCTTTCCAGCATTTGTAAGAGATTACAAATAATTCATTGATATCAAATATTCATGACACTTAAATCGATAAATTATTAGTTTATTGTTCAACACATCTTAAAATAGTAAAGTACTTTTGAAGAGGTAAAAGAGATTTTAGATTAAATACATACATATATTATTTTATATATAAATATATATAATAACATACATTATTGGTCACAGCCAATGATGATTGACCTATTTAATATGTGTGTTTTTAAGTTGAATAAAGGATTATCATATATATATATATATACATATATATTACCATATTTATGATCAGCTTCTTTTGATACACTGCAAGACGAGAGACTTTTGATTAATTTATGTTATCAAAACTACATTACAGCTCTGGACTAGCAACAAAAAGAGACGACGTTCTCCTGCGGCTCCTCCTTTTTTGTTTTAATGATTCAAAAAAAAGCTGGCAATTACCATTAGATTCCAAACTAATTAATATTATCAATTAAGCACTATTTTGGCTGTATTTTTCTGGATTTAGGACACGTATCCTATAAATAAAAAAAAAAAAAAAAAAAAAATCTTTTCTAAAACCCTGCTAAAAATTTACATTATCAACTAAAGCTAATTTTGGCGTGCTGACCTAACAAATTAAAACAATTTCTTGAATCTCATAAACATTTTCATTGGTTTTGTTTAGTTAATCTCTAGTCATCATTTAAAATTTCTATGATAATATCAGTGGAGATTACTTTAGGAATCTAACGATTAATTTTTTTTCCATTGTTAAATTCTGAGTTTCCATTGGATCTCATATTTATATATATATTGTACCATTAAAATTCTGTTCTGCACCAAGTTAAGGACATGTGCATAGCTGCTTATATATATATATTAAGATTTTGATGGTCAAATTAAGATAATGATATCTATAATAAGACTTGATTATCAACAGACATTGTTCAATGAATCCATCGATAAAAAAAAAGCATGCAAGGAATTTTTAGCAATATATATAAATATATGCATCATGCAGCAGTGTTTTTTTTTTTTCTCTAAAAATAATAATAATATTTGTGTGTTGTTTCAGACAGAAACATGCGGGGAATCGATGGATCTGATGAACGAAAGTGCTCCTAATTTAAGATAAACCGCAAGATTTATGAGTTGAAAGCCTCACGTTCTGTTGTCTCATAATCACTGCTCTAAATCTAATTATCAGATAGAAGAATATATGGAGAAAAAGAAACCATTACAATTTCATGAGGGTACGTCTCGAGACGGGGAATGGGGGGGTACGTGGCAGCCTCCTAGACTGCCGAATGCAAACATTGGCTGTCACAGCTGCTAAAAACTCATTTTAGTACCCGAGATTGTCGGCCTTAATATTAATACTACCAAAACGACATTTTAATTATCGTTAATCCAAAAAGATTAGTGGATAAAACTATATATATCCATAATCCGACAAACTAATAAGTACCAACATTAACATTACGTTCTTTTCATCAGAATTTGCATATGCATTGAAATGGAATAAATTCAAATTGACTTATCTGTGTAGATTTTACCGCAATTGAACCGGACCGGACAAGTTCCTGCACAAAAGTCAAGCCGGAAGGGATGTACTTCCGATTGACCCTCCGAAGATTTTGTCGAATGTGGAGAATTAATTTTGTGTAGAAAGTTGTCCGGTCCGGTTCAATTGCGGTAAAATCTACACGGATAAGTCAATTTGAATTTATTCCCTTTCAGTTGGTTCCGTTACCGGGAAAGATTCAAACATTCTGTACATTTTTTCTTTTACCGTATATCACATTCATATAAAAATCATGGTATCAAAGACGCAAGAAAATGAAGGTCGGAAAGAAACAGATGCGTGTAGGCATTCTCAGCCTACCCAACGTGCGGTATCCACTGGAAGGATACCCCCGGAACAATCAGACTTACGTGAATATTTAAATGATAGAAGGATTCAAGACCAACAACCTGAGGAGGTTGAACGTCTTCAACTTGAGATTGAAAATTTACAAAAGAAGCAAAAGTTAATGAGTGATTGGTATAAGCTACAGCAGGAAGCCGCACTTCTTGGAGAACATTTGCCACCGCTGAAGATGAAAGAAATAAATCATGAGCGGGCTAACACACATATTTCTCAACCGACTCCCAATGCAGCTTCACAGATCCAGCTAACTCATTCTCAGGGTACCAATTCAATCTAAACCCGATATTTTGAATTTTGATATTCCTGTGCAAAGAAAGGGTGTAAGACAATCCAGACCTCGAAATGAAATGGGAGAATCGTCTCATCGTGCGAGACCTACGCAAGATCACAAGGCGAGCACAAAGTCAATACTCACCTCAACAGAGGATAAGAAAGTCACTGGATCCTCCAACTTATCGCCAAAGGCATTTCACTCCACCACGGAATAAGGAGAAAATACCTTATGAATCAATTGCGGCATGTTTCCGATAATCATAGGAAGCCATTCGAGATGGGCCCATTCGTGCAATGGATTCGAGACATCCTACCGACACAAACTTGAAATTACCCCAATTTGTCTTGTATACGGAAAAAGCAAGGCCGCAGGAACACGTTTGTCGTTATAAGTCAAAGCAATGGGATTAGTCACCAGTGATGAAGCTGTACTGTGTAAAGCATTTCCGAGTACATTATCCGAGAAGGCGTTAACATGGTTTACTTCGTTAAAAGTAAACAGTATAGACTCATGGTATACGCTGGAAAAACTTTTTCTTGATAAGTTTAGCACAGCGGGCGAGATCCCAAAGACACGTGGAGATTTAACAAATGTGAAGCAGCGAGACGATGAACCATTGTTTGAATATGTTGAACGTTTCAAAAGGGTTTATGAAGAAATTGAAGGTTTGAGTCATGATACAAGATCTTGCTTGTTTTGAAGGCGGGTTGAAGTCTCATGCACTCAAAACGGAGTTCGGACTCCAAAACGCGGACATTGGGAGAAATGTTCAGGACGCAAAACATGTGGCCATGGCGATTGAACAACCAGATAGACGTCATTCCATACCAAAAGAACTTGAAAGGAAAAATGAAGGACCTAAGCGGGAGGCCATACGCGAAGTGACCAAGGGAATGGCTGAGAAGAATAGAGTACCTTATGTTCCAAGTCGATCGAGCTATGATAACCAGGGAAAGAATCGAATTCGGAGAACCGAAAGACCATTCGGGCTAAATATCCCCGGCAGAAAGTTTGGTGGCGGTACTTAAAGAGAAGTACGGAGTGCGAGATCCTCCACCCCTTAATCCACAAAGTGAGAATTTACGGGATAGAAGTAAGTATTGTGATTTTCATAGAACGCATGGACACAATCTGAAAAATTGCTTTCCATTAAAAAGAATCATTGAATCTTTGAAGAAGAGAGGTTTGTTGAGTGAATTTCTGAAAGATGGTACTCCGCCTTCGTCGGAGTCCGGAGGAAAAGAAAAGGTCATAGAGGTTATATTTGATGAAACACCATCAATAACCAAGTTGAAACGACAAATTCATATGTTGAAAGAAACTTGGATAACTCCCGAGTATGAGTTAAGAGAGCCGCGTTATCACTTTTTCTCAAGCGGAGCTATATCCCCGACTATGAGCGAAATCTCAACCCTGTGATATTGGACGTTGTAATCACTCGCCCAAGTTGGGAAGTGTTTTTAGTTAAAAGGGTTTTGATTGATACAGGAGCAGCCATAAATGTCTTGTATTATCATTGCTTTAAAGAGATGGGTCTAAGTGATCATTGTTTGACACCAACTTCGTCAAGACTTGAAGGGTTCACAACACATAAAATAAATACAAAGGGTTTAGTTACCCTTAATGTCGGACTTGGAATTTGGCCGGCATGTCGTTCAGAAATGATACAATTTTCCTGCGTAGATATTCCATCAAATTATAATGCAATACTTGGAGTCCAAGGCACGCGACTTTTGGTATGGTGGTATCAATTCCACACCAACGTGCTAAAATTCCCTACTCCCGCAGGTATTGGCATTTTAACTTCAAATCCTCGGTGTGTTTTGGATCATATGTTGAAAAGAAAGCGAGCTTCCAAGGAAGTTGAAGAGGATCCTTCAAAACGATGTCTTACAACTTATCTTGAGGAAAATTCAAGTCAAGTGATACAAGAATATGAAGAAGTGATGATTAATCCTACTCACCCGGAACAACGAGTGAAAATAGGAAAAGGAGTCCCCAGCGAAGAAATGAAACAATTGAAAGAATTCTTGATCAATCATAAGGATAACTTCGCTTGGGGTCGGAAGATATGCTGGTCTTGATCGGAGTATAGCTGAACATAAGCTAAACCTTAATCCAAAGATATACTCCGATTCAACAAAAGCAACGACATTTTAAGGATGAGAAGGAAAAGGCGGCAAAAAGAAGAAATAAGGAAACTTCTTCGAGCAAGATTCATACGAGAAGTCGAATATCCAACTTGGTTGGCCAATGTAGTTTTGGTCAAGAAAGCAAATGGGAAGTGGAGACCGTGTGTGGACTTCACCGACTTAAACAAAGCTTGTCCTAAAGATTGTTATCCACTTCCTAAAATTGATAAATTGGTGGATTCCACATCGGATATGAAATGATGAGTTTCTTGGATGCCTTTTCAGGATATCATCAAATCAAGATGTGTACTCAAGACCAAGTCCATACCGTTTCGGGCAGCTGGGAAGTTATTTTGTTATAACGTGATGCCTTTTGGACTCAAAAATGCAGTGCCACATATCAACGTATGATGGATAAAGTGTTCCGTGAACAAATGGGAAGAAATGTGGAAGTTTATGTAGATGATATGGTTGTAAAGACCTCAAAGGGAAAGTCGCACATTGATGACTTAGTTGAAACTTTTGGTACATTGACCAAGTATCGGTTAAAGTTAAATCCTATGAAGTGTACTTTCGAGTACGAGCTGGTAAATTTTTAGGTTTTATGATGACGAAAAGAGGAATTGAAGTAAATCCGAAAAGATATCGGCTCTTTTGGCAATACAAGAACCTCGTTGTATTAAAGATGTTCGGAGGCTTAATGGATGTATAGCTTCTCTTGGAAGATTTATATCAAAGTCGGCTGAGCGATCACTTCCATTCTTTCGAACTTTGAAACAAGCATCAAAATCCTTTGTTTGGACGAAGAATGTCGTCAAGAATGGGTAAAGTTAAAGGAATACTTGCAACACCCACCTCTTTTGAGTCTCCCTCTGCGGGGAAATTTTGTACTTGTACTTAGCTGCTAGTCATCGACGGTAGCCTCGGGATTAGTTAGAGAAGTTGACAATAAGCAACTCCGTGGTTTATGTAAGCAAGGTTTTGAACGGGCGGAAACCCGCTATGTTAATATAGAAAAATTAGCTTACTCCTTGGTTGTTGCGGCGCGTAAATTACGGATTTATTTTGAGTCACATCCTATAATTGTCTACACAAATTCGCCACTAAAACAAATTTATCAAAAACTTGATCAATCAGGGAGAATGCTTAAGTGGTCGATTGAGCTTTGTGGATATGATATCCAATTTAAGCCTCGCACTTCGATTAAAGCCCAAGCTCGCCGATTTTCTAGCCGAAACCTCGTTTTCCGAAGATGAGGGCTTGGCTTTAGTTCCATATAAAGAGCCCATCTCGGAATACCCCCAAGCTTGGGCTATGAAGGTAGATGGATCGGTAAATCGGAACGGAGTCGGAGTTGGCATGGTCCTGGATTCACCAAGTAAAACTTTTCATAAATGTCGAGTATACGCTTGAAATTTTCAATTTCAAACAATCAAGCGGAATATGAGGCATTATTACTTGGAATGACTTGGGCAATGGAAGTCGGCATTCAATCATTACACGTATCTAGTGATTCACAAGTCGTAGTACGGCAAGTCAACGAAGAATACGCGGTCATTCTGAAAACTTGAAGCCCTACTTCGCCTATGCTAATCAATTAAAGAAAACTTTTGCATTCTTTGAGCTTGATAAAATTGATCGTGCACAAAATCACGAAGCGGATCATTTATCACGGATTGCCTCCAATGATATGTCAAATGATTTACATGTTCACGTGGAAATATATATTACTTCTATTCTCCAACAAGTCATGGTTGTGTTAACTAATTCCACTCAATCGCAATCTTGGATTGATGAAATACGAGATTACCTTGAACACAACACTTTACCGCAAAGTCCAAGTGAAGCAAAATCAATACGGACAATGGAGTGCTCGTTATGTGATACACGACAATTTGTTGTATCGTAGATCGTTTTCAAAACCTTTTACTCGTTGTATCCCTCCATCATTGGTACAATCGGTGTTAGAGGAAGTACACGAAGGAGTTTGCGGAGGACATCCTGGAGCTCGTGCACTTGCAGATCGAATAATTCATCAAGGATTTTATTGGCCAACTCTCAAAAAGGATGCACAAGATTATGTTCGGAAGTGTCGAAGTTGTCAACTTTTCGGCAACATACCACGACTTCCCTCAATTCAACAGACACCTGTGACATTAACATGGCCCTTTGATATGTGGGGCATGGATTTAATGGGAAAGTTCCCAAGGTCAAAAAGCGGATTCGAATATATGATAGTCGCAGTTGATTATTTTTCTAAGTGGATTGAGGCTAAACCGCTAGTACATCCAACTGAAGAAAACGTGTTAAACTTTTTTCATGACTCCATCTTATGTCGATTCGGGGTACCAAGAGCTGTTGTCACCGACCATGGAACTCAATTTTCAAGAAAATTTTCAACTGAATGTGAACGATTACACATAAAACACTGGAAATCATCAGTAGCTCATCCCCAAGGCAATGGACAAGCCGAAGCTGCAAATAAATTGATTATGCAAGCTCTCAAAAGGAATCTTGAAGGACTGTCTAGAAAATGGGTAGATGAATTACATTCTGCATTATGGTCGGTTCGTACTTCGACTCGGGGACCTACAGGAGAAACACCTTATGCGTTGGTCTATGGATCGGAGGCAGTTGCACCAGCTGAACTGGCACTCCCCACATATCGTATTTCACATTTTGATAGTCAAGATAATGAAGAGTCTCGGTTACGTGACTTGGATTTGTTGGATGAAAAACGAAAAACTTCTAGACTCCGATCCGAAGCATACAAGGTTAAAATGAAGTCCTCACATGATAAGAAAGTTGTTTCACGACCGCTACATATAGGTGATTGGGTATTGCGAAAAATTGAAGTCACTACACATCAATTAGATGCAAATAAACCGACACCTAACCGGGAAGGACCATACCAAGTAAAAAGCGAAGTGAGACCAGGAACATTTCGATTAGCAAAAGAAGATGGAACTTTACTTCCAAATCCTTGGCATTCAGACCATCTTAAAAAATATTTTGTGTAAAGGCAATATTGATTAATATAGTCAATAGAATAATCCTTGTTGATTATTTAATGAAGTTTATGATATTGCTTATGTGAGTAACAAATGGTTATGACATGTGCAAGTAGAGCTTTTCATTAATGATAAATCGAGGTACAAAGAGTCGATAAAAAAAAAAAAAAAAAAAAAAAAAAAATGATGATATATCCCTACGACTAAGTGAATGATGATAAATCCCTACGACTAAGTGGAAGGAGCATCCGGAGGTCAGATCGCATCCGAGGGCCGCACTACACCCGACCGAGGGCTGCATCATTCGGGGGCCGCACCGCATCAAAGCCGCACCGCATCGGGAGGTTGCACAACCGGGACTTCGCCAACATTTGAGTTGGATGGGACATCTTCCAGTTAGATGTCTCCGGCATAAGGTGTTAGAATTTCCTCACTCAAGTCAAAAAGAGTTGGCGTGACTTTCGGAGGATGTACCCACACTTCACTGTTATGACGAGCATCGATCATCTCTATTTCACTCATCTCATCTTCATTATATGGAACAAACTCCGCACCGTTCCTAAATTCTTTATCCGAAAAAGAACCAATAAACAACCGAGCAAGGAATTGTTTATCCGGAACTAAGTGATGAAGATTGCGGATAGCATGAGCACATCCTCGTTCGAAAAATGGACACGCTTGAGTCGGAACCATCTTCTGAAAGTCAGGGGAAGATTGGAACTCATCCATTAACTTCGAAGTGTATGCTTTGTTGATCTATAATATGCTACTCGATCGGATAAGACCCGAATTTCAGCAGCATGATTTTTATCTTTTTCCGTTTTCCCGCAATTCCAGTTCTTTAATTTTGGCATTAGCGGAGTGCAATTGGTCCACCACACGGCGATACTTTGCATTCGAAGTATCCAAGTCTTCTTTCATAGATGAAATCCGGTCCTTGGTGGAGGAGAGCTCGCTTTCTACTACCGCCAACTTGTTCTCCATAGCAAGCATGAGACTTTTTGAAGAATTTTGGAGGGACATTTGAGCGAGGTGCATAGCGTATGCAGCTACCTATCAAACAAAGTAAAAGATATGTCACAAATGAAATAAGGTATAAATATCAAGATATTTACATTAAGTGTAAATAGATACCGGGAAAGACGGAACCCAGGAGTCCCACTGTGTCGTCAGGTGCTCATGGAACCGATACTTTTATAAGTATCAAGTATCCATACATCTCCTTAGTGGTCCAATGCCCGAAAAACGACCGACTTCGGGAGAGGGACAGCTTTAAGCCCCCTAAGCGAGGAGCCGGGTGGATCTCACGGCCAAGGGCGGCACATCCGTTATTAGTAGAGGGGAGTTTGAACCCAGTTGAAGCCAAGAAGCTTCTTTTCCCTTAGGCCGGCTAGACTCCCCCGAGAATGACTCGACTACGGATTACGGACGACCATCTCAGGATTACTTCGACTCCGTTTTGAAGACGGAGCCTGTGTAGAAGGATTTTTCTCCAAAGTCCTCTTCTTTGGAGATTTCTTTTTCATGCGCCAGCGCTGTGCAGCCCGAATCTTCGGATTCGTTCACTTCGACAACAAACACCTTTTGCACTAGCTTTCGGTGGGTTTGGAGTGACCTTCTCCAAAGCTTTTGATCTAGCAACTGAAGAGATTTTCTTATCGAAGCAAAATCCATATCTGCAAGTATAGAACGAGAAGATGAGTAAAATAGCAAGTAAAATAAAAAAAATTCTCAAAAATAAGTATTTATACCCTCATCAATCCGACATCCTGCAGAGGTTGCAGCAGAACATATGTTACACTCATCAAAAAATACTCTACCCGGATGAATTCTCCATACAGGGTATTCATTTATATCGTCTAGACCTAACTCAGCTCGGCGTTCTTTAAATTGGAATCCTCCGATTCCACACCACCGCAAACTCTCGGGACTCAACAAATCACTAGACAAAAAATATTTAGTCCGGGTGTCGGGGTCATCTCCTAATTCACTTCGGATGAAGTCAAGAAATTTTTTATCGGAGTCCGAGTACTTTGTTTTCTTTCCTATTGGTCTCCAAGCTTCCAACATCCCAACTAATGGACGGAAAGGAAAACCGGAAGTACTCTCAACACATACCCATCTTTCCCTCCAATCGGGAAGTTTGTTAGGGGGGGAATCAAAAAGGGTTACTACATTTGAGCGAGGTCCGACAGATAGGGTTCTTTTATTCATGCGAAGTATAGAAAAGAAAGTCCGCAAAATCAATTCGGACATTTCAACTCCTATCCGTCTACACAACACAATTAAACACAAAATACAAGAATCGTATTTGGATGAATGTGGCTGGTTGGGAATTTACCAATAACAAAAAATCGACAAAAGCGGGTCAAGAGGAAATCGAAGTCCATACATAAAATGGGCTAAAGGAACTGGGATAGAATAGTTGGTCATTGATAAAACTACAAAGGGAGCAAGTAATTTTATATTTACTCTCATCCACTAAACCCCGGATACAATTAACCTCAAGGCTTTCAATCATATTATTTTTTTAGTATGAAATCGCTTGAAAAAAGTTCCGAACTACCCCCGCTTTTGGTTTTCCGAATGTCTTTTTATTGAAATGCCAGTTGAAGTAACACCAAAGATACATAGTCTTAGAAGATGACGAGTAGAAGGAATAGCAACAGGGATAGTTAATCCTTGAAAGAAGTAAGTGAAGAAGAGGAAACTACGAACTACGGGAATAGAAGAAGAGGGAAGCGAAGTAAGTGGAATGGCAAAGAGGAATTGCTACAACGAGATGAGATAATCTCATCATTAGAAGACTCCTAGTCCCAAAATCTTGGTCACTTGCCAAAGCTTCGAAGTACTCGCAGACTCATCGAGCCGAGTTCCTCCACTTCGGTTAGAGACATGGTCGGAGGGTTATCATCGACTTCGACATTATAGCCTTGTGACAAATAAGGACTTTGGGTAAGTCTTACGAACTTTTTGATTACATATCCATGTCTATCATGTTAGAACCTTGTCCTATGCATACCCGTTCAATCCTCCACCCACCTATTAAGTCTTTTACTACGATAAACAAAAGCCCTAAAAATTAGTCTATGAAAACAGATCAAACAACCAAAATCCCAAAAATTCATCACATTTCAAATATCCCGTTTCCGGTCTATAACCATTCAATCCAACAAAAACAAAAAATTCTCACCACAAAAAAAAAAAAAACGGATAAACTAGAGTAAAATAGTAATAAAGAAATCAAATAAAACCATACGGTAAATGAAGAAGAATAATCGGAGCGGAGCGATGAAGAAGTAAAAACAAAATCGAAAGTTATTTTTTTAAAACGCAAGTGCGAAGAGTTGCGGGAAAAATCCAATAAAGGCGCGAAAATGGTGAATGGTGAAGAAAAGAGAATGAAAGAAGAAAGGGGGATATTTATAAGAGACAAAACCCTAGTCTCTCTCTTCCTTTCCCTTAAAAAATATATATACATACAGAAAATATATATGTATATTAAGTCCACTTTGACGGCCGAATGAGTGAAAACGTAAAGTCACGCCCTCTTATTGGGATATGTGAGCTTTATTTTGATTACAATTTTCCATAAAAGGCATAATTATATGTCCTTTCGTTTACAGACAAAGATAGACAGTTTGGTTTTTACAATGGAACCTAACGTAAGTGATACGACGCATTATCCCAGTAGTATGTCATCATTGGTTCGGATATCATCACAAGATTTCATCCGATCTGGAGGGCTACCGAAGAGGGTCTCTGTAAACATAGGAGGTTGACTCGATCTTAAGTGCGAGTCGACATTATTGACTCCGATTTTGAGTATGAATCGATTTTATTAATGGACTCCGATGAAAGTCATTATAGGTTGATCCTGAGTCGGATATTACTACATGAAAAGTCGTAACTCGAGGGGAATATTATTCCTGAAAGAATTACCTCATACTTCGCCGAAAATAAGCGAAGTCTAGAGATGGATAAATCTTCAGGATTATGGAAATTAATTACCGCTTGAGGTAAAATATCCGATTGGACCTACATGAAAAGTGATGTTGAAGATGACAGATATTATTCCACTCAAACATAAAGATGACAAATGTCACTCCATTCACTTTTTAAAATGACATGTGTATTAATGACACATGAAAGTTACCATAATAGTAACTTGTGTTAATCACAGTTAAAGTAAGTTAAGTTAAAGGAATGGGAGATATAAAAGGAAGAAAAGGAGAGGTATGGAAAAAGCTTTACTACTTAACTTTCTACACAAAATTAATTCTCCACATTCCGACAAAATCTTCGGAGGGTCAATCGGAAGTACATCCCTTCCGGCTTGACTTTTGTGCAGGAATTTGTCCGGTCCGGTTCAATTGCGATAAAATCTACACAGATAAGTCAATTTGAATTTATTCCCTTTCATGCATCAAAACAAAATCATTCGTGTCTAACTCTAATAATGTAAAAACATAGTGAAGAAAATAATTAAGGGAATGGAACCGTACCCGGGTTAAAGTACTCATAAATTGAAGGGCCGCACCCGTGTGTGTGAGTTTGAATTTATCTTTTTCAAAAATCTAAGAATAAATTATTTATTTATTTATTTATAAGAGGAAAAAAAAAAAAAAAAAGAAAAAAAAAAAAAAAAAAAGGAAAAGTCCAACTGGGCCGTACAAGAAGGAGGCCACGGGGGGTGAAGGACGTAAAGTAAGTGACACCACTGTACAGAAACAACTAAGCTCCTCCGAACCTAGACGTTCTTGTGAAAAAATAAAGCTATTTTTCCCACAATGGGCCCCGCCAACTGGTTTAACATGGGCTGTAAATAAATGTCTATTATATTATTTTTTCTAAAAAAAAAAGGGAGGTTAATTGGGGTAATATTTTAATAGAGAAAATCGGTTATTGGCCCGTTTGGGAGGAGGGGCACAGAAAGGGCCCCACTTGCCAGCAGAACAGATGAAGCGTACTTTAACTCCCTTTGGTGATGCCTCCCAAGACGGTGCCATGTCAGCTCCTGACGCTGACGTTGGATAACGGTATTTCTTTGAAATACGCGCCGAATTGTAGCAGATACCAGTTATTTCTGCCACGTCATCGAATCATTTTGGCCCCATCCTCCACTCTACTCTAGAACTTTGTTATTTATTACACTCTTCACTTCTGCTAATATCTTTTTGAGAACTACTACTGGATTCTATACAGATTTTTCACTGGTTAGAAGCCTCAACATATATATATTTATTAATAAATTAACCATACTATTTTTTCTTTATATTTATTGTAGTAAATAAAAATTGACAATAGAGGAGGAGATATAATTAATATAAATAAATGAATAAAAAGCAGTAAAATATCTGGAATGAGAACGTAATTTGGGGAATTAAGGAGACTTTTCTGCGGCAACGACAATATTATTGTGTTTTTAACTCCCAAAAAAGGCATGTTAAGATATGTCTTGCAGACTGTAGACAAGATAAAAAGTTGTTTGAACTACTATTTAATTAACTTGCTTGAAATTCAATCCAAAACCCTATTCTAAGACAACAGCAACAACAACAACAACAATAATAATAATAATAATATAATGATAATATACATATCTAAATCGGTCGTAAAAGTTTGTCTTAAATTCAGAAAACCTTTAAAAGATTTCCTCCACCACCATCATATATATATATATATATTGTTAATGAATTGAAAGCAGTTTCATGCAATATATTCCCCAAATCTCTAAATACTACTTTTGTCCCACTAAATAAATAATTACAAAGAAAATGTAAGAAACAAGAAGAATAATGGGAAAATATTGTGTCTAGAGATAAAAACAAAAGAAGGAAAGCTAGGATGCATTATGTAATTTTGTTTCCATGCATATGAAGTTTATTAATATGTGTTCATTCAAATTAATTAAGAATGATCGATTTTATAATTTACATCTTTGGTTTGGGAGTATATTAATTTGCTGAAAACAATGAACAATGTATATATAAACCTTAAATCTTAACAGGTGGGGCTCTAAAAATAGCAATAATATTTAGGGGGATGCATCGTACCACAAATTAAAGCATGCACGTGGACCTGGATTCCTCTTAATACTATTTCCCACTTTCTTGACCAATTTTTTCATCAAATTGGATAATTTCCTTTCACTAACATCATTACACCAACCTTTGCCCCCCCAAAATCTTTCTCATCAATCCTATCATTGAATTAGTGGTTTTTTCTTTTTCAGCTTTCTCCAAACTTTTCTAACTCCTAAGTTTGAAATCTCGCTTGTCTGGTCCTTTGATAATGTTCACATAATTTATCTTACAAACAAAAATAGATATGTAACATTTTAAAAAGGTTAATATGTGATTTTAATTTCTATTACATATGTTAAAATTTTGTCATAAGGTGTTGTAGAGAGTATTGTATACGGAAAAATATGGATAAAAAAAGGAAATGCCATGTGTCAAAGTTAGGGAAGAACTTGTATGTAAAGTAATTGACCAATCATGAATTGAAGTGAAGTTTCAATTTTTTTTTTTTTTGGAATATAAAGTATTATATAGATAAAGAAGGAAATAAAAGAAGGGGGGATAATTTTGGCTGCTTGTTTTAAAATGTTAAAGTAAGAGGTGGGGGAGTTGATGGGGTAGGCTTGCACATGGGTAATGGTAAGGTGTGGAGACTAACAAATTTAAAGAAATGGAGAATTAAATAAAACTATTTGTGGTGCAAAATATGAATATTTTATAGTTCAAGGGTTCAAAAGCATCTTCTCTTGGGCCAACTACCCTTCTTAGCGCCAAACAAGAGAAATTGAACTCTGCATGTGGTGGGTTTTTTGGGAGTTTCTACTTTCGACTTCCCTTCCTCCACCTCCCAAATACACTATTGCCTGCTTCTGTTCTTTGCTTTTCCTTCTTTATATATATATATATATATATATTTCTCCCCGGCCAGTAATGATTCTTTATCAAACATCCAATAAGGAACTTACAATATAACTATGTAACGTCTGACCATTTTTCTCCAAATAAAAGAAGAAAAAAATAAATTTCTTGCTCTTGTGTCTATAAACGATTGGCTGCAAAAAGATTTCGGTAGTAACTAATAAAAGTTGAAGATTTGGCTAAAAAATTTGACATAATGAGTACCATCAAGTTGACCAAAACTCCATTTTCCATTTTTTGCAGAAATTTGAAAATTCCATATCAGTGTGCAGAGGACCACTGATATGTGACTATAAAGAGAGTGAGCCATTTTTGTACTAATAATTCATTAACTAATTATATTAACTAATTATATTAATAATTCATTAACTAATAAAGAATTAATAATAACAAAAACTTTTAAAATCATATTAAGAAAGAACTTTTTCTAAGTGATCAAATAAAAGTATGAAAAATCAGATCAATTAGAATACTATATAAACAATAAGGATTTAATAATTCAACCAAAATAACCACTAAATATAGGTAAAAGATAAGAATAAAAATATTGTTAATTTTGAATATGCAGTAGTCAACAGCAGCAGGCATAGTATTTTTGTAAATAATAACAAAAAAGAAGGGCAATTATTAATCCTCAAATCTATATAAACTCCGTCTCTCCCCACCGTTCAAATCCCCCTTCCTTAGTTTTTATCCTTCTCATATCACCACCACAAACCAAAAAAGAAAAAAAAGCCCACACAGTCAGTGGTCTCGCTGGCCTGGCTCACGCTTCCCGAGGGTAGAAGAAGAAACAAAGAAAGCAAAAAAACAATGTCCAGCTGCAGCAAAATCCGTTGCATCGTGAGACTCCGGCAAATGCTCCGACGGTGGAGGAAAAAGGCGGCGATGACTTCCCGTCGACTTCCATCTGATGTACCTTCTGGACACATAGCAGTTACAGTGGGGGCTAGTCGGAAAAGATTCGTAGTTCGGGCTACCTATCTGAACCACCCATTGTTCAAGAAACTATTGGTTCAGGCAGAAGAAGAGTTCGGTTTCACAAATTCTGGTCCATTGGCGATTCCCTGTGAAGAATCATTGTTTGAAGAGATTCTCCGGTACTTGTCTCGGACTGATCAGAATAACTCAACTCGGTACATGAACTTTGAAGATTTCCAGAGATATTGTCACATGGGCATCCGTACAAATCTTGAATTCTTAGCAGATTCACGACCCCTTTTGCATGGCGTCGCGGATAAATCCATTTGCTAATTAAACACCCCATGATACACCCACCGAAGAACTGATTTTGACCCGGGTTTGTCTCGTTTTGAGTTGTTTCCCCTGTTTAGCCGAAACAATTCTTGTAGAGGGGGTTGGGTTGGGTTTGTCCACCATTTCCTTCTAGGTAAGTTGGTGGGATTCTTTTTTCTTCTTTTAAAAAATTTTAATGTAAATTTCATGGGAGTTCCATTGGTGGGGGGGAATTCTAAAAGTCTACTCCGAGGGAGAATGTGAAGGAGATGGCGATCGAGAAACCAGCGAGTCGTCCCGGGTCCGAATCGGAGTGGATGAACGGATGTGAAGGAACAAAAAAAAGAAAAAAAGAAAAGAGAATAGCCCGATTAAGAAACACTTTCACTTCCATAGCTAATACTAATCCCATTGCAATGGATATGAGGATTCAAGAAACATTGGAGGAAAAGGTGACGATAATAGTCGCTTGAATTTGTACATTAGTGTGATTTTTCTTCTTCTTTTTTAAATTTAATTATTGCAAAAGATTGTAGAGATTCAAATCAAGCATAGTTGTCCATTTTCTTGATTATACATACATATCACAATAATATATGAAAATTTGTCTACATTTGGATTATATATACATAATTGAGCAGAAGGTGGGTATAAGCCGTTGAAGGAAGTACATGTGAATGCAGCACCTCATCTGGACCCTCCTTTTTCCTTTTCATGGAGCACAAATATTTGTTCTGTTTCACCTGATCCATCCCATGCTTTCTCTTTTGTTCCTTACCATAACTTAAGCTAATGCCCTCTTTTGTTACTCTCTGTCTTTTTTTTATTTTTTTAAAAATATCTACATAAAATTTCTTAAAGGAATATTTTAATTTAAAAGAATAAAATATTCTTTGGATTAAAATAATTCAACTAGATAAGTATATTTTAAAACTTTTGAAATATTTAATAGTTAAATTAAACCCATTACTGATTTAGAAAAGAGTGTGGTTGAATCCTTTTGGCAAATCAAAAGGAGATTGTTTGTTTGGTATATTTCTATTGAAAATCAATAACAAAGAGTTTTCTATATTTGGAAGACTTGCAAGTGTTAATGATGAAGTTAGTTGTAAAGATTCGTTAGTGACACTTAATACCAACCTGGAATTTGTCGACTAACTTCGGTCTGTCTATGCCACTATATTTATATTTATATTTTTATGTTGAATCAAAGTGGGATTAGAAAAACTTACTTGAAAAGTTGGTAAGCGAATTTCTAAAGTTTTTACGCACGACGAATGATCGAGGGTTCGAATCCCCCTAGCTAAGGTAGTTAGCGTCATGTTAAAAAGCTCTGGACTAGACCCTCACCCTCGAGTAAGAGTTGGACTCTGCGAGCGCACCCCGGGCCAAATCTGGATTAGTCGGCCCGTGTGGGTTCAGATACCGGATGCTTTAAAAAAAAAAAGTGGGATCAGAAAGTGTTATATTTCTTTTCTTTCATTTCTCTATGAATTTTCAATTTAACTCTGGCACCAACTATACCGAATTTGATCCGTGTCGGACCCCTGTTGAGGGAAAGTTCTCCCTATACCTATCTTTTCATAGACAATGTTCGAATTCGACCTTACAAATGAGAATCAAACTTTTTACACTTGGACCAATAGGTGTTGGTCGTAGATGGATTAATAACAGTAATAGCCTATAGACAGTTGTTGGGATGGACCGATATCAACGAAGTCCTAACTGAATAGCCCAATCTAACCCAACGCTTATTATAAGTGATGACTTGTAAGAGCCCATCACAAAAATTCAAAATAAATAAATTTGAGCCCAATACGTTAGTACTTCCCAATTTTTACATATCCTACCAGCCCAGAAAGCAACCCGGAAAAATGAATTATTCCAACTCAAGTTGGGATAATTTAAATATATGATCTAAACTGTTTCTATTTTCTAACCAACCAACAACAAGATTAATTTCTTTAAGTAAACTTTCAAATTCAAATTTGTAAATGAAAAAAAACGAACTTACTTCTAAATTAATTGACGGCAAAGTAGCTATCATATATTAGTGAAAAATAAAAAGGAAAAAGGAGGTAGGTGGAGAGTGGTGCACGTGAGTGAAAGACAAGCACATGTGAACCATATCGAAGGTTGCAGAGAAGCATAAGAATAGCACACAAAAGTACACTTATTGCTTAATAGCAATGGACACCTCTGCTCTGTAACCATCCATCCATACATACATTAGAAAGAATACAAAAAGTAAAGCCCAAAATTATGCAGCACAGCACAGCACGCTCTCCTCCCCAAAAATAAATAAACCCATAAACTAACTAACTCTTCTTCTTCTTATTATTATTGGATTCTAAGTTGTAACAGTGCAAGACAAAAGCAAAACCTGCTGCAGAGTGGTCCTTTCTCCATTTACTTTTATTTTTCTTCCAACTTCTCCATTCAGCTGGCATGCAGAATTTATATATAGAGTTTTAGTTACCTTCATAAAACTTTATTTTATTCTGACTAATCTGAAATAAGTTGAGTTAAATCTTTTTATACGTACACTAAACTCGATCGATTGTAAAAATTAGATATGGAGATCAAGAAGAAGAAGAAGATTGCAAATGCCTCGGAAATATATATATGTATATGTATGTTTTCATTGTTTTTTGGAAGGACTTGTGAAAGTAGTATAATGATGAAAGATTAATATTATTACGTATCATTATGGCCTAGAAAAAGATATGATTTAAAGGTAGTGATAGTTTTAGTCAATCAAATCTTGTTAGTGGGAACCCTTTTTAAAAAGCTTTTGATCATTTTATTTGAGATAATTAATATTTACTTTAAAAAGCAGTATGTATATATATATATATATATGTGTAAATCCTAAGCTACAGCTAATTACTCATAACAAAGCTTTTATTATTGACTATTCAAGACATGTTATAGAGTTTGATCGTTGAATTGTAAAATTCTATGCAAAATTTTTACGTTATTAAAAAAAATGCATAGTTAATGTTATTAAAAGTGGAGATAGGTAGGTGAGGGATTTTTTTTGGTAGGTGTTCGGTGTTTCCACCTATTCGGTGAGACTAATCTTATCTTTTAACTCTTACTTGAGACTTAGAGCTTGACCTAGAGCTTTTAACGTGACACTAACCACTTTAGCGAGATTTAAAACTCCAACCATCCACCTGGTGAGCGATTATTATTATTATTATTATTATTGTTGTTATTTTGGGTTCTGTTTTGATGGATATGTATTGTCACAATTTCAGTGTCGGTGTCCATTAAAGGCAAAAAATTATGTCCTTAACATATTTAAAGCTTAAACATAACCCTAAACCCCCCAAAAAAGAATGTTCAACAATATATCCCAAAAGAATTTTTATTCTTTGAGTTATGGGTAAACAAATTTCTCCCCTTTTATTTCCTTTTTCTATGGATTTTTAAAAGAAATCAACTGAAAGAATCCTATACTAAATTATTCTTGATTTTAGGAAAACTTATGTAACTTTGCGTGTAATTTGGAAGTTCTAATATGCATTTTGATTATTATTAAACTCATTTTTTTAAAAAAAAAAATCAAAAAAAAGTGTTGACCAAGGTAAAATCCTAATAATTCCTACTTAAGGTCTTTAATCATAAATAAACGACAAACACGTGTCAATATGAAACTAACTAATTGTGAATAAAGACAAATTATAATAATAAATTAATAATAAAAGATGATGAATAATCAATAGCTAGAGCCAAGTTAAAAAGAGAACAAAGAATTACTTCCGGTGGTACCAAAGCAAACCGAATCCGATGAAAAATCACTTTCCTTTTTCTCGCTCTCAATTTCCTTTTCTAAATAATTATTATTATGCTAATTATATTTCTGAAAATATTATATTATTATTGAACAACACACTATTTTATTTCTTTATATAAATTAATGGTAACGAAATGTTTTTTAAAAATATAATTAAAAAAAAAGGATATAATAGAAAATATGGAAAGAGAATAGGGAGAGTGAGGGAATAAAAGTTGTCTGGTTGTAGTGAAGGAGGGAGGGGTCCCATTGGATATAATT
Source organism: Cynanchum wilfordii (assembly GCA_025388415.1). Lineage (NCBI taxonomy): Eukaryota > Viridiplantae > Streptophyta > Magnoliopsida > Gentianales > Apocynaceae > Cynanchum > Cynanchum wilfordii. The sequence continues at coordinate 118,488 of JAHSUH010000445.1, forward strand.
TGGTTGCTATATATCTTTATCTCTATATGCAGTCCCCATGATGCTCTTCCTTTCCTAGCAAGCAAAGCTGGAATTAAATTCCACTAATATTTGCTATATATATAAACTTCCAACTCTCTCTCTCTCTCTCTACCTATATATAATTATATACTATATATAATTTCTTTTAAATATTAAAAAAAAAAAAGGGTGATGAGGGCAATTAGGTTCTCCCTATCATGACTTCATTGCTTCTTTTTGGTTAGGAAAGACACATTTCATTCCACTCAATTAAAGAATTTCTATTTATGTAATAATAGAAAACATATATAAATGTATTATTATCCCTTTTAATTAAGGAAATCTTTCCTTATTAAGACAAGAACATATATATGCTTTTATTTTCTTTTCAATTAATTAGCTCCATAACATTTTTGTAAAGTTAACTTCCAATATGTAAAAAAGGAATATATATATTAGAGAGAGAGTATTTTTATTTTCTGGAAAATATAAGAGTATATATATATAGAGAGAGAGAGAGAAAGAGAGAGTTGTAAATTGAAGTTGAAGTAAGAATATTTTCACTGATTTGTAAGTGAGACTATATATCTTTTCATATGGATAAAAAAGATGAAGTGAGTTAGGAAATATATAATATTGAAAACTTGGATGAGAAGGTTCTTTGGATATATATTCTTATGAACTTTTTATACACTTGAGATTCCTAGCTACTCCCACTCTCAGCTTCAAAGTTTATTATTTTTATCACAGTACTCTATTTATAGCTGGCTATTGATTTTAATTAATTCCTATATATATATATATATTATTATTATTATTTCATTTTAATATTTAGATGGAGACAATTTATGAATTGCCATTTAAGCAACAACAATACATTCAGACATGCTTGAATTTCTATTTATAAATTATTAATAGATGTCAGCCAGTTAGAAAATTAATATTCTATTCTTTTTTTATAAATACTTTTACAAAATATTACCCCCACACCCACACACACTCTCTCTTAAGGATTAGGATCTTTGTTAGTATAATACTAAAATATAATTCAGCTTGGAATCATCTAATTAACGTTGTCACAATATTTGGACTTTGTCTTAGTTAATCTCCGATAAAAAAAAATAATCATAATTAGGTGATTGATGACAAATTTTTGCAATTTGTCTTAATGTTGACTGCTATCGTATGTTTTCATAATACATTGTACCAACAATGTATACTATAAAGAATATTTCTCCAACTCTATGCATGTTCACAATTTGTCATATATATATATATATATATATATATAATATGCCGTGCTTATAGCTAATTAGGAGTACAACCAAAAATAAAGAAAAAGGAGTTAATAACTTGGATTAATAAAATTAAGAGACTAATCAATATTGTATTAGACTCATTATATAACCAAGTTGGATTCATTAATAAGACATTAATTATATACAATGAAAACAATATCTTGATTCAATATGAAATGAAAATTAATTAGGGTTTGGTGGTTGAAAATTATATGATGCAGGCAGGCGGCAGGGCTTCATCATCACAAATATAATTCATTCAGCTGTTTCATGCTGCCGATATATCTTTCTCCAACTAAGTACATAATTTGTGTTATGCTTCAAAATCTAATTATTTTTATTCAAAGAAATTTTCACCCCATATATAAATACTCTTACAAAATATTAATTATAACGAATGTTTTGATTTAAATTCTGTGTAACATTCATTACAAGGGTTAGCAGATACTTTCACCTTAACTTAGAGACAAAGTGTAACTATATATAATTTCATATTTTTGGGTTAATTGAATAGGTAGTAGTGGTTTTGCGTGTGGGGTAGGAGTATCCAGAAATATCCACGAAAAAATGGAAAAATATTTTTGCAGAGAATGTGTAGGGTTTTCGGATTGAGAAATGAGGATTGTCGATCACAATGTCTAAACTGTTTATTTAAACTTTGCTTGCAGGAACAACCAATTGACTTTAATTTTCAAATTAAATTTTTGCATTCTAGCTCACCTCTCTTCATCATTCTTCTCACTCCAATATATATATTCTAACTTACCTTTAAAAATAAATTAAAATTCTACATATTTAATTTTGTCAGGATTGAACCTGTAATTAGCTGGACCATTAGCATCGTTCCCCCGTTCGTACCATAGCCAAATTATCCAAATATGTGGACCTTGGAAAGGACCCCTTCACGGGTGCTTGCTTATGTATATATATATATTATCTTTAGTGTCAATGGGGGCAAATTCGTAATTTTCTTAATTTTTTATTTATGTTGGTTTACTAATTGAAAAGGAAAATATGGATTGCTGGAATTTTATTATTTTTTTTACCCTGCCGACGAGTGCCGACAGTTCCGGAGATGAAAAAGAAGGGTTAAAGGTGGTGGTGGTGGTAGCCAGACACGTGGCAAATTGAATGGAATTCCGTGTTCTGTATCTGTAGCTGTAGTAGAATTGAGGAAGGGATCCACCATGATTGAATTGTTAGTGTAATTGGTATCGTACTACACACACTATGATGCTCTACTGTTAGTAAGTAGAAAGAAAAAAAAAAAAAATCAAAAATTGCTTCTTCTTCACTAAACGTGTGTGTCTGTAGTCCCCACTTCACCTTTTTTTTACAGTTTCCATCGGTATTTGCACCTCTTTTTCTTCTCCGTTATCGTTTTTTTTTTTTTTATTATTATTTATTTTCGACTCTAATTTTAGATTAATCAACATTTAAATAATAATATATATAAATATAAAAACACCCGGCCACTGCCACAGTTTTTGCTGCTTTGACAATTTGAGTCTGCCCTTCTGGGACGGCCCTGTTACATGTTTCTTGACTGTCTTCTTCTTCTTCTTCTTTTCTTCTATTCAAACTCAATTATCTATTTTTTTTTTTTAAAATCAAATTTGCATATAATAAACACATTCTTTTTTTCTTCATTAAAATATTTAGTTTTCAAGAGTTTCGGGTAGTTTGCCTATCTGGATTTGAATTAGGTAGGAAATTAGTCATCATCTTGTGTAGAAGAATTATTTGCCTATTTTTTTATTTTTTTTATTTTTTCTTTTCTCTTTTAACCTTTTAATGGAATTTAATGTTATGTGCAAGTAGTTCACTACTAATGTAAAAAGAACTGTATTGATACATATATTTATATATATATATATATATTATTTTTATTATACATTTTATATTGCTAATACGACTTTTTTTTTTGTTAACATTAATTTATAAAAAATGTTATTTTTAATTTTAAGAGTTAATTTAATTTATTTTTTAAGGGAAAAATTTAAATTAAAAATATATATATTTATTAATGTAAGTACTGCGGACATAATATATTAAAAAAAAAAAATGCAGAAACGACAAGGGTTGTATGTAATTCGGTTTAATGAGGTGGGGTCCACGAGCGTAGTACTGGAGCAAATGTTCCAAACCAACCGCACCGTTGTTTGTCTGCGGCGCCCACCAACACAAAAACACACCTCCCAGCACCAGCACCGAGCCAGAGACGGTGCAATATTTACACTTCCCCCTCCATCGGTGTCTTTCTTCTCCCACAGACCACACCTAACTTCCTCCGTTTCTTGCCAACTATTTTGTCCCTCCATTTAATTTAACTCACCCCGTAATCATTTTGCTATATTTTTTAACACAAAAACTTGCATCTTTTTTTTTTTTTTTTTTCTATTTTTATAAGTGGAAAAAGTAACCGTTCTGAAAAAGAAAAAATCGTAGGACAAGTATGCATTATGAGATGAGGTGTGCATTTTGATCACTTTCCCAAATTGAGAAGAAATAGAGAATGGCGAGTTTGGAGTCGGTCTGCTTCAAAATTCAGATCCAAAACAAAAGAGAACTCGAATAAAAAAGCCTGTGTAGATTCCATCATCAAATTATTGGACCTTTCTCACGGGTTAAAAAAAATCAACAGTGAATACTGAAAAATCTTTTTCTTTTCATTTTATTTTAAAGAATTCTCTTTTATGGAATGAGAATAATTAATTTGGTAGGGGTAGGGTTGGTGAGTAGGGGGTCCACATACACAGCAGTCAAACAGATGGTTGACTTTTAAAACAAAACCTAGGAAGAAGAAGAAGGAGGAGAAGAAGAAAGATCCTCTATAAAGCCAGAGCCACAATAGAGAGAATTTGATGCCTCTGCTTTCGTAACTACCTTTCATCTTTTCTTTTTTTTTTTTTTAAGCGGTAACTACCTTTCATCTAATAAGTAATACATTCATGCTTACATTCTACTACTGTTTCTTTTCCCTTTCTCCTCATCAAATTCCCTGTTTTAAGGATTGCTGTCTTTTTTTTTTTTTTTTTTTTTAATAAGGATTGCTGTCTTATTACCATAATAACCTTCATAATACAAATGAAGTAACCAATAATACCAGACCTATTGTACTTAGGATTGCATTATTGAAAAGTAGTAAAAAAAGTTAATGAACAAGTTATTCGTGTCACTTTTCATCAAGGGAGAAACAAGTAAAAACAATAAAATAAAAATTAAGTCATGAATGCAAATTGCCAGAAAATCCTTGATGGGTCTCAACAATTTGACAGACTCCACAATAAATATATATTATTTTTTATTTTTTATTCCGCCTACGTATAGTCCCTGAAATCGCATTTATTAGTTTTTTCTTCATCTAAGTGTAATTACAAAAGGGAGGAACTTTGGCTGGTGGTCCAATTTACACTTTTGAAAATTCAACGTCTCCCTTTTCTTTTTTTCTTTTAATTTAATTTTTGGTTAATATTAATTTCACTTTTTTTCAACTAGTTCCAATATAAAAACTTTAGAGCTATATTTGTAGATATATGTACTTTTAAAATGATTTATCATTTCCATTATTAAGTTATAAATTTCTAACTTTAATTTTATATATATATATATATATATATTTTAAATTTTATTAATATTTTTTCTCTTAAAAAAATATTATTAAAGAGAATAAAATCAGCTAATTTTAATTTATGTTTTATAGGAAGAGTGGTGTGACAAGAATCACATACAAAGGCCTTCACATGGCATTCAGTGTGGACGCACTCCCCCCCCTAACTTATGAGCTGTAGTGCTGGACTTATTTACCTCCTAATGACGGTGGTCCACAAATTCCTTCGTTTACAGCTCAGCAGGTGACTTTCTTGCCAATATCTCATTTCCTATGCCCATATCCGTCATTTTACTTCCCTCCTCTTTTCTATAAATTATTCTCTCAATTCATATTTTTTGCGTAATATTTTAACGCATATAATATATCTTTTTTTATTAATGATTACGTATATATAGGCGGATTTCAAATCAGGCATTAATTATAAAAAATTATTATACTACTGTATAATATTAACAATCTCATCCCATACCAACAAATAACTCAAAAACAAACATTTCGTTTTCACGTCACTCTTTAGTATTTTTTTTTCCCTATTATGTCTTCCTGACTACTCTTTAATCTTTTACTACTACCATTATAATTTAATATTATAATATATATTTACCTAAAAAATATATATATATATATATATATATTTATTGTCACACGTCAAGTCAAGACTAAGGATTGAAATGAGATAAAATTCAAGGCTTGCAATATATATTAATTATTTAACTTGTTGTTTATCTTATATATTTTTAATATTGATAATAAAATTAAAGTAAAAAAAAAAAAAAAAGTAATTCATTTTTGTACAGATAAAAGAGCTTTTTATTAGATAATGGACATTCACACTTTTTCATAAAGTGTAAGAAAGAAAAGGTCAAAAAAGCAATAAATATAAAACGGAATTAATAATATATTTCTTGAATAATGATTTTTGGATTTAACTGCTGTTGTTTTTTTTTTTTTTTTTTTTTAATAAGATAAATTGTAAAAAAAAAAATAAAAATAACAATACCAAGTTTTACTTGCTCAAAATCAGCGATTATTTAGGTAAAATAGTTTTTCAATCTAGAAAATAAAATATGTAAAATCGTTTCCGAAATTATAAATTTATTTAAATGGGCTGATGTTTTGGAGCTTTCCAACGTCTTGCCTTTTAAGTGACACCTAATGCGAATATTTTTTTACAGCCCCAAAGTCCCCCCCTCCCCACTCATCACCCACTATCACTACCATCTCCTCACCACCACCATCACCATCTTCTCCACCACCACCATCTCCTCCGCCGCACCTTCTTTGCCTCTAAAACTGAAAAAAAAAAAATGCTTAGCTAGATCTTAAAGCTTTAGTAATTTTCTATATCGAAATTAGTCTTAGTTTATTATCGTCTTCGCTGAAGTGCTACATTGCCAGTGGTGAGTCGGTAGATTGTTAATGATTTCTGATCTTATTTTCGGTTACTTTTCTGGTTTCCAGCTGATTTCGTCATTGGCGCATTAATGTCTTTTTTTTTTTTTTTTTCTTCCATGTTTCTCTATTTTCTGTGCCTCTGAAACCCATAATTTTTGCTCTCATTTTGCATCTGTTTCTCCTTATCTTCAGACTCGGTCACCGTTCTTCTCTTTCCGTCGGTAACTTTTTCCTCGGATATTATTATTATTATTATTTCAGTTCTGGATGTCTGGTTCCGATAGCATTTTGGTAAAATTTTTGTTTCGCCTCTTTGAAACTTTTCAAAATCACCTTTGTTCATTTTGTAATTTTATCACTCTTCTTAAGCTTCAATGCGGATGCATCCGCTTGAAGTACCTGTTTATGTGTTTATTTTATTTTTAATTTTTAAGCTTGATTGCAACTATTTCATGTTTCTCTTTTTGACTCCAATCTAATTTGGAACTGTTAAAACTTCCTCCAAATTTTTCGTCTGTTAATGCGTTTCTTTAGGATGGATAAATTTTTAGGATCTAAATTTGGTAAAGTTGCCAATGACTGATGTACGTAGATAAAACTTTTACTCTTCTGTTTTTTTTTTTAATTTTTTTTAAGAAAAAAAGTTACTCCATAATTTATACTTGTTTTAGATGAGATATGCGGTTGCATGTATTGATAACATTGGACCATTTTTTTTTTTTTTTTTTTCCTTCTCTAAAATACGATTACAGTAAAAGAAAAATTTTCGTGCGCGCAATGATTGAGAAAATTGAGATTTGGAGAAATTTCACATTGCATGTAACTATATTTCCTTTATTATTTAAATAAGCAGTACAATTTCATTGGATAGATGCTTTGTAGTATATGAATGTCATTTTCATGGTATGGCTCTTATTTCCGGTGGTCCGTCCTTGTCTGTATCCCACCTTCGATAGATTTTTTAATTGACTAGCTAGTTATATGCCTCAAATGTTTTTCCGTACATTAATATATATATATATATATATATATATATATATATATGTATGTATGTATGTATTTTGCAGTTTTACATCATTTTTTGCACTAAATATGAAGTGTTGATTTCTCTAACCCACCCTCCATTAATTGCCCTTAAACTTCCAAGGAACAGTGTGATTGGATTAGTTTCTGGTGGCTTTCGCAGGTCCAATTTTCTTTTTCCATACTTTATGTCACTTTGAAATTTTAATTCAAAACTTTACTTGTGCCTTCAACTTTCAAGCTTTTTTGACACCAACTTAAGTACTGTCATGAAGTCTAAAGGACTGATATGGACATGGATAATGAGTATATGTATGAGAGTTCGGAAGTATTAGTATGAAGGACTTGTTTGGTTTCAGTGTATAAATTTCAGTTTTGATTTCTTCTTAATATTCATCTCCTTTACAGATTCTGCTGCATAATATGACGTCAATTTTGGTAGATGTTAAATCTATTTAGGAATAGAATATTCATCAATCACTTTTACAGGTGAAGTGGCTTTGTTATTGTAGAAACTTCTAGATACTCTTGCAGCATCAAGGTCATGCTCTGGTGATTCCTGTTCACAAGGAACCCCAGTTTATCTGTATATTTGTTCTTGTTGAAAACGAATTTCAAACTAAAAACACTTAAAAAAATAGTGTATGTTTTGTTTGATAACTTTATCACATGTTGATTCTGAACTTATTTGATATTCTCCATTGTTTACTGCATATATTTGATGACCTTGTTTTTCTTACATTTGCTTTCTATGTTTCACCTTTAGAGTTTCGCCAATGGACCGGAGGAGTTGGCCTTGGAAGAAGAAATCTTCTGATAAGACAGTGGCTGAGAAAGCTGCTGCCGCCGCTTCTGTATCAGAATCCACTGCTGCTGCATCAGGTTCAGCTGGAAACACGGTGGATCAGGTATGTTTATCGCATCTCATCAAATAGTATAGCATTCAAGAAAAAAAAAGGGCAATTGCAGGAAAAAAGTTTTCCACTGAAAATTGTTATTTCAGCTCTGTTCTTTTTGTTCTGTGTCAATACATAATGCACATTCATGAGGATATCCTGCATAATAGGATTTCAATTACTCTTCTTTTCTCCTCTAGATTGTGATAATGGATTATTGTATTCTGTAAAAAATTTACTATGTTTCTCCCTAATTTGAAGCAAGCTTGATTTAGTGATGAATATATATTTCTTTTACATCTGTTATTGCATTTTATCTAGCTTTACAAAAATCAAGGTCCGTGAGTGATTTTATACGTGAGGGAATCGAAAGTTCATAACACAGTAATAAAGTGATCAATCTATATATTCTTTATGAAATAAGTCCAAAGCATGTAAAATGGTATAGAAAGTAAGATTACTTTTTTTTGTATGATTTATTTACATTTATCTTTCTTATGGCCGTTATTTAATTATCGTTGGTGACTTCCCATATGTCCTACCATAGTAATAGTAAGGACATCGGGATATGACAATGATGTTAATTTTCAGTGAAATACATCTAGATATCTTGTGCATTTTTTTTTTTTTGGTCATTAATTATTGTCTCATAAGTATTGAACCCTTTTCTTTATTTGCAGGGTAAGAAGGATGATAATAAAAAACCAAAATATGTACAGATTTCTGTAGACACATATTCCCATTTAACCGGATTGGATGATCAAATCAAGTCTTATGAGGAACAAGTAAAATCATTAGAAGAAGAAATAAAAGATTTGAATGACAAGCTGTCAGAAGCCAATTCAGAGATGACAAATAAAGATAACCTTGTCAAACAACATGCTAAAGTCGCTGAGGAAGCTGTCTCAGGTTTGTTTTTATCACATTCGAGCATATTGAAGTTAAGGATGCAGATGCATTGCATGCTTTGGTTGTTTTTTGTTTGAAATTGACAGACATGAAATAAAATATCTGTTTGGACAGGTTGGGAGAAGGCAGAGTCGGAGGCTGCAGCCTTGAAAAATCATCTAGAATCTGTCACACTACTAAAACTTACAGCTGAAGATAGGGCATCACATTTAGATGGCGCTCTCAAGGAATGCATGAGGCAAATAAGAAACTTAAAGGAAGAGCATGAACAGAAACTGCATGAAGTCATTGTTAACAAGACAAAACAGATTGATAAGGTTAAGGCTGAGCTTGAAGGAAAGATTGCCAACTTGGACCAAGAATTACTCAGGTCAGCTGCTGAAAACTCTGCACTTTCACGGACTCTACAAGATCGTTCCAATATGCTGATCAAGCTAAATGAGGAAAAATCACAAGCGGAAGCAGAAATAGAACTTCTAAAGAGCAATATTGAATCATACCAAAAGGAAATAAATTCCATGAAGTATGAACTCCATATAGTTACTAAAGAGCTTGAAATTCGTAATGAGGAAAAGAACATGAGTGTACGATCAGCAGAAGTTGCAAATAAACAGCATTTGGAAGGAGTAAAGAAGATTGCTAAGTTGGAAGCAGAATGCCAAAGATTACGTGGTCTTGTTAGAAAGAAGTTGCCAGGTCCTGCTGCTTTGGCACAGATGAAGCTGGAAGTTGAAAGCCTAGGCCGGGATCATGGAGAAACTCGATTGAGGAGGTCTCCAGTTAAGCCTCCATCTCCTCACCTGTCCCCACTCACTGAATTTTCACTTGAAAATGTACAGAAATACCAGCGGGAGAATGAGATGCTCACAGAACGCTTTCTGGCTATGGAAGAAGAAACAAAGATGTTGAAAGAGGCTTTGGCAAAGCGTAATAGTGAACTGCAAGCCTCTAGGAGCATTTGTGCCAAGACTGCCAGTAAGCTCCAAAATCTTGAGGGTCAAATTCAAAGTAATGGCAATTATAGGAGTCCTCCAACATCCAACAATAGGATACCTATTGAAGGTTCTTTTAGTCAAAATGCAAGCAGTCCACCAAGCTTGACCTCTATGTCTGAAGATGCAAATGATGATGATGTAAGTTGTGCTGGGTCTTGGGCTACAGGATTGATATCTGAGCTCTCTCATTTCAAGAAGGAAAAGATCATTGATAGTCCTCAGAAATCTGAAAGTGCAAATCACCTAGAGCTTATGGATGACTTTCTAGAGATGGAGAAATTAGCAAATCTATCAAATAATTCTAATGGAGTGGTTTCAGGTTCTCATATTTCAAATAATGGTGTACCTGATGTGAACAGTGAAATTTCAGTAAAGGTCAGCAATGGGTCAGACTCTCAGTCTATGGACAATCACGTTACTGACTTGTCAGAAAGTCACCTTTCTTCTAAGGCGGAAATAACAGAACCAAATCCTGGAACTGAGGCAGAACCTCTCTTGAAGCTCCAGTCAAGGCTTTCTAAGATGCTTGAATCATTGTCCAAGGATGCTGACATAAACAAGGCCGTGGAGGATCTAAGGCAAATTGTTCAGGAAACATATGATAATCAGCATCACCAGTCAACAAGTTGTGTCAGTGATGCAACTCACTCTGTTGATACAACTTCTGATTGCAAAAACATTTCTCAAACAAATGTGGAAAAGGACGTTCTTTCACCCCAAGGTAATAAACCTTGTGTTGATACTTCTTCGGTTTCTATTAACCAAGAATTAGTAGCTTCTATTTCCCAAATTCATGACTTTGTCACAGCTTTGGGGAATGAGGCTAAGGCTTTGCAGCTGATATCTTCAGATTGTGAGGGTCTTAGTCCACTGCTTGAAGAATTCTCTGCCTCATATAATGAGGTTATAAGCAGTAGAACTACTGTGGTTCAATTTGTTGTTGACCTTTCTAAGGTGTTAGGCAAAGCCAGTGAGCTCCACATCAATGTTCTGGGCTATAAAATTTCTGAAGCAGATTCGAATAACTCTGACTGTATAGACAAAATTGCCTTACCGGAGAATAAAGTGTCTCAAGAGTTAGGGGATAGTTTTTCAAATACTTGCACCCACTTTTCTGATTCCAATTCTGATCCTGATATTCCCCATGAAGGGAATCTTGTTCCAACCTCTGAATTGCCCACCAGCACATGGAAATGCTCATTGGAGGACTTTGAAAAACTGAAATTAGAGAAAGATAACATGCTAACTGATCTAACAAGATGTACTGAGAGCCTGGAAAGTACCAAGACTCAGTTGCAGGAAACAGAACAACAACTAGCAGAAGTTAGGTCACAACTGACATCTGCTCAGAAGATGAATACTCTGGCTGACACTCAGCTCAAGTGTATGGCTGAATCATATAATGTGCTTGAAGCACGAGCGGAGGAGCTACAAACTGAAGTAAACCTTCTGCGGGCAAGGATAGAAAGCCTGGATAATGAGCTTCAAGGGGAAAGACGAAGCCACCAGGATGCTTTATCTAGATGCGAGGATCTTGAAGCACAATTGCAAAGGTTGGCAATAAAAATCTTCTAATACTGGTTACTGAATTACTTTACTGCTCAATCCATTTGTTGTTAAACTACAGAAGCAAGTTTCTGATCTGCCTCACTTTTCTAACACAAACGTCATATTGATAGAACATCTTTTTCTTTTTTATTTTTCCCCTCTAAGTACACCTATTAAATATGCCACATGAAACTAAGTTCTATATGAAAATACTTTCATATTCTTTTTGCTTTTTTTCTAGATTTTTACCCTTTGACTGTTGAGCCAATTTCCAAAAGTTTTGTGGGCATATTAGCTGTCAGTATCTCAACATATATACATAAATTAAGGAAATGGGAAGTTGTGGAAAGGAACATTAGGAGATTAATTTCAAAATTTACTGCTATACATTTTTGGTTGTGGAACTTTATGGTATTTCTTCATACTCTAAATGTAGGAGGTATTGCAATTCTGAATTTCAAATGAGTGGAAGTAGAGGCCAATGAGCTAGTAATTCCCCATGGCTGAGTTCAGCATCTTTCTACATTGATTTTAAATCTTTAATGTGTATCGAGTCACCTCTTGTTTTATTAAAAAGTCCTTTGGCAATAATTATAGTGAAGTAGAAGTTGATTCTATGAGGCACCACTGCATAATGTAATTATTTGAAATACGATCTGCATTAAATTTTAAGGGTAACTATTTCTTTTAAGTTTCAGATCTTGGATCTTAACCATGCATTACCATGCAGCCTTGATTAGTTGGCAGTTGAATCCAACTGCAAATGGCTTTATGGGTTTTCTGCACTTAGTTTTTTCTTTCAATTTCTATTATTATAATTTTTTTCTTTTAAAATTTTTTAATACAATATGTTCCTTTCATTTTATTTCTTGTATTATAATGTTGTTACCAGTAGTAATTTTCATGAAAGTTTTGAGAAACAAATTGCGTAAAAAGATTCTTATACTCTGCTTTATATATTATCAATGGTCTGTTGGCTTGCGTGGATTTTCATTATTTCTTTTGTTTGTCTATTCAGGATTGAGAGCTGCCCAGATGCTGAAATGGATGCCAAGAATAGCCAGGTGAGAAAAGTAGATATATCATTATGTCTCTACTATTGTTTTAGAGTATATTTCTCATTGCCTTTATTGTAAGGTCGTTGAGTAAATTCTTAAGTCCCTAAAACCAAGTTTAAGATGATTTTGAGTTATGAATAGAAAGTGATTTTGAGTTTTTGATTACTGAAGGAGAAAGAACTGGCAGCTGCAGCAGAGAAGTTGGCCGAATGCCAGGAAACAATTTTCCTCCTTGGCAAGCAGTTGAAAGGCTTGCGTCCTCATACAGAGTTGAGTGTATCTCCACTGACAGAGAGGAGTCATAAGGGTGAGAACTTAAATAATGAAGAACCAAGCATAAGTGGGATGAATTTACAAGACAATGACCAAGAGCTGGATACGGCTACTTCTTTGAATTTGCACAAAGCAGGCAGTGAATCCCCACTTGATCTGTACTGCACCCCTTATAGTCCTTCTGATTCTGAAGGGAACAACCTGTTGAGGTCGCCCACTGGTGGTTCAAAGCCACCAAAACACCGACCTACTAAGTCAGCCTCTTCTTCATCTTCTACACCAACACCAGAGAAACATTCTCGTGGATTAAGCAGATTCTTTTCCTCAAAAACAAAGAATGGCAACTAGTACATGGATCTTATAGGCTTTCTATGATTGGGCAGGCTGCAACAGATTCTAGAGTGGGAAGCAATTATCAAACTCGAAATTGTGTAGATAGCAGTTGGAATCCATCTCTTTTTTCTTTTCTAAACACTAATTTGTAAAAGTTCGTTTTAGGTGGATTTTCCAATTGTCCTAAAGTTCATCAAATGAGTGTGACGATCGGGGAAATAATCCTAATCCAGCTGGACTAGAAAGGCGTACTGATAGAGCTCTTCAATCTCTGGTGGACAGATTCAATGTTTATGGATATGTCAGTTGAAGGAAGCCTCCCACCCGTGTTGCCAAGCCATTTGAACATAGTCCTGTCTTTAGAGGATTCTTTGTGATTATTCTTTTATGGCGTTGGGCTGTATATGATCTTTTACGACCTCAGTTTTATTCTCTCTTTAATTCTTCCATCAAAATAGTGTATGCGTGTGTTTTTGACTATGTTGGCATAGTTTTTTGAATGTTTTCGAGTGAAATACATTGAATAAATGATATATATATACATCGAGCTCTACTTACATTCAGTAAACCCAATTTGAATTTGCCTAATGAAACTGTACTGCACAGTTGTGCATTTTAGATTCCTACACTTTGGAATACTATTTGATTGATCTGAAAGGACTGGATATTTTGTTATTGGGGGCATATATAACAATCAGCCACCAGAAGGAGGATTTGTAGTTCAGGTTCTGATTACCGGCAAACATTTTTTCCTCTGGAGAATTGAAATATGAAAAGTTTAAACCTTTTTCTGCACCCAAAAACGTTTCTTTGATCAGTCACTGAGTTCTGCTTTCCATAATTGTCATTAGTTACTCAATAGAAGCTCTTGACCACATCCATCTGTCATTCTAAAAGTGATTTGAGGAGGATACAAACAAAACTTTTTACGAAAATATTTTTAAGACATGAACATTGGATCTCGAGTCAAAGCTAAAAACACAGTAACATTTTTGTCCAGTTTGGCAGTTGGGATTGCTTAAAGATGAATTTTCAACATTCAACTCAATTTTTCTTCACCAAACTAGGCCATATCTCACCTTTTTAAAGATAACCTTTTACACCTCTCATATAATAATACCACCAGTCCAAAGGCTAAGGAGTAAAAATGGCCGAAAATTAAGATGGGTCCCCCCATCCATTCATAAGTGAACTTTTACGAGAGTAGAAGTAAATAACACGACAAAATGAGAATTGGTATAGGGACTATAAAATAAGAGAAAAATTGAAAGATTAGGGACTTGTAGAAGATATTTCTTTAGTAATTTGATATTTTTTAGGATATTATGCAATCTTTTCCTATTATAGAATACCACTTCTCCCTTCCAAAAAAAAAAAAAATCAATTATGGACCAGTGGAGCATATGAGCCCACATGAGAGTTGGCCCATATCTGCCCAACATAAAAAATATAAGTTAAAAAAAAAAAAAAAAACAACAACAACATTTGTACCGTTCCTTTCATTTAATGCTCTTAGAACGAGAGGATTTTTTGTAGGTACACATCTCAAGTTATTTATTGGTTCCCCTCCCCCCTTTTTTTTTTTTTGTAAAAAGAAAAGAAAATAATTGACTGTGACAATTTTATTTTTTTTAAATGAACAAATATTATTTAAAGAAATAAATATTTTATGCTGTCTTCCCCCTATTAATATCAACATTATTATTTTTGCAATTTAAAATAATTTTCACATATTCATTCTACCACTTTGACGGCATTTTCAGGGTATAAAAGAAATACAAAGTAAAAGTTAATAAAATGTGAAGCATTTATATTACTCTCATAATAATTATCAAACTCATAACTAATATACAACTTCATTTGTGGTGTATGATTTGCTCTTCCATTCACAAAAAAAAAAAAAAAAAAAAAAAAAAAAAAAAAATTAATTTCATTTATCAATGGCTGGCCTTGAAATACGGGCCATAGGACATTTGGCTGGTACCTAAATGTACCAGCTTTCCAGTTTCAGAATAAATTTGTCCGTTCTCAGCCCCCCCACCATGGAGCATTAGGAGCATTTGATGTTAACTTGGGTACGTGTTTAGAGACCAATTTATTTATGTGGCCCATCATTCCAATGGACCCTTTTTTATTGGGTTTAGTAAATTAATCAATCCAGCTTATGGCCCTTTTATTGCTTTAATCTCTTTCATTATATCAATCCAGCCCATGTTTTCTTCTGACCAAACATTTATTATTATTATTATTATTATTATTATATTTATTCATAGCAAACTCTATTATTTGCCTATAAATTGTACCCGTCTATTGTTTAAAAATGATATAAATATTTATTAAGACACATTAAAAAAAGGTAAGAAAATTATCTTAGAAGCTAAAAGTAAGAAAAATACATATATGTACCACCAATATATATATATATTACATATATCGTAATCAATCGATATCCGAATAAAGATATACAGTATATATAAGGGTTCTTCTTTTCGTTTCCCTATATATATATATATATATATATATATATAGTTCTTTGTCTGTTTTTAATTAACCATATTTCTCTTTTTCGTATATATACATGAGTATCCACTTTAACTGATTTCTCCATCGGCGACATGCAAAGGCTACATATATAAATGTCAAAAATAAAATCCTTGGTTCTGTGATCTTGCTTTTGCAGGATTTATCAAGAAGAGAGAGATTGAAGTAGAGATTCACCAGTGATCCATATCATGTAGCAGTAGAAATATATATATTTATTATTATTTTTAATTTTTGAAAGAGATTATCTGATAATAGAATGAAAAGGGAACAAAGCATGCATGCATTATGCACGTCTCTTTGTCTGGGATTTGGTTTAGAACTTTTGCATTATTTGAGACATCCCAATTCAACACATTTTGTAAAAATAGTCGCTATACTATTTCATATATATATAAATTAATCAAAAATAATGGTGCTTTATATATATATATATATTCTCTTCCAAAAACACTAATCCTACATTAGAGTAGCACTTGCAAGTTGTAGTTCTATATAATTAGTTGTTATTCATCAAAATAATAATAATTTGTTTAATGACAATATTTCATAATAGCATAATAAAAATTTAATATTATATCAAGAATCATATAAGTTGTTTTTTGTCTTTTTTTTCTATGAGCTTAATTTTCTAGATGGGGGGTGCTAATTTAATATAAATATATATAGACAAATAATAATAATAAAAAAAAAAGAGAAGAAGACAGTGGAGGCTGAAAGGAGGATAATGTACAATCTATTTTTTGTCTGAACAAGTTGGACTTTGTATATATCTTGGCGATGACTTGGGATATTAAAATGAGTTTTCAAGTTTTGTGGCTGGATCGATCTATCTATATAGTTTTCACCTGTGACATTGCCATCACTCTATTAATGAAATTTCTCAATATATATATATTTGATAAAAGAGACAACAGTTTTGTCCATCAAAAATAGCTACCTTCCAACATGATTTCTCTGATCTCTTTTGTCCAAACTCCAATTTTGTATGCTTCAAATAAAAATTAAAAAAAAAAAAAAAAAAAGAAGAAAAGAACCAATTTCTGGCTGCTGCACTGGATCAGAAACAAAAATATACACACACACACACATAGGATCGGATATATAAAATTTGGATAAAAAAAGGGGCAATTAAATTTTGATGATCAGTATTCAATACCAAAGGAGCGACAAGGATTGCATCTAGTGTCATGGAATGAATAATATCTGGGATGCATGCAGCTGTTAAAGCTCTCTATATAAAGAGATATATATATATATATATATATATATTTCTGTCTGGTTTTTTAAAGCACTCAGTTTTATCACAATAAAATGTGTTACAGAAGGGAACGGACCGGGAAGATCCACCTATAAATATAATGTTTCCAAATTTAAGTTTTGTCCTTTTCTCTTTTTAAAATTATGATTTTTTCGGGTTTTATTTTTAAGGTCAGGATGGGTGAATAATTAACCAAGGGAACAGTAATTCGAAGAATATATATATATAAAAGTTCAAATTTTGATGTTGATTTGTTGAAATTTCTCTTCCCCTTGTTTTAATTAGAAGATGAAAGTGTAGATGTGATTTCAAGACTCTTTATTGACTTAAAAGAAAAGGACAAAAAAAAAAAAAAAAAAGGTTTTTATGATCTTTCTAATCTTTCTCCTCCTCCCTATGATCCTGTCTATATTCTTGTTGGGAAAAATTTTCAATTTAGATGAGTTTTCCCGAAGAATTTAAAATAACCACAGCAAGTCATAAACTTAGCAAAAAAAAAAAAATATATATAAAATTTTTTCATGATGGGACAAAAAAGTACGTAATATATATATATATATATTATTTTTGGATTAGCTTCTCTGTTTTTCCAGTGTTACGTCTTAAATAATTATCTGATGAAATGATTTGACAATGCACGAGGTGGATCGATCAGTTGCATCCCGTTAATTAATTTACTGGATGCTTGGTCAAGAAATTAATATTTACGACCGCGTAGAAAATATAAATAGTTGAAAAGAAAAATCCACCCACGAGAAACCACTATTCTTCGAAATCTGACCTGTATGTAATATTTTTCCATCAGAATAGGGAAGGAAATTAATCGGTACCTGCAGGTATAGTGTACGTACTGTTTCTCATGTGAATGCATGGTGCCCTCTGCTGTGAACGGCAGATGTACGTGGTCCTTTTTTTTTATTATTATTTTTATTTTTTTTTCCCCTCCTTCAAGCGCTCTATAGTATAACAAAACAGATAAATTAAGAAATTGATGAAGCTGGGTCTTGTCGTGTCACGTGGGAAGAACATTCAGCATGCACGAAGAGTGGCTGTAAAAGGTTCTGTATATTGGATAGATATTGTTTTGTTACTTTCCAACGATCAAGTTGTAAATATATTGGTGAGGTATAGCCTCTCTAATGTGTTCCAACAGGGTCTGGAGGTTTCTTTTGTAAACATGGAGGGAGTTCCCTCTGATTTCAATGAAGATGGCTAACTAGCCTTTTACCAAAAAAAATAAAATAAAATAAAATTGTAAATATATTGGAGAAAACTCTCAAGAATAATGAATGCATCGATCATTGTTATAAATTCTCTAATATCGATCTATAGCTTTGAATTCTTTAATCTAAGTTAATTATTCTCGTATCCAATTCCAAGGTGCATGCCGAGATGGAATTTTGGTATTTGGAGCGGCACCTCCATAGATATTTGCACATTTGTATACTTTTTCATCATACATTTACGTGAAGTTAAAGACACAAAAGAGACCAAAAATGCAAAAAAGAATGTTTTTATTAGTTGAAAAAAAAAAAAAAAAAAAAGTCATTTATCACCCAGTTTTGGTACATGAATTCCAGAGCAACAAAACCCACCTAATAATAAAAATACTACCACTAGACCAATTAGATTCTTTTTTTTTTTTTTTTAAAGGAAAAAGATAATATATATATAATATATATATATATAAAAGAGAGAGAATTTTAAATCGGAGAATAGCTAAACCAACATGTTTATGGCTATACGAAGCGCCAGCGGAAAGGAGTGTCCGGTCGGTACGGATAGTTTTTGGCCCACCATTTTTCAAGGCTTTCAATCAATATTACAAAGCCCTTCTTCAAGGGACCACTGAGAGAGTGAGAGAGAGAGAAACCCCTGTACGTATGTATATCTGCAACAATGGCATTCATAGAACAGAGATAGGGTTAAACATGGCCGATAGATACTGTATCTAATCTACCATAAAATAATAACTTTGAGATATGTATATATATATATATATATATATATATATATATACACACGTACGTACGTACCAGAGAAATGGAGAAATGGTAATAATAAAGATAACATAATTTCACAGCAAAAAAAAAAACTGCACCATCTTAATCATCATGAATTCAATACTTGATCGGGCCATTCCCCTACATACACCCTATAGTTATGGCATTCCATTCACTAGTACTACATAGATATATATATATGGGGGATGGAGGATTTTCTTTTTCCTCCTTTCTTGTTTTTATCTTAAACAATCATACATATATTTATCCTGACTTTATATCTATTTCTAGAATTTTGCCTTCAAACTATTGTTATGTCAATTTTTGACATTAGACATAAGAAAAATTAAAACAATCACAACAAAATTTACAATATATATATTTTTTTTTAGGCAAGACTTCCAAATTATACTTTGCTTTGTAGTTTTTGATATAGGGATTGCAAAGGGGATAAAATTACAATTATGTGAAGGACCATTGCTAATAAGGATATGTTTAATTAATTTAGAAAGATAAGTTTGTCCCACCAACATTAATTCATGTATAATTATTCCTTTTAGTTAGTTTAATAAAGTTCAATTTACATCACCCTTATATAACATTTATAATAAGTGTCGAATTAATATAATATTTACAAACTATTTATTATAATATATATAATCTTTATGCTATATATGTATATATGAAGATTTCCAATGATTCATCGGGTTTTTAAACCTTTTCCCCCTAAATTTAACTTTAAATATATATATATATATATATATATATATATATATATATTTTTATATATATATATATATATATAATATGGAGTGATTCAGAAAGTTTTGGAATTTTGGAGGGCTACTTTTGTATTTTCTCCGTATATATTATTATTATTTGAATATATAAGAAAATTGGAGTTTATTATGGCTTGACATTGGATAGCTAGGGAAACGAGACATTTTTCCGTATAGGACAAGTAACTCAACAAGAACCAACCATTTCCCACGCTAAGGACTTATGATTAGGAATTGGCTTTGTATTCAAAGAGAAAACGATCGGTGTGATGAAACATTCAATTTCGTTTCCTTCTTCTCTCGCTCATTATATATATATTTTCATGATTATTATTATTTTTAATTAAAAGTCATTTTCTTGTTTCTTTTCAAAGGAAAAAATATCATTAACAAATAAAATAAAAAATGGTAAAACGAGAGAGAGAATTAAATAATGTAAAGAAAATGAGAATTAATAAAGAAGAAAAAGGGGTATTGGAAACCCAAACATTCCTTTTATGCTACTAGCAACAGTAGTTACACTACTCACAGTGTACAAAGTTACAGACATACTGTGAGGAAAATTTCCCAATTTTTGAGATTTACATAATCCAAAACTCACCAAGCATTTCTGAGTTTCGTGTTAGTAATTAATTTAGCTAATCATAATTTTTTTTTTAAAAAAAAAAAAAAATCCCAAAAGGGAAAAAGAAATGAAAAAAAGAATATAAAGAGATGGTTAAAAAAAAAAAAAAACAAGGAGAGAATGAAGCAGGTTCTAGATCGATCTCTTCTTCCATTACTTCTCCTCAAACAAGCTGGAAATATATAATATGGTTGGATTTATCTGAGAGCTGATGTTAGAGATTCAAAGACTACTTCTTCACAAGGAATAGTGAGACCCATGTCGTGATCAAACCCGAATTCTTCTTCAGCTCTTTGTAAGAGGCTCTGGAATTGTGGTGTGGTCAAGAATGTGATTGGAACAATGTATCTGCTCCTGTTTTCACCAACGTATACTACGAAGTGCCCTTTTGGTACGTCCACTGGAAGCCCTTCTTCGTCGTACCCTTGTTTCTTTCCAAGACTTGAACACCTCTTTAGAATTTGCTTGATCATTGCTGTCTGTGAGAATTTGTTCGATTTATTCCTAATCGCCATTTTATTATATAATTCTCCCTTTTCTTTCTTTTTTTTTCTTTTTGTGTGTGTGTCAGAGAGAGAAGAAAGAGAAAGAGAGCAATTGGAGGTAGTGTGGTGATGGGAATTTGGAGAGGGAGGAATATATTATATATAAAGAGTGAGAGAGAGTGGGAATAGGATGAATGAGATAATTAAGAATGTAAGATTTGTCATGCATGTGGGCTTGTGGAAGGCATATATGGTGGACGAGACCACGGTTGTTTTTGGGGTCTGTGTGACCTCAATCAGACATGTTGAGGGCCAAAAGCATCGGTTTCCCTATCCTTGTTGCCTTTCATCGGGACATACTGGACCCCTTCTTCCACCCCCCCTCTCCCTCTTTTTTTCCCTTTTTTTTTTTTTTTTTTTTTTTTCTCTCTTCCTCTCTTCGATCGAAATATATATATATATATTCAATTGATTTCTTTTGTCATTTTCCCATGCAAAAAGATATTAAGAACCTTCCCTCAGATTTTTTTACAGTGATTCAGTTTCCAGAGGAATATTATCTCTCTATCTCTAGATTCTACGTAGAGTCTCACATTTTCATAATTGAAAAAAGAGGTTTGTTTGTAATGTATGGGATCATCCATTCAAGTGAATCCATCCATTTGCTTATTACTTTTAACCAAAATTTTGATCCGTCAACTTCACCCTTAATTACCACTACTAAGTAAATGATGAATTGACAATTCTTTTTCCAAACTTTTCCGTGACGGCAAGCTTACCTTCCTAACTCAATTATATATATATGATGGTAGAATTATATTTGAGAAATTTGTTGTTCTGTAGTAGAAGTAAACATGATATTTCACATTCATTACTACTTGTACTGTGGAAAAAAGGTAAGAGATCACGCTCCAGATTCTGCACAAATCCCGTACACTTTCACTAAACAAAACCCTACAACACATGTTACTCTCCTCTTCTTTTTTTTTTTTTTTTTTTCACTACTTAAATATATCTCTTTAAAAAGTTTGCCGTAGTGGAGCAGTAAATGCACTAAAATTACCTAATTTACAACATGATTATCATGTGTCAATTCTCCAATCAAATTAAAAATTATATGAGGTATATAATTAAGGTAAAACGTGCACAACATAACCTATACTAAAATCATATCCTTTTCTTTTCTGTGAAAATTGAACTAATTTATTTATGGGATAACTTTGATGAACAGAATATTTATTTCCTTCAAAAAAAAAAAAAAAACTAGAAAGGGCATTTGCAGGGATTAACTGCTTTTGTCGATAATAGTTCAATTTTAAAGTGATTATCGAATATAAAAAGATTAAAAAAAAATGTTTGAGGATTTAAATTTCGTACGAACAAAGTGATGAGACCAAAGATGTCTTAAAGAGAGCACTATCACATGATGTTCTTCGTACAAAAATTAATGAAAGACAAGATTCAAGAAACTTCCACGAAAATATACATACTATTGCATTAATTCAATTCAAACCACAACAACAACAATAATAATATCAGTAATTATTTTTTAAAATTATTTTTTAGAGGTCAATGTTTATTAGAGTTTTGAGTGTTGAGGAACCGACAATTAATTTAAAGTTATTTTAATGTAAGATATAATGTGTTAATTAAAATTGATTGAAAAATTATAAATATGGAGTATTAAAAAAAAAAACAAAAATCATTGATCAATAAATAAAGAAAATATTTTCACCCATCTCTTCCCCTTTTCTCATTTTCCTCTCTGGTGATTGGCAAAAAAAAAAAAAAAGCGTAAAATAATATTTCAAGATGTCATAATTTTGAATCATGTTAAAAAAAAAAAAAAAATATATTTTTGGTGTAATAGTAGTATTAGTGGTTAGTAAGAATAAATCCAAATTTATGTGTCCATTGAAGTTTGTTTCATTTGAAATGGAAGAAACAGTGTACAAAGGTACAAATACTGTACTTAAAAGAAAGAAAGAAAGAAAGAAAGGAAGGAAAATATCAAAAAGATAGCTACCTCCATTGATATGAACCCAAGAAATTTTAAAAGGAATCAATCAATTGGTAGTACATGCCAGCAAATAAATTGGTACCTTCTGATATGCCATTCTCATGCAATAACTTATAGCCACTTAAAAAAGAGAAATCCAAATTCAACCCTATCTTTTATTTTTCAATAGTGATTCAACATCACTTCAAATGAAAAGAAATTGTTAATTTGTCAAACCCCTTCCTTCAATTTTTATTTTCTTCTCCTCCTTCAACGTCTGTAAAACTGAATAATAATATCCAATGTTCTTAGTCATGAGAATGTAAGAAGGAGAGGGCGGTGCGGTACTTCATCCTTGTTTTTGGAAAAAGGAACATATTTTCAACAATAACAGCTCTTAATACATTAAATACACCGATCACCACTTATATTATATATAATATATATATATATATATAGAGAGAGAGAGCAAATCTGTCTACTTCCGACTTTTCTGCAGTCTACCTATCGATCTCCATTTGCCTCAGTTCAACCCTTTGCAGTCATTGCAATGACAGTACAGTTTGTTGTTCCTACTTTGCCTTCCTGGCTACATGTGCCTTTATTACTCAACCAATTCAGTTAACACATCAATTGTCATTCATGTTTTTCTTTTTCCTATTTACACTTTTGTAATCCCCGGCCGAGCGGAGGATGATGATATGCTGCCGATGATTTAGGAAGACAAAACTTCTCACCTCATCGAGAAAAGAATTGCATAATGTTAAAAGAAGATAGGGTCAAGTGGTCATGTAAGAATCAAGATGAAATCTCGATACAACAACAAGTATAACTCGAATAGAGAGTAGGGTAGGGTGGGGTGAGTTTTCACGGGGAAAGAAATTACTTCTTGTTCTTGTGTGATTATGCTTGGTCAGAGTGATGTTGGAAGCTGAGAAGGGGAGACCACAATGGAAAGATTTAAGTTGGGAATGGCCCATGAGATGAGCTCTTTGAAGGCCATCCCATGTTCTGTGAATGAGATTTGTTTTGGTCAATGTGTGATAAAAAATAGACACAAGGAAATATAGCAGGCTGCTGGACCCAATAATCGTTCTCACCGAAAGGCAGGGAGAGAGGGGGTAAGAAGAAGACTATATATAAACAATTTGTTTTGTTCTGAGGTGAAGCAAAATTACATGGGGTAGAAAGTGACCACTGGGTAAGCACATGATAGCCATGTTACCTTTGCTCCCATTCTCCCTTGTTAAGAAAACATCGTAAGAACTTCTTGTTATGTCAACCTACTCACCCACTTCACTTCTTTTTTTCTTTTTTTTTCATCCTAGAATTTAAATTTCAGTACAAATCCCCTGCTACTACTATCTTCATGTTTTCACCATATATATATATATATATATCCTTTATTTCAGTTACGTATAATATATGATTCAAGAAACCACACCTTCAAGATCCATGCAAGAGATGTTCTTGGACATTTAGCAAAAGTGAAGATCAAAATTTTAGTGTTCCTTGCTACTGAGAAAAAGCTCAAATTAAGGGCAGACAGCACTCCAAAAAAAAAAAAAAAAAAAAAAAAAAAAAAAACATATCATTCATTTGAAGAAAGACCTACACTGTAAAATATCTAATGCCTACAGGTTTCCAAGATTTATTATGAGCATCTAAAAAGAAGTTGACAAAGTCTTCCATTCAAGCATGCATTAATTATAATGTGATTGGGAGTTATTCAAAACTGAAATGATGACGAGCGTGATAAGAAATTACCTAAGGACAGGCCTAGGTATATAGTATGTATCAAATGGCCCCCCCTCATACAGCTCATCCATGGACTCCTCCTCAAACAGTATAGGAATGACTTAAGGACATACCTGAGCCATATTCTTGGATCAACCATCACATGTACTATATGCATATAGATAACATATGAACTAATCAAATATGTATCTTAAGCACAACCAATTCTGTAACCTACACAAGGAAACAACAATATATGCAGAACGGGGGGGTCCGAGCCAGGGTGGATAACTTGCTGCATGCCTCTCAAAGTGAACAACATTGCACACGGAAAGTGTCTGGTGAACCAAACCAAATTATTCTTTACAATAAGATGAATCCCAAACATGCTCAACCCAGAATTTCCTATACCGTACAGGAGTTAAATTAATGTTCCAAATAAGTCCCAGATATGACTCTGCCTTCCCACTTTATTTATTTTGACAGAAATTAAGTCATTTCTCTACACTTTATGGGTCCTCTATATGTGTATTCATCATATCATAACTACAGTTTTTCGCCCTCTATAATTATCTGTTCAACATTGCAGTTTGGTGGTGGGTACACCACATTAACAATCAAGATGCAAGAAGTGATCAGGCAAGCTATTCAGATTGCAATAACATCCAATCGTAGGTACAGACAACTGGATCCTACTGTTTCAGCTGGCATTCTGTGTTCTTTGTTTATCAATTGTCATTTCATTTTGATCCACAACCTGCTACTGGGCATGCAGTTCTCATCAAGTAAGCAGAAGAAGGAAGAAGTTAAGGAATCAATTTGAGCGGGTATGCCTCATTAGCTACTGTACTACCACCACACATATAGAGGATGTGAAAGAAAGAGGGAATTCAGAACATTTCTTCACATTTTTCATGAGGAATCAGGTAAAATGGGGTTGGCAAGTAATTTGGAACCTAAACTCCTATTTAAAGAATTAATTGCTGCACCAGACAGCTGGAAATCCCAGTATGTCTAGGCAGGTTAATATGAACAAAATCTCTTTGCGTAATCCAAAAAGGAAAACACAGGTTTGAAGTGACATAGTCCAACCAAAAAACTAAAGGTCATTTCTAATTATAAGCATATGAAAAGCGACTCAAAGACTTGTAAATCTGACAGGTTGGTTTCTGGTTCTAAAAGTGCACTGCCCAGCACATAAGTGGAACTTGATACACAGATGTCACATTTCTAAATACTTGCTTTTTTTTTTTTTTTTTCCTGAAAAGACAAAGCAACTGCTAGACCATTTTCGGATGCTCAGTACTTCTAGCGTGTTATAATTATTGAACCTAGCCACTCCTGAACATCACCTTGGCATCAACCAGCTGCCATTTATGAACATAATAAGGATAAAATACATGCACAATCTTTTATTGGGAGTTTCATAGAAACAGAAAAATGACAAATAAAGATGTTCAACTTCATCCTTATTCATAAAGGTAAGGACAGAATCAATACATTATAACAAGCTAACAAAAAAATTAATTAATTATTATTTTTTTTTTTAAAGTACAGGATGTCAACAATCAAGAAAAATGAGGTATAGCAATCAGATGATACTTGCTCATATTCGTTCTCAGTCTACGAGTGGCATACCTCAGTCCTCAAATGGTTACCAAAAAAATTCAAAGGTCGATATGGATGGCTTCTTGCTGCAATTGAATTGTCTCATGAGGCATGTTACTGGAACAGAACCTAAGCAGTTAGTACAGGGGAAATTTGTGATGCATCCTGTGCTTGTAGGCTCTCATAGTATTTGACCAGGACTTCCCATCCACCAGGACACATAAAACCATCTGGAGGGTTCTCCCCCGTTCTTGCATAAGTTCTCATCTGCAAAATTGTAAAGTAGATGACTGGTTATGTATCAGCAATAGTTTTCTGCATTAATCAAAGGAAAAACCCTAGTGAAAGTACAAACATATACTAACAATATGGCAGCAACAGATATAAAGTCATCTCCTGATGAAAGTACAAACACATTCTAACAATATGGCAGCAACAGAGATAATGTCATATCCAAGGCATCTAGAGTTCGATCTAGAGAATCTATCAGCTACAAGCCCCTTTTTTCTTTTTCTTCTTTCAAAAGCTAAGTAAAATATGGCATAATGGTTAAACAAACTTTAAAAAGCTTTATCCTGTTCTAGAACTTTTTCCTATAGCAGCGCACAACATAAAGGAAAAGGTAACTTTAGCATGTTTGAAACGAGTCCACCCTCCCCCTGGGATGGTAAACCAGAAAGAATAGAGGACAATTTATCACCTAGAATGATTATTCTATTATGTTTCTTCAATTTTTCTCCAGGCCAAGCTTGCAACAGCACATCCCAGTGGAATTCCAATCCAGTGTCAACTACTTTTAAGGACGTGTATATGAAGTAGGTCGTAACTCTATGTCAGCAGTGTATTGCTATCAATGTTGGGATTTCAGTTGACTGTGACTAGAGCCATTAAAAACACTAGACATAGTTCTTAGATAAATGAGCTAGTCTAGTTCATGCTTGAGTATTTAACTGAAAAATTACAACAGCTCAACAGCAGGTGAAAATAAGA
The DNA here is from genome assembly GCA_025388415.1 of Cynanchum wilfordii. Taxonomy (NCBI): domain Eukaryota; kingdom Viridiplantae; phylum Streptophyta; class Magnoliopsida; order Gentianales; family Apocynaceae; genus Cynanchum; species Cynanchum wilfordii. The sequence continues at coordinate 145,857 of JAHSUH010000445.1, forward strand.
ATCACAAACAATTCAACTTCTCCTTAACAGTTCTTATCTGAGTATCTTCTGTATAAGAGGAATCTGAAAAAAGAGGGGAAGAGAGCAGATGCTTGCCTTGGTTCCAGAGATAAAGAGAAAATCTTTGGTACGTGCCGGGTCAAAAAAGGCCATCTTTCTTTCTACAGTATCATATGCCGCCACCTAAAAATGAGGCAAAGATTAAGGACTTTCATAACACATTTTCACTAACAGTAGAACACATGCATTGTATTTTTGGATTTTGTTACAGATGCTAGTACAGGAAATAATTTTTAAGTATCAGGAAACACCAATCTATCAAACCCTAATGAATGAAAATTTTAGTAGGCACCAAAAGAGAAGAAGTGTGAATTAGAAAGTCCACAATCATGCTCATAAAAGATTTGACTGGCTCTGACTCTGAGGAGCATAACAGCCATATAGAACTAAAATAAACATGAAGAAATTTCAGAATCTCTACTTGTCCACAGATATAGAACATCCAAAATATCACAAGATCCGAAGTCCTGTAGATCTAGACCAAACACTTCACGAATAGATGGAAAAATTCAGGAAGAATGAACCAAAACCTAACTAATCAAACTTTATTAGGATTTAATTCAATTCTGAACTAAATTTGTAGCCATAACCAATCAAATATATTCTCCTGCAATTTTTTAGGACTTTATCTTTTTCTGAATCTTAAACAGTTCAGGATAACATTTTTCTTGTACAAACTCTAGATTATAGATATTATGAGCATAAGATGGTTTGCCCCTAACTTCTAGAATTCTAATAAAAATTATACAGCCAAAAATGACGCAACATAATATAAGAATAAAGGCATTTGCAAAATGAAAAGTCAGGGAAAAAGGGCTACAACAAATATAAGCCAATAAAGTACATGAACACAGATGAAAAGACAGAGCAGAAGTATCAAGCTTGAGAGTCCTTGCAGATAACATGTTATAGGTCATACCCTGAATGGCAAAATATTTAATTTCTCCAGACCAGGAGCCATGCTTAATACTTTCTTCCCATGATCTGGATCATACAAATCCCTCTTTTCTGTCGGGTGGCCCATACCAGCTGGATCACGACCTACAATATAGAAATTGGCACCAGCATTTATACGCGCCTTTGCATGCCATTGTACTTCAGTTGGCCCAGCATAATGCATTGGCGAGGGAAATATAGCAACTATTGTTGTCTCAGGATCAAGAACTCCATCTTCTAGAACCTGCAAAGGAAAGAATATGCACCTTATTGGAAGTAAAATTTTTAGACATGGTAGCAGCAAAGAAATTAGCATTAACTACTTCTATGGAATATGAATTTTGGATATTTGATGGACAACACATAGATGCAAGTGGAAGAGTTGAGCACTTGTTAATAGACTTCATGGATCTAATTATTAATAAAGCAACAAAACCCAAATGCCTGTAACAATTATTGGGCACAGAAAACCCCAACTGCAATTCTTACTGGAAGAGAGCTGAAATTGCCATTTTATGATTTCCTAGCCTAAAACACGCCCAATCTTTCAATCATTGCTTTTCTTCTTTTACAACAAATGGAAAAAGAGTTGGAATTCTTTCCTATCATATTTTATCATTGTATTCATTAACTTGCGCCATTTTTTAAACATAAATACTTCATGTTAAAATCCACAATATACTGTTAAAAAGTAGAAGGAAGAAGAGAAACGAGAAAAAAATTGCATCTGGCATTATAAAAGTTGTCTAAATGTAGATTTTTGTCAACGTGAGGTAGGCCTAAGGATATGATCTGACATTTATAGTTAGCTATTCTCTTTTTTTCATTTGTAGGTGCTTCAAGTAAGTAGTCTCCTTCATAGTTCACTTTCTAACTGTCTACTTGACATTACTAAGGTAAATTAGGTTTTTATCAGTCATGGCTAATAAAACATGAACATGGGTTAACAGGTTACTTTTCTTGAATAGAAGAAGAACTTATGAGTTTACCTTGCTATGTTGTTCCATGCGAACATCCAATGGTACATCATCAGCCTTGACAAACCCACCCAAAGGATGAAGCAACAGAATTGGATTACTGTAACCCATCTCCAAAAGCCGTGCACGTGTATCATTCATCAAAAGAGCATGTCCATTATGCACAGGATTCCTCAGCTGAAAGGCAAAAACCGCATCAGCCTGGCGGCGATCAAATTCTTTCCGCAGCTGTTTGGGGGATAGTCTATAGTGATCAAGACCATCATTGTATTTGATAGGCTCAAGCACTTCTAGATCTCCACCAATAAGCCAGTTTCCTGCGGGAGTGATTGCCTCCTCCACATAAGGTAATCCAGGAGCAGTAGTTCCCCAAGTTCTGGCAATTCTTTCTTCTTTATTGTGCTTGAACATTTCAACGCTGCAGAAAATGGAAAATGTGGAAATATTATTCACTGAAACCAGATAAGGTTTTCAATGTAGATAATGTTGCTGAACTAAAAAATGACCCAGTGCAGTAGGTTGGCTATAGGGTCATCATTCTAGTTCCAGAATTTGTAATATGACAAAAAGTATTAATCTGCACTCAATATTAATTATTTCCTTGAAATATGATCAACTTGGGAATTGAGAGAAGAAAACAGGAGCAAGTAAACAAGCTCTTGTCCAGTTGAGAAAATTTTGGACCTCTAGCAGGTTTGGTCAATTCAGTATCCAATAGATAGTGGACTAGTGCACTGAGACAAAAGGAATTCATAATTGCAAATCAGATGGGCAAAAAGAGGCCAGACAAGAGTAGCTGGAAGGAGAAATATGATTCTGAATTTCACCATGCTATGTGCCTTCTCCTTATACTCATAATTTGCACAGAAAAATTGAAAATATTGAGTGTGTTAATCTAATCAATTCACCACATATTTAACCAAATGAATATACTGGCATACCAAAAAGGGAATAAAATCTAATAAGAACCATACAGAAAACCAAACTATATCAGGATCAAGCTTTGGAGTTTATCATGCATGATTGCAGCAGATAAGGAAAATGCGATATATACAAAAACAAAAGCACCCAATCGTAACCTTCTAAGAATGGCAACAAAATTTTCATCAGGGCCGACTAATGTCACATCACTTGACGCCCCAATCTTTTCTTTAGCCTCATCATCAATAGCCAAAACTATGGGAAGGGACATATTTACAATAGAACCATCTTTCATCCTTAAGGAATTGAAGTGCAAGCTCTGTAAGTACTCATCTTCCCTCATGAAACCCTTAAGCGGACTGGCCCAACCTTCACTGATCACGTGAACCCATTGAAGATCAATTAGAGTGAGCTTCACCTTCGGCAATGAACCAGCCTCTGAAACAAGTGCAGCCTTCTGATTCTCAGGGACAACAAGATCCACCAATGAACCCCCATCAGGCTCAATCAAAGAACTCTTGATTACAAGAGACCGTTTTGAAGAAGAAGGTAAAGATGCCATCTTTTCCCGAGAAAACAGTAATGGAGCTAATGAATTGGTGTGATAAATTGGCTTTGATTGAAATTTGGTAGGAAAACAGCTTTTGTTGAAGGTAGCATGCAAATGAGCATGTGAAGTAGCTGCCATGTGGAGCTTAATTGTGAGAGACATTTTGAGCACAAAAAATATTGTGTTCTTGGGTTCGTTCACCCAAACTTGAATTGCTACTAGAGGTAAAATATATTGATCCAGGAAAACTGGGAGGCTCTGAATTGTTTGGACATCTCTTTCTGAGGCATATTATGAGTATTAAGAGGCAATAAGGAAGATTATTCCATGTACTGGAAAGGTGTCCACAAATTTTATTTTGATTTGAACTTCAAAAAAGGCGTCGTGGGTTTTTCCTTTTGTTACTTCGCCTTCTATTTTCTGTGAATATTTTATTCTTTTTAATGGGCTGCCACTGCTTTTATTTTTCCTTTCGTTCGTCAGCTTAATCATGATGGGCCGCCGTCTGGGCCAACCATAACGAAAAGCGTTGGATTCATTCTTTAATGCGCAAAAAATTAAATAAAAGATAATTCAATTAGCAAAACAATTAATAATTTAATCTTATATATTTTGTTCTTCTAGCTAAAAATTACTCTGTTAAGTCTATTATAAATCTCTTTTCTTTCAAAAAAAAAAAAAAAAAAAGTCTATTATAAATAATGTAGTTAAAATAAAATAAAATCTATTATATATAAATAATGTAGTTAAAATAAAATAAAATCTATTATAAATAATGGTATAACAAAAATAAACAACTCAAAGTTACCCTTTATTTCACTAATTTTTGTGGCTGAATACTAAATTTGTGTCCACAAAAGGCACACAAATGGAAGACAAGGGAAACCTGGACTTGACCAGGGGCTTTCTCGTCCTATCGCGTGTTTTGTGCCCTAACAATTGACATATTCCGTCTCTTCCTCTAATCAAATATCATACACGGTAGAATTTCAGCTCGAATCTTATTGTTTTCGTCTCGTTTTTTTTGGATTTCCCCCCAAAAGTTTTTTACCTACATACGCGCATGCCATAAGTATTTGAGTTTCTTCTGTTTTAGTATAATTGAAGTTGAAGAATTGATTATAAGTTATAGAGAATGGGAGTGCCGGCATTCTATCGGTGGTTGGCGGAGAAATATCCGCTGATTGTCGCGGATGTAATCGAGGAGGAACCAGTTGTTATTGAAGGTGTTAAGATTCCGGTGGATACTAGTAAGCCTAATCCCAACAACCTCGAGTATGACAATCTTTATCTCGACATGAATGGAATTATTCACCCATGCTTTCACCCCGAAGACAGAGTACGAATTTGCTTCCTTTTCCTTTTTTTTTTTTTTTTTGAGTTTTATAGACTGAATTGTTTCCTCCTAGCGTGCCATCTTAGTTTATAGCATTTTTAATTACTAAAAATTGGGAAACTTCCCATGTATTAGTCCTTTTCAGCTTGTTTTTCTTCCAGTAAATTCTATGCTAGTGTGATGAAATATGGTATGTATTGAATTATGAACGTGGATGATGTTACTTTAGGCTTGAGATTTGCTCATGCTAGAGGTGATGGTTGTAACACATGTTTTGGTTTTTTTAAACACCATAGGATTTGTGGTATGTTGTGACAGGTACAAGTTTTAATTGTCTCAAATTAACAGTTACAGAACATCCTAATAGTTAGATGTGTATAGTGACATGAGTAGATCAACTAAGTACATAGAACAAGTACGTGCTTGAGAGTTTGTCATTTGATTATAAGTAGAATTACTGTGCAAGTTTTGATGTATGCCTTTCTTTTGCATATTTTGTGGTTCAAGCTAGTATGTGTTTTGACTTGTTTTCTTCTGCAGCCTTCTCCAACCTCATTTGATGAGGTATTTCAGTGCATGTTTGACTACATTGATCGGCTTTTTGTGATGGTGCGGCCTCGAAAATTGTTGTACATGGCTATTGGTAGGTAACTAGGGATTTATATGTTTCTATAGGTTCTAAAAGAAGTTGATCATTTCACTTCCAATGGTTGACTAGAAGTATTTTGCAGATGGTGTTGCCCCTAGGGCTAAAATGAATCAACAGCGATCTAGGCGTTTTAGAGCAGCCAAAGATGCAGCAGATGCAGTATGCCCTCTTTCACCTATTGCATATGTTTCTTGAGGACAAGTAGAACCATAATCATATTCTTATTTCTCTTGTTGAATTTCATTGTAGGCAGCAGAAGAAGAAAGATTACGTCAGGACTTTGAGAGAGAAGGTCGGAACCTTCCTCCAAAACAGGAATCACAAACTTTTGATTCTAATGTTATCACGCCAGGAACACCATTCATGGCTGTTTTATCTGTTGCCCTGCAGTATTATATCCATCTTAGACTGAACTATGATCCTGGGTGGAAAGGCATTAAGGTATTGTTTGTGTGAAACTCCTGTATGATCAATATTATCTAATATGTTGTTGCATATTCCTCATACCATCTCTTCACCATTCTTGTTTAATTTTTTATGAGTGTTATGTTTTATGATTGCCATTTTGTATCTTTGAAGGTTATTCTTTCTGATGCAAATGTTCCTGGGGAAGGGGAACACAAGATCATGTCATACATTCGACTGCAAAGGAATCTTCCTGGATATGATCCAAATACAAGACACTGTCTTTATGGTTTGGTATGTTATCTCCCTTTCGTTTGCTTGTAAGTTTTCTGTGAACCTCTTCTTCATTTTGTTTCCTGATGCTTGTTTTGCTTTTCTTAATAGGATGCTGATTTAATCATGCTGGCTCTGGCAACTCATGAAGTTCATTTTTCCATACTTAGAGAGGTTCATCTCTATCCTCTATTGATATATTATACAATACTTTTGGGACCTTATTTTGAGAGGTTATGTATATATATTTTGTGGCCATTGTCACAGTGGGGGATAATTTTATTCTGAGAAATGCCTCATTTTTTATATTTTCTTCTGCTATATTTTTCTCGTGTACTGGTGATTAACCCGTTTGTATAATTTACTTCACAGATTGTATTTACCCCTGGGCAGCAAGATAAATGCTTTCTTTGTGGTCAAATGGGTCATTTAGCTGCAGACTGTGAAGGGAAGGCGAAAAGGAAGGCTGGGGAGTTTGATGAGAAAGGTGATGCGGAAGTGTTGCCAAAAAAACCCTACCAGGTTGATTTCATACTTTCTAATGAAAACCATCATATTTTTTGGTATTGTTATAACATTTCTGTTGTCTACCCAACTCATTTTGCAGTTTCTTCATGTTTGGACACTAAGAGAATATTTGGAATACGATATGAGAATCCCTAACCCTCCATTCAAGATTGATTTTGAGCGCATTGTAGATGACTTTATCTTCATGTGCTTCTTCGTTGGCAATGATTTTTTGCCGCACATGCCTACTCTTGAGATTCGTGAGGTATGTTAAATAACTATCCTTTTGTATATTTATCTGTTGTATTGCGTCCCACATTTTAAATTTGCACGAATCTATCATGCAATTATAAAGATGGGTCTAGGTAAGGTACCAATTAGTTGATTTTGAGTACCGACAGATCCATAGTCACACCATGGGCCTCGTCTTGATAATTGGTGTATCATAATGGGTGACTTACTTGGACAATGAGAGCTAAGTGTTACACTGTATGGGTGCTACCTCTATGGTCCTAAATGCATGTTGATTGATCTGGGGTTAGATCAATTCGATTCTAGTGGGGATGTTTGGTACAGTAAGAATGGTGCTAAGTAGTTGACCATAGTTGTTGCACTGGCTTGCAAGCTTTATTTGTGATGATATCCTTTTTTATTTCTATTTTTATTTTATTGATATGGTTTATACTTTTGTTTTTGATATATCCTTTTTCTGTATAAACTAATATAGATTTACTTGTGTTCTATTCTATAAAAGAAGAGGGAAAATAATAATTGGCTGTCTGTTGACATCTTAGGGTTGGTTGAGTTCGTGGTCTTTTTGGTTAGTACATGGTTGCCTGATGACAGTTCATATTGTTAAGCTAAATTTCTCATAGATTATGCTTGTTTTTGGAAGTAGCGCATTTCTTCTGTTTGCCTTTCTACAGTTTTTGGCTACTTTATGATATTTTCCAAGTTCTGTCCCAGATCTCTCATGAACAATGCTACAATATTGTTTCCTTGACTTGTTTTTTCTTTGTGATTAGGGTGCTATTAACTTGTTGCTGGCTGTTTATAAGAAAGAATTTAATGCTTTAGGTGGATATCTGACAGACTCGAGCAAGGTATTGTTTCTCTGAGTTACTTGTAGCATTGATCTATTATTTATTGATTAATTTATTTATGCATGTTTTCACCCTAATTAACTTTACCTTCATTTGTTGCTCAGCCAATTCTCAGCAGGGTGGAACATTTTATTCAGGCTGTCGGATCATATGAAGATAAGATATTCCAGAAAAGAGCTCGGTTGCATCAGGTTCATTTTGAAATAATCCCTTGGCACTTTCTTTATACTTGGCTCTATTGGGATAACTTGAGTCCTTATCTTTTTGATATTATATTTGTCTTCTATTGTATGCAATGAAACTTTGAGCATATGAATTGAAAAATCTTATAAACAGCTTCACCTTTGATGTGCAGCAGTGCATCAAGTCGCTTGTTCCTATTTCTTCACAGGATGCTTCTCTTTATTTCTTTTACTCCAAAATTTACTAATTTTGTAATATCAAAAGGAAGGGCAAGGCAACGTTAAACTACATATTCACACCTAACATATTCCTGGGGAAGTTATATTTCCTACTTCATTGCATGATTACTATTCCTTTCCCCCCTTCTATTGTAATTTTTCTTGTTTGAATAATTTTACTTCTCTCTTCTTTAAAGCAATCTAAATGATTGCTAAAAGTAACTTATTTGTCTCCCTAAATAGCATATGGGTTTGAAATGAGGTTAATGGGTCATCAAGATCAATAGGCACTATCAATTATAATTGAGAAAATTCATTGCTACCGATACAATTGATTTTTACGCGCATTTCTGAAATTGTGTTCTTGTTTCTGAAACTGTGCCCCTTATTAAAACAGAGACAAGCTGAAAGAATTAAGCGTGAAAAGGCTCAAATTAAAAGAGGCGATGATGCTGAACCTCAATTTCAACCTGAATCTCTGGTTCCCGTTGCTCGGTTCCATGGTTCTCGTCTTGCTTCTGGTCCATCTCCTTCACCTTATCAGCCACAAGGATCTTCACTCCCGCGTAAGGATGATCAGCTTGGGAAAGCTGCTTCTAGTTTATCTGCTCTTGGTATACAGAGCATGAAGACCAGGACATCAGATGATAAACGGACCTATGTTCGTCCAGAAAAGGTTGCACGCTTGACTTCAGGGGCCACTATTGGTGCAGCAATAGTTGAAGCTGAGAATAGTCTTGAAATTGAAGTATGTTTTACTGCTTCGTGTGAGGCACTCTAATGTAATTTTGCCTCCCACCATTCCTTAAGATTGGTTTTATGGAGATTAACTCACAGATATGCATGAGTATTGCACACACTTTATAGCTTGAATATTCTTTAGAACATTCTATTTTCTACTTGTTTACATCTTTTGATTTTCCTTTAACCAGTGTTTTGATATCTGAGTCGTTTACAATTTGTATTGTTATAGGTTTTTTTTTTACTCTTCACTATTCTCATGTTCATTATGGCCATTCTGTGTCTTCTTATTTCTTAAGTTTCCAGCTTCAGTTTGATGATTGTTTAATGGGTTGAATTTCACTTGGTTTGACTGTAGACCCAGGAAAACAAAGAGGAACTGAAAACGAAGTTAAAGGAGTCACTGCGTGAAAGATCAGATTCTTTCAACCTAGATAATCCAGAGGAAGACAAGGTTCAGATATGAAAATGCATTTACAATCACCATTGCCCTAGTCAAACTGCTTGATTAGTGCATTTGCATTGTATCTCCTCTCTTGAATGATTGATTGCAGTTGACTCTCTTCTATGCTCTTTTTAGGTTAAATTGGGAGAGTCAGGGTGGAAAGAGAGGTATTATGAGGAAAAGTTTTCTGCTAGAACTCCAGAAGAGCTTGATGCAGTGCGAAAAGATGTTGTAAGTTATTGTCATCTACATAAATGTTTGTTTTGCTATACTTGAAAAACCTAATTGAGGTGATGCTCTTTTGTTGCAAACTTTGTCCAATTATAGAATTCTAGTGCCTGACATCTGTTCTAATTTCACTGTCTTGGAGTGTCTTGTTATTATTTTTCTTCCTGTAGAAGAGCTTGTTTTGTCGTCCTTCCTCATAGATGTACCTTGACTGACATTTTGTTGACACAATGAGATCCAATTATCTGGTTTCTGTTTGTTTTAATGTGCAGAGAATTTTATTGTATGTTTGCATACACTGTGTCCAGTGCATGGACTTAATTGGCCATGCTTCACTGTTTGTTATTTCATTGATGCTTTTTTTTTTTTTTTTTTTTTTTTTTTATAATGTTAGGTAGCAAAATACACTGAAGGCTTGTGTTGGGTAATGCACTACTACTATGAAGGAGTTTGTTCCTGGCAGTGGTAAACTTTTCTATAACTTTTATTCCTAGATCTTTTCCTGTTGCCTTTGATTGACTAAAGCAATATATTTCTAGTTTTTTTGATGTAATCTCTTTTTTCATCTTTGTTAAAGTTATAGATTCTGGTTGTGCATCATGCTTTGTGTGTGACTTCAATTCATTTTTTTTTTACCATTATTTTCTTTGTTCAGATTGAACTGCTCATAGTTGCATGACATTGATTACAACATCAGTTTTTTTAGTTTCCTGTGTTTTTGTACATTATCTCATGTGCAAAAATCCTTGGCACACAAGTTAGCTGGAGGCTTCTTTTCTTTCCTGGTCAACAACAAGTGATTGGAAAATGACCAGTTTTTTTTTTTTTTTTTTTTCCCTCTTATCAGTTTCTCTGGTTGTCACGCATCTCCATTTTCTTGTTGGGTTGGCACCTTACTTAAGTTCACATCTCTGATTCTTTCAATAGTCGTCATTTTTTCAAACAGGATTTATTTTCTTCTCTCTACTTTTTGGCTACCAATTCTCAGTAGGCCTTGATGCTTCTTCCATACACATGATGTGAACATAAGAGACTTGAGTGTTTATTTTTTTTTTTTATTTTTCTTGCTTTTTTCTTGATATCTTTCTTGGTCATTACTTTTGTTTTCTCCTTGTTCTTCTCTTTTGTCCTTTTCTTCTTGAATCCTTTTAGAGTTAGGATCCTCTATTGGCTGTTCTGGACTTTGACCAGATAATGGCAAGAAATACTGTTTGAAATTGTTATTACAATTATGAGTATAAAGTGTTAGGAAACTATTCAACCATGATCCTTATGGAAGAAATTGTCTTTTCACAGGTTTTATCCATATCATTACGCTCCATTTGCTTCAGACTTGAAGGATTTGGGACAGTTGAATATAATGTTTGAACTTGGCTCTCCATTTAAACCATTCAATCAACTGTTGGGGGTCTTCCCAGCTGCCAGGTTTGTGATTTCCACTTTGATGCTTCTCAATATTTTCCTTTTTGGATGTTCTAACTGGGTTTACTTGCAGTGCCCATGCTCTTCCTGAGCAGTACAGGAACTTGATGACAGATCCAAACTCACCCATCATTGATTTTTATCCTACTGGTATGATATTATACCTGTAATTACTCACTGTTTCTGTACATGTTCTTTTTCCTCCCTAACTTGAACTTCTCAATGTATCAGATTTCGAAATTGACATGAATGGAAAACGGTATTCTTGGCAGGTCTGTTTATCTATGTAGTATCTGATCTTTATTTTAGTATATGAACAAGATAGCTTTGTGGTCGATTTACCCTTCACCATACTGATCTTTTCTAATATCATTCCTTGTTTAAAGGGTATTGCAAAATTGCCTTTCATTGATGAAGCACGTCTTCTTGCCGAGGTTGCTAAGCTTGAACATACTTTGACGGTGAGTTCTATGTTGAAATCCATGGGTATATCTCTTTGTTCCTTCGGCTAGATATCCATATCTTAATAAGTTCATTTGTTCCCTGTAGGAGGAAGAAGCGCGAAGAAATAGTGTGATGATGGATATGCTTTTTGTGTCGTCAGCTCACTCACTTTCTCCATATATATTTTCTCTTGATGACCGGTATAAACAGCTCAGTGGTGAAGAACGAGTTAGTATTAAAGAGCCACTTGATCCTGGAGCTAGGTTTGTATCACACAGCATATTTGAAATTGAGTGTAGCCTCTTTCCGCACATAATACTCAATACTCTTCACTGTTAAGTTTTTGCGAGTCAGTTGGAGTGTGTTTATTTGCTGTTTTTGCTAGTTTATGTTTACAATTTTATGTAGTTGGACATGAGAGTTTTTTGTATAAGGATGTGCATACAATTGATGCATGAAAACTTCTAGAAGCTGCATAAAATGTGCTTCTCAAGTGAGCATGTTGTGTGATTGATTGCATCCTATTCTGCGTTGATGACTCTAATTTGTTCATTTTGTGATCAACTGGAAAAACGACTGCTCCTGCCACCTACTTTCATCTTCTGTTGTTTTCTCCTGATCAGCATTTAATCTCATTCCTGCCTTATTATTCTTGATTTTGTGACATGGCAATTCTTCAAATGCTGAATTTGCTCCCTAATCTTTGACATTCTAATTGAGATTAGGATGTACTTTTCTGGCTTTTGTTGCTTGCTGACTTATGCTCCAAATACAACTTACGAATGCTTAGTTCTAAGCTTTCTCCACATTAACTGTGTTAGTTCAATACTTAGTACAAGTTTGTTCATTGGTGTGTCTTAACTGATTATTTTGTTTATTTACTTGCAGTGGTGGGATGAATGGTTACATCTCTCTTTGCGCTGGAGATCCTTGTCCTCCAGTTTTCAGATCACCTATTCAAGGATTGGAAGATATTATGGACAATCAAGTCATGTGAGTAGAAGTTTTCTAATATTAATCTTTATTTTATTTACTGGAAATATCACCCTTTCTTATACATAAATATATATATGCTTGACTGTTTAGCTCCACTGTTTTCAGATGTGCCATTTACAGACTACCTGATGCTCATGAGCACATTACACGGCCTGCTGCTGGGGTTGTTTTCCCAAAGAGAGTATGTCAATTTTTCAAATCCTGGTTGCATACATTTGCATATTTTTTGGGCCAGTTCATATAGTTTACCTTGCATGGGAGTTAGTCAACTGAAGGAATTTGATTCTTCAAATCCTGTTATCTAACTATTTTTAATACATTTTCTAGAGAAGTCTTCCCATGATGGATCCTAATGTTACTAGTACTTATGATTTGGAAAGCAAAAAATTGAATTGATGTTATGAAATTTCTATTATAGATTTTGCAGACTAGTCCTCCCATGTAGGAACTAAGTATACTTATAGGGGCTTTGTCCTTTTCTTATCCTACACTATGTCCACCTAGTGCTGCACTGTCAGTTATGTTTTTCCTTCTTTATTCTTTGATACAATTTTGGTTCCTGTGAATACTGCAGATCATATTTTGGCCTGTATTTCTTTGAATATGGGGCATTACTCTTTAAGTTTGAGAGCGTTGATGTATTATTATCTTCTTTACTCCCTATGAATGGGCTTTATAGCATAGTTGTCTTCTTCGTTGCTATATTCATTGACATGCACTATTTTGATTCATCAGACAGAATTTAAGGCTTGTTGCTATCTTATGAGAAGGGTCCAAGCATGATCACCCTCCTTAACAGTTTTGTTTGTTTTAGGAAGAAGATGATAAGTTGGAGTCTTGGCATTCGCTGTTAATTTCTCTAGCAGAACTAGAAACGGGATAGTGTGCATTTCTAGTGATATTTGTAGTCTCTAATACTGTTAAAACTAATCTTGTTGGATGTTTCTCCTTGCCATCCTTTCGGAGATCCAGGGATGGTGCTACTGATCCTAGGCTGGTTTGGTTATTTGTACTTTTGCTTAATTCAGGTTGCGAAATAGGTGGTCTAGTAGGCTGGTCAGTTCCCTTTTATTTGTAGAAAGAAGCTCTTGAGGATCTTATTTTGTTTACATTACTGATGTTTCTTGTGCACTCCATTAGCAGGACATGAACAGCTCCCTCTCTCTCTCCCTTTTTTCTCTTGTATTAAGCTACTAAAACCTTTCTTTGCAGATTGTGACGATAGAGGATGTGAAACCAGCACCCACATTATGGCATGAAGATTCGGGGAGGAGACCCATGGAAAACGGAAGGTATAATGAACTTGTGGATTTTACTGATTTTTTTTTTTTTTTTTTTTCCTTTCCTTTTAGAACATTATTCGTATGGAATTTCAGTGAAAATCTGATTGATTATTTCCATCCTTTCAGGCGTAATGATAACTATAACCATAACCACAAGCACAACTATAACAATAACCTAAACCATAACCGTAATCCAGCTGGTGCTGTTTCTGGTAGGAACCTTGATGAGGCTGCTCGTCGTTTAGTTGTTAACAGTTTACAGATGAAGGCTGATAGAAGTGGTTATGGTGATCAAATTCATGGAGCTCCTCTGCCTTACCATTATGATAGACACAATGGTCAACCTTATACATCTACGCATCGGAATGATAGATATCAGGGTACACATGGAACGAATTATTCTGGTCAGGGTCCTGTTCATAGTCAGTATGCCCGGGGCTATGCTCAACCATATGCTTCTCCAGCTG